>AP025040.1:6578601-6623248 GCA_036186865.1 Eustoma russellianum | reverse complement strand
TCCTGATGGGCAAGATGTACAAAAAATTGCTTTTATTATTGCTTTTCGAAAACTATGATACTTTTGATCCAATGTAGACTATTCTTAACTAAGCTGTTTTTTTTTTTCATATTAACGAGGAAGTAATAAGTAGAAAAAACTGATATTTGCAGGCTGCAACCGGAGCTGGAATGTCTTGTGTAATTACGTATACTTCATCAACAGCAAACCAGGTAAAATAGGAGATTATTTATTTATTTTTCCTTTTCCACATTCTTTTTTTTGAGACGGTCCTTTTTCACTATCAATGAAATACCAACTATTCTTTCCAATCCCTATCCGATAGGAGATTATTATTTGAACCGTGACGAAAAGCTTGACATGATCAACAGATCTAAAAAACAAATCACAAGCAGAGGATGATGATTTAACTTGTTCTTATATAAATTAATGGCAGGATTTCTCGGATGCAGTCGCCATCTACCCTGACATGAGTGAAATCAGGTATAGGAAATATCAACTCACATAACACACCATTTCCGCATGCTTCATAACCACCCCCTCAATTTGCTTGAAGTTTTTGGGATTGTAGGTTGCAGGACTTGGAAGCACTCCTTCAGAGCGTTGTCGTGGCCAAGTGAATGGCTCTAAATTAGACCTTCTTTGTTAGACCACGCAATCATGACCCGTTCGAAGTTTTTAGAGCCATCATTGCATTCTGATGTGCAACGATTGGATCAACTGACAGCTTGAAGCGTAAATCGGTTAAATACTGTTTTTTCTGCAATTTTTTTTACGGAAAAGTAGCATCATGTGTTGTTGCAGCTGAGAATACTATATTAGCAACAACAAAACTTTTTGGTCTTTAAGAAAGCTTTCCGTCGAAGATTGCAAGTTTAGATTGAAAATATGATTTCGCTGCATGATTTATTTGTCTGTCGCTCCATTTATTTTTAGTGAAAAAGAACACTTTGATTTTACTTCCTTCATTATGCAGAACCTGAGCTGCTTGGGATGTTAATATGAACTTCAATTTTCACGAGTTCGTATATTTATCAGAAACTTGTTTGTTGAAGTCTTAACAAACCATTTTTGTAAACCTACTCTTTCTGTTAGTCACACTCCAATCCGTTTAATATTGATTTTTTGACTTCATTTTTTATCACTAGTGGAATATCAGTCTTCAGTACTCCAGTTTAGTAGTTGTTGAATTAGTAGTTCGCATGAACAGGATCATGTCTCTATATGTCTAGAGGGTTCCTCGAAGGCAAAAAGGCGAAATCCCTAGTCTTAGGGCTCGCACGGCTCCAACCGTAGCTGCAGGGAGGATCCAAATCTAGATCATTCAACCTAGTTTTTTAGGTGGGAGGCTCATTCAAGTGATGCATACAAGGTATCCAATGCAAAATGGGTCATCATTCACACTAAATTAGATTGAAGCATCTGGTCTAGACCGCAGTGAAACACTCATAATGTGGTTGCCACAACCGAACTTACAACCTTGAATGCAGTCTACCACTCAAATACCAACTCAGTTACGCATTGAAAGCGTCTCTAGAGGGTTTCTCTCTTATGGAGAAGGAGGTGTTGCAATCACTTTTACGTTCTTTATCTGTTATGCTGGTGGTGATTCAGTGACGGCAGAATTCTTGTTAGAATGGATGGTTCATGAGTTATCACAAAAGTGAACACAAATGCGATAAACAAAGAAGACACATTTAACATGATTCGGTAAATCATTTGCATCTACGTGTGAATGGCATTAATAATATGGAGAATGATACAATACATCATGGAACGTACTCATAGAAAAATAGACTCGGGTTTAGTATTTGCCATCTTTCATATTTGTAAGATCCAGATTAACAATGTCATCTTGAACTCCCTTTGAGTTGAGTCTGGAATTCCTCCAAGACTTTGCACGAAATGCGTTCGCGTGTTTAATGGTTTTCGCCGAGAACAGCTACATCTTTTTCCAAAGGTTGAATGAGTCGATGTCTGGATACTCCAATGGTTGAAGAATCCTTAATTGGTTGACACTCAGTCGCATCTTAATACATAATCTAACACAAAGTCAACCTGCAAGCAATGCGAGTGTAAGGCCCAACTGAAATTCCTACAAAACTACATACGAAATGCAATATACAAAGGACGATCTCCATATTCACTGGTGACGTGAACTTATAGCTAGCAGGAGATCATATCAATTGATCATTTAAAATATAATGTTGAATGATATGATCATATTAAGTCACAAATCCTTTCCATGTTTAAAAGATTGTTTATCTAGAAGAAAAAATCTTCTAGATGATATACATTTGCATGACTGGTTGAAGATTGCGGTATACCAATTAAATCGATCATAATCATCCAACTATGGAAACCATTTAGACTTAAGTGAATTATGCAATACAATTAAAACAAAAGCAAATAAAAATGAATAGAAAATAGACCACGGCCAATTTTATAACCAACCCTTGATCAATAAATCAGTAGAGGAATCGAGGATTATCGTTGCAACCTATTTAGTAAATTTGTCTCTTAGAAGGAGATCATCGTCCGAGGATTGAAAATTGAGAAATCAAAGACATGCTAATCTGATGCCTTCTGTTGAGATAAACTTTTATTTGAATTAGTTAGAATTTATTCTAACCAACCTGTGGATAAAGTTGTTGTAGTTGATAGAGTTGTAGATAGAATGGTCATTGTAATTTTATCTTTTCAAACATTTTGATCGTTAGTTGATAGCTATACATACCTGTAAACTCTGTTGAAAATAGATAACTGAATATACGTTCAAAATATTCATTCATCAAACTTGCGTTTCTTCATGGTACCAGAGCCATTCCAAATTTGAGTCTGATCGATCCCTCAGGCACCTGGGTCCTCGACTTCTATTCCCAGAAATTTCTTCGCCTACGATATTTTTTTTTGGTCCCTCGTTGCTATCCAACATTCTATATCCTAAGCATTCGTCCAGTGGCACTCATGGCTGCCCAATCCCACGAAACCCCTGATCTTAAGTCTATCGTGACAGAACAGTCCCATGTCACAACCGATCCTAAGTCTGCGTATTATCTTCATCCATCTGACCACCCTGGTCTTGTGTTTGTTACCCAGCCATTAGGTAAAAATGGCGAGAATTACTTCGTCTGGCGCAAGGCTTTTGTCAATGCCTTGCGATCCAAGAACAAATCTGGGTTTGTGGATGGCGCTATCAAACGTCCAGACACAAGCTCTGTCAATTACTCTGTGTTGCTGCAGTGCAATGCCTTAGTCTTGGCGTGGCTGTCGAATTCATTGGCTAAGGAGCTCCAAGGTACTGCAGCCCATGCTGATTCGGCTCGTGATGTGTGGGTCGATTTGGAGGAGCGGTTCACTCAAGGCATTGACGCGCGTGTATATGAGCTTCGTCGTACCATTGCTTCCCTCAGACAAGAAAGGAGTATGGTCTCAGCATATTATGGGCGTCTCAAAGTTCTCTGGGGGGAGCTTCAGTCATTTGATGCGGTACCGATCTGCAGTTGCGGCTTGTGCACGTGTGGTTTGTCCAAGGCGATTGAGAAGGCTCGAGAAAAGGAGATGGTGTTCGATTTCCTAATGGGTCTTGATGAATCCTTTAATACGGTACGTTCACATGTTTTAAGCATTGATCCTTTACCGTCACTTGGCCGTGTGTATGCCATAGTTGCACAGGAAGAAAAGCAAAGGGTGGTGGCTCATAGTCACACGCCACCATATGAGGCCGCAGCTTTGGCGGCGTGGCAATCTTCTGATCAGGGTCGAACCTCCAAAGTCCGGAGTAAGGGGGAGAGGCCTCGTTGTACTCACTGTGGTAAGCTAGGACACTTACGTGAAACATGCTATGATTTGATTGGTTATCCAGCCCATTGGAACGTGTCCCGTGGTCGGAAAGACCGAGCAGCGGTTACTGCAGGACGGGCAGCCTTGGCAGATTCGGCCAAAGGTCTGGCCGTTCAGTCGGACTCGGTATTGCCGCTTTCAGCTGCACCGGTTTCTCCCGTTTTTGCAGGTCTTACACTTGCACAGCAACACCAGTTGGCTCAGTTTGTTGATCACTTGAATGGAGGTAACTTCGGGACGACAGTTCCGATAGATGCAAAGGATGACTTGGGTACAATTTCTTTTGCTCCTTCATTATCTTCCCGTTGGCTTTTTGATAGTGGTGCCAACGCACATATTGTCAACAATCTTTCATTGTTTACCACTGTTGTTACTGATAAAGTAGCAGCTACTGTGCAAATACCAGATGGTACGCATGTACCAGTTCGTGCCATTGGCACCGTCAAGCTCTCCGATTCGTTGATTCTTTATGATGTCTTAGGGGTTCCTGACTTTGCTTTTAACTTGATTTCTGTTAGTCGTCTGGTGAAGGATATGAAATGTGCGCTGACTTTTGGTCCTGATTTTTGTGTTCTATAGGAGATGCCGTCGAGAAAGCTGATTGGAGTGGGTAAGCAGCACGATGGCCTGTACAGCCTTCTTCTTGGTTCTCGTGTTTCGACTCTTGCAGCAATCAAATGCGATGAATCCGTTTGGCATCGTCGCATGGGTCATCTTCCTCTTTCGCAGTTTCGTTTTTTACCTTCTGTTGTCATTTCAAATAAAGATTTCCTTTGTGATGCTTGCAGCAGAGCAAAACAGACACGTTTATCTTTTCCTGTCAGTGCCAGTATAACTCTAAATTCTTTTGATTTAATTCATTGCGACATTTGGGGTCCTTATCAAACACCTAGTTTGTCTGGTGCGCGCTATTTTTTGACTATCGTTGATGATTGCAGTCGTACTACATGGGTCTACCTAATGGGGTCTAAATCTGAAGTTAGTCGTTCTTTGTTTCATTTTTTTAATTGGGTTCATACCCAGTTTGGCAAACAAGTTAAACGTGTTCGTAGTGACAATGGGACAGAATTTACTAGTCACACAATTCTTGACTATTATGTTAATCATGGGATGGATGCTCAAACTTCTTGTGCTTACACTCCTCAACAAAACGGTGTTGTTGAGCGTAAGCACCGTCATATCTTGGAGATAGACGTGCGCTTCGTTTTCATGCTAGTTTGCCTATTCAATTCTGGGGGGAATGCGTACTTACTGCTGTTTATCTTCTTAATCGTATGCCTACCTCCATTTTACAAAACAAAACGCCATATGAAGTCTTGCTAGGTCGTCTGCCTTCGTATTCACATCTTCGGGTTTTTGGCTGTTTATGCTATGCTTATACTTTTCATCGTACACGTGATAAGTTCGCTCCAAGGTCAGCCCCAGGGATTTTTATTGGGTATCCTAATTCCCAAAAGGGTTACAAAATATTTGATTTGTCTACTCACAAAATTTTCGTTAGTCGTGATGTCTTATTTCATGAGCACATCTTTCCGTTTGCTGCTTTATCACCTGTTCAAAGCTCAGTTTCAGCAACTTCACCTACCTACCACTGGGATGCTCCTGCCGTTGCCTCTCCTCAGCCGCTGGATGAATCTCCAGCCTCTTGTCCACCCAATCCCGCTTCAGCAAAGTCTCCTTTTTCCACAGAGTCAACACCACCCTTGGTTACTCCACATACTCCTTCGCCGACATCACCCTCTGAGCTGCCTGTTCGCAGGCAGCGGCGTTTGCCACCCCACCTGTCTGATTACGATGTCACGCTGCCCGCCTCTCTAGTGACCTCGGCTGCCCACCCTCCTCCAGCAGCAAACTCTACGGTATTTCCCTTGTCTCAATTTATGTCATCACATCGTTTATCTCGTTCATATCGTTGTTATGTTGCGGCCATCACTGCTCAAGATGAGCCAGTTTCTTATCGTCAGGCTGTAAAACATGCACATTGGCGTGAGGCCATGCAGCGTGAGATTTCAGCTCTTGAAGCTAATCATACATGGTCTGTTGTCCCACTTCCTGCTGGCAAGCGCACCATTGGTTCTAAGTGGGTTTACAAAATCAAATATAATCCTGATGGTACTGTCGAACGCTATAAGGCTCGTTTGGTTGCTCGTGGTTATACACAAGTCGAAGGTATTGACTTTACTGAAACCTTTGCCCCCGTAGCCAAGTTGGTCACTGTGAGATGTCTTTTAGCCGTAGCCGTTGCGAGTCGTTGGCATATTCACCAATTGGATGTCAACAACGCCTTTTTGCATGGGGATCTCAGGGAGGATGTCTATATGCGTATTCCACCTGGCTTTACTGTTCAGGGGGAGCCCAAAGTGTTTAAGCTTCGTAAGTCTTTATATGGTTTACGCCAGGCATCACGAAATTGGTATGCTAAATTCACTACTTCCATCACTGCTCTCGGGTACTCTCAATCGCATGCTGATCCCTCTTTATTTACTTTGTCAACTGAGTCTACCTTTGTGGCTGTTCTAATTTATGTTGATGATGTTATTGTCACTGGAAATGACCTTGCACGTATCACTGCATTAAAGACTTATCTTGATCATCAGTTTAAGATCAAGAATTTGGGCCCTTTGAAGTATTTTCTGGGTATTGAGGTAGCTCGTTCTCCTGCTGGTATGGTGTTAAATCAACGTAAGTATGTCCTTGATATTCTTCTCGAGTGTGGCTTACTTGGTTGTCGCCCAGCCACCACTCCTATGGATCAAAACATTCGGTTCAATGATTCTGATCCTCTGTTAGCCGACCCTGCCTTTTATCGTCGCATTGTTGGTCGACTTCTTTATCTTACTGTGACACGTCCTGACATTTGTTTTACGGTTAATATGCTAAGTCAATTTATGCATTCTCCTCGCAAATGTCATCTCGATGCCGTATTTCACTTATTGCGCTATTTAAAGCATGCACCAGGACAAGGTCTTTTCTTACCAGCTGCGAATTCCTTGAGTCTCACAGGGTATTGTGATGCTGATTGGGCTGGCTGCCCTATAACTCGCCGTTCGACCACAGGTTACATGCTTTTCCTAGGTACTGCTCTCATTTCTTGGCGCTCCAAGAAGCAGCCTATTGTTTCTCGTTCGTCTGCTGAAGCTGAATATCGAGCTATGACTTATGCTGCTAGTGAAGTCGTTTGGCTTCGTAAACTCTTATTTGATCTTGGCATCCGTGTTACACAGCCTGTTCCACTTTATTGTGACAATCAAGCCGCGTTACATATTGTCGCTAATCCGGTTTTTCACGAGCGTACAAAGCACATTGAGATTGATTGTCATTTTGTTCGTCAACACTATATCGCTGGTCTCATTCAACCCGTCAAGGTACCAGGTTCACGTCAGCTTGCCGATGGGTTTACCAAACCCCTTGGTCCATCCGGTTTTCGCCTTTTTCTCAGCAAGTTGGGCATTATCAACATTCATGCGCCAACTTGAGGGGGAGTGTTGAGATAAACTTTTATTTGAATTAGTTAGAATTTATTCTAACCAACCTGTGGATAAAGTTGTTGTAGTTGATAGAGTTGTAGATAGAATGGTCATTGTAATTTTATCTTTTCAAACATTTTGATAGTTAGTTGATAGCTATACATACCTGTAAACTCTGTTGAAAATAGATAACTGAATATACGTTCAAAATATTCATTCATCAAACTTGCGTTTCTTCTAACTAATTCAAATAAAAGTTTATCTCAACACCTTCTAAGTGATCAACATATCAATTTATTTTTCTAATCAAAATAATCAACAAATCTGCTACGCTCACTGATGGGACTCGTCCCACCTCAAATTATAACCCGTTTATAACCAAACTGTATGTGGTCTATGGGCAATATAGAGTGGAATCCATAGGGATCGGACCAAGCATGTCAAGTCAAGGAACTACCCTAGGCCTATGTGCGAAGGGTTGTGTGCAAAGAATGAAGCTTCCTTTCCTATTGAGGCATAAAGAAAAAGAGAAATCACTTCGTATGAGCAATAGAGCCGTTTGTAACTGTTACATTTTGGGACACTAAATTCAGAGAGTGAACGTTCGGTCTTATACACGAGACCTCATTATGAGTTCACTCTCATCTCCTCGAAGTCTCTGTTATCAAACGGAACACAACATTGAAAGTTTGGTGTTGCCTTAGGGCAAACACTGTAGCGCCCCGCTCCCGAACCCTACATCGGAACCAGTGCACCCGCCGTAGTCCGCTATGTGAACTACAAAGCGTTGTTCAATTCTCTTACACGTCAGCAGTGACGTAGGAAATCTCGCAGCGGAAACGAAATAAATAAAATAAACATTCATTTTATTTCGACATTTCAAACCCACATCAATAAGTGTCATGTCTAAGTTCATTATTACATTTCAACATAAAGAAAATAAACTGCCAAAGTAAACATCTTCTTGTTCTATCTACCCCACTGTCCGAACTCAGCTCCGTCTTCTATGTATATGTAGTCGAACTCCTGCTCACCTGGGGAAAAATAAAGGAGTGAGTGATATAGAAATATCACCCAGTAGGTTCCCACCTCCTTCCGAACAATTTCATATATGGCAACAAATAGCACGTAGCACATGTATAGACATGAATAACTAAGTAAACAACTAAAAGCACAACACAACAATCATGCGGTGTCATGATGCATGCTTGTGTCACATGCAACGACATCTCCACATACAAATGCCTGTCTCTCTACCGTGCACTGCATGAACCTCGAGGTGATCCTACCACACGCCTCGTCAGGCCACACGCCCCGTCGGGCCACACGCCTCGTAGGGCCACACGCCTCGTAGGACAACACGCCTCGTAGGGCAACACGTAGGGCCACACGCCTCGTAGGGCAACACGCCTCATAGGCCAATGAAATGCTCGTGCCATGAATGCAAATGCATAATCATGCGTAATCCGGTGCATCCATACTCATATATAAGCCCGCGCCCATACACGTGCATATAAATGTGCATGCATGCTCCCACACATTTTTTCCTTTTTCCTCTTTTCTACACCTATTTCCATATTTCCACAGTTCCTTTATATCCTCTTAAATCATTACTCTCTTATATTCATTTACCTATTAATAAAATTATTTATCCTTACCTTTGTTTCCCCTAAGTATCCCCTAAATATATTTACGAATTTATATATAAATAGAATATATATTTTAAAAAAAACTGAATTCTGTTTTTTCCCCTTATTTAACATTTTCGTAAATAATTTAAATATTCATTCTTTTCATTTTAATTATACACCAACTCTTCTATATATTTCCTGTTTTCTTTTTAATTAAAATTAAACTTAAACCCAACCAAACTAGAAAAAACCCAAACCAAATTAAATCCCCCAAAACCCAGCCCCCAGCAGCCCAACCCGCCCCCTGCACCCTGCCCAACCCGCCAGCCCCCTTCCCCTGCCAGCCCAGCCCGCGCCCAGCGACCCCCAGCCCCAACCCCCTTTCCTTTCCCTTTTTCTTTTCGGCCCTAACAATCAGGGGCCCAAATCCCCTTTCTTCTTATTATTTTTTTAGTTCCTTCTTCTTGGGCTAAAACTCCCCCAGCCCATTACCGAAAATCAGCCCCTTTCTTTCCCTATTCTTTCCTTCTTCAACTTTTAAGCCCATTTTACTTACAATTTTCTCAAACAACCAAAAATAATTCCAATTCTTCTTCCAACTACAATATAAACATATCACTAAACAACCCTTTTTTTCCTTCTTTACATCCGAACATCCGAAAACAACAATTACATATAATTAACATCTTTAAGAAACAAAGGAAAACAACTAGAACATATAGGATAGCAACTTAAATTATAACATGCCAAGATAAACAATAATTTAAACACATAACAAATAATTCATATATGAAATAAATTCAAAAGGAGAGAGCCGCCTACCTCTTAATTGTAGACTAGAAGAAGTGGTGTTGATGTGGTGGTGTATGGATGTTGTAGACTCTCTTCCCTACCTTCTTCTCTTCCCTCCCTTTTCTTTCTCTTTTCTTTAGCCTCAGCACTTATCTCTTTTGCTCTCAATTTTTTTTTTCTTTTCCCTCTTTCTTGCACATGGCCGTTTGGCCTATATAGTTAATAGGGGGGAAATGTTTCATCCCCCCTTGCTTATTTGGATAAGGGATCATTAATGGGTGGGGGGTTTTTGAAGAGTTTTTTTTATTTATAATTATTTTGGTATTATCATCTACTTAATTTTTTTTTGTTACACTACCGAGTATAACAAACACATAGTTTCAAGTTCGGTCTTTAGTTTGGTCAAGCTTTGATGGTAACCTTTGACCAATTATAAGTTTTGAAATACAGAGACCGAACGTTCAGACATCGTAAATCTAAGTTCTATCTTGTGAGTCACTGAAAAAAGATGTCTTCGGTCACTTAGCGAAACTTTTTGTATACACACCGAACGTTTAGACTAGACCATTTCGAGTTCGGTCTAGTGTATATTGGAGTATACTGAACGTTTAGTCAAAACCACTTTGAGTGCGGTTTTGACTATATTGAAAATTTGACTTTTTGGTTTACAAATGTTTGAAATCTCTTACACACTCAACTCATGTAAATCATCAAAATATACTTACAACCCAACAAACATAAGTTCCATAACTCGTCATATGTATATATTGAAGAATTGTAATGCCACATTACTTCCGCCAATGAAAAAGTGATAGGCATCTCTAACCTCGAACTCTCTGTTATTAACCATGAACTATAACAACTTGTTCAATCAGCTTATCCAAATGCAAATGAGAAGATCCACCCGCCATAGCTGATTTTTGAGCTTTATTCTTCCACTCCAGTGCGTTTTCTCTCATTTCTTTTCCTTTCTCTCCCTGAACGATCTCTCTCGCAATCTTTTCAACCTGTTCTCTTTTCACATCTCGATCAATCTCTACAGCAACATTCCAACGCTTTGTACAACAGAAGCAATTTGTCTGCTGGTCTCCAAAATACGGCCAGCAGATCATTGGTACCCCCGGCTGACAAGCTTTCAATTGTAGAATTCCAACCGCAATGAGTTAAAAAAGCTCCTACTGCAGGGTGGTCAAGAACTTGTTCTTGGTTACACCAAGTTGCCAGCATGCCCCTTCCCTTAGTTTCAGCCAAAAACTCTGGTGGAAGAACAGCAGGGCCGTCTCCGGTTAGATTAGGCCTAATGATCCACAAAAAGGTTTGCATACTTTGAGCCAGTCCCCATGCAAATTCAACCAACTGGTCTTTGGTAAGGGTTGCAAAGCTACCAAAGTTCACATAAATCACTGACCCTGTCTCCTTGGAGTTGAGCCATTCCATGTAGCTGTCGTCCTCTTTCCAAAGATTTATATCCAGTGACACCAAATCTTCGCCCTTTGGTATCTGGTTAAGCAGCAAATGAATAGGCCCGATTGTGTAGAGGTGTTCAATCATGGAGGAAAGTGGCTCCAGAACTTCAATTTCTAATGCATCAAAAGTGTTCACAAGAACAGCCGAAGCATTGTAATTCTTTTGCATGCTCCACAAAAGTTGTTTATATGATGAATCACTGCCACTCATGAACACATCTATGCCGCTGAAATGTTTCAATTGCATACCATCAATTCCAGGTATCCAATCAATGGTTTCTTCTAGGTAACTCTTCTCTGCAGAATGTGAGATTTGATCGAGCACAATTACATGAATAAGGATACATACATACATACATATATGTGTGTGTATGTGATAGGCCTCCACACACATATAGGTCTCACCTTACTAAATGTCAATTTTTTTCGGATTAGTCATTAATGGTAAAAACATTGGTAACTCAAGTTAATATTTATTAGTTTAGCTTATGATGTGACATCATGTAATATTTTTCACTTCTAATGTGGATATGAGGTATTAAAATTTATTAATGAGCAATATCATTGATCAGGAAAAAGAGGCCGTGATGTATAGTAGCGTATTCTTCTATTTAGTTAACAATTCAGTCATTTTTTCGACTGTTCAATCATAAATATCAAATTTTTGAATGAACTATTCATATGGCTTTATAGAACAAAGTCCCGTAGTACATACCTTTGTCTGGTGCAATGCCTCGTTCAGAAAGATTAGGAAAATGATAGAAACACATGACAGCCATTGCACTGAATGGCCAAAACGCTATAGCCGGAATCTCTACTTCTTTAGCTGCATCAACGGCGAAGGACATGGTGGAGTCAAAAACAACGCAACTCACCGGCGGGAAATCTGAAGAATCATCTGTGGATGCCAAATTGTTCAGCTTGAGAATCAGGTTCCGGAAGGGAATCAAACCATTTCGAGACAATGAATCGAACACTTCCACCACATTTTCAGAGCCATATTCCATCTTCTCCTCTAGGCCGTCTGGAATGGTCTCAAACCGGAATCGAGGAACAACGTTTGAAATCTGCAAACGCTTGTGGATTCGCTCTGTGTTGACAAAAGTGATGTAAAAGCCTTTGTGGTGGAGGAGCTTAGCCAATTTCAACATTGCTCCAAGATGGCCCTGACCTGGATAGGCTAATAAAATAGCGTGAAGCCTTCTTTTTTCTGACTCCATTAGAATTCTCTCTCCTGCTCTTGCTTTTATGGCTTAATGATATACTCTCTTCAGGGGAGACTTTGTTAGCAAGACACGATTGAACGAATTGTTTTTCATATCTCTTTCAAAGGTTACAATGTCCTATTTATGTTTACATCAGGATCCTAAGTATGGTATGTACTAATGGTGATTGATCGTAATTGATTCCTTTTCCTTTTTCTATACAAGGTAACGTATATCTTGCTTTTATGACACAAATATGGTAACTATGGTAAGATAATCTTAACACTCCCCCTCAAGTTGAATCGTGGGATCGCCAATATTCAACTTGCACAGTGCATCTTCAAATATTCGTCCATTTACCGCCTTGGTTAGGATGTCCGCGAGTTGATCTTCAGAACGTACATGCGGAAGCGTAATTATCCTCTCGTCAAGTTTTTCTCTGATGAAATGCCTATCAATCTCAACATGTTTGGTGCGATCATGTTGCACAGGATTTTCTGAGATACTGATGGCCGCCTTGTTGTCGCATTTTAACTTTATTGGTTCAGATTCCTGAAAACCGAGTTCACCAAGCAGCTTTCGAATCCAAAGTATTTCCGTAATACCTTTTACAATGCCTCGAAACTCTGCTTCTGCGCTAGACAGTGCCACAACCTTTTGTTTCTTGCTCCTCCAAGTTACCACATTGCCGCCCACTAACGTGAAGTACCCAGATGTCGAACGTCGATCAATGTGACTTCCTGCCCAATCAGCATCAGTGTATGCCTCGATCTTGAGATGTCCATTGTTCTTGAAGAGTAGCCCGGTTCCTGGAGTCTTCTTTAGATACCTTAAGATTCTGAACACAGCATCTAAGTGATGTTTCTGGGGATTGTGCATAAACTGACTGACTACCCCAACTGCATAAGCAATGTCTGGTCTGGTGTGAGATAAGTAGATCAACTTGCCCACTAGTCGCTGGTATCTTTCTCGATCAGTCGTGGGTCCTCCTGGTGTGAACTCCAACTTATGGTTCTGGACTATTGGGGTATCTGCTGGCTTGGCATCAAGCATACCTACTTCCGTCAGTAGATCGAGAATGTACTTCCTTTGACATATGTATATGCCCGCCTGTGATCGTAGCACCTCAATTCCCAAGAAATATTTCAGTCCTCCCAAGTCCTTCATCTCGAATTGAGTGAACAGATGTTTCCTGAGACGAGAGATTTCATTAGTGTCATTTCCAGTAATAATCATATCATCAACATATATAATAAGACAAGTAACAAGACTTCCCTGTTTCTTGATGAATAAGGTATGATCTGCATTGCTTTGTCTATACCCGTCTTTTTTCATGACTGATGTGAACCTACCAAACCATGCTCGAGGAGATTGTTTAAGTCCATATAATGCTTTCCTTAGTCTGCACACTTGTCCTGGTTTAAAGTCATGTCCAAACCCTGGGGGAGGCTCCATATATACCTCTTCTTTCAGGTCTCCATGGAGAAATGCATTCTTTACGTCGAATTGCTGTAATGGCCAGTTCTCAGTTGCTGCAATGGAGAATAGGACCCTGATAGTATCAATTCTTGCGACTGGAGAGAATGTTTCAGAATAATCTACCCCATAGGTCTGAGTGAACCCTTTTGCCACAAGCCTTGCTTTGTAACGTTCAATGCTTCCATCGGACTTGTATTTAATGGTGAAGACCCACTTACATCCCACTGGTTTCTTACCGACTGGTAGTTCACACGCTTCCCACGTTTCATTTTTCTTAAGTGCGTTCATTTCAACTTTCATTGCTTCCTTCCATGATTGATTCGTACATGCCTCCTCTACACTCCGGGGAATATCCTCTGAGCATATGGTGGTTAAAAAACTCTTTGCAGTACCACTGAGACTACTTCTCTGAATAGGATATTTGGATGCGCGAGCGATTTTTGTGGGTGAATATCTGTCAGGTGGAACTCCTCTGGTTTTCCTTGGTGGCAAGACGCGTCCCTGTTCTCCTGTTATAATATCAGTGTGGTCCAACTCAAGTTGTCCAGAGGTTTCAGTCAGATTATCAGAGGGTAAATTAACAAGTTCAATGATAGGTGAATTTTCGGGAGATTGCGGAATATTGTCAAAAAGATTACCAGTGTCATATGTAGACTCTTTTGGGTGTTGCATTCCATTCACCTCGAGATCACCACTGTCGGATACTGATGCTGTATTTGTATTATCATAGGGAGCTATAGCACAGTCGGAGCCATCTACTTGCCGTGTTGGCTCAATCATCGGCCAGTATAGGCTAGACAACCAATCGAGTGGATCACCATCATTACCTGTTATCTCCCCCTGAGACCGAGATTGGGTGGTAAAGAAGTATTCGGTTTCGACAAATGTGCAGTTCATGGTGGTATGGATTCGGTTGGTACGAGGGTTATAGCATCTATAACCCTTTTGGGTGGAAGCGTAACCAACGAAGGCGCATTTCTCGGCACAGGGGTCAAATTTAGTGCGATGGGATTTAGGGACATGAATAAAGACGGTGCAACCAAAGACCTTTGGTGGTAGGGTCAACATGGAAGGAATCGCTGTTTGGGAAGAAAGTGTTTGTAATGGAGTTTGATGGTTTAGGATAGTAGTGGGTAAGCGGTTACAAAGGTATGTGGCAGTGGACACCGCCTCCGGCCAAAAAACTCGAGGGACTCCGGAGTCGAGCATCATGGCACGAGTCATTTCTAGTATGGTACGATTTTTTCTTTCGGCAACCCCATTTTGTTCAGGGGTTTCAGGACAAGTAGTTTGATGTACTATGCCTTTTTCACGGAGAAAGTCTTTTAGTGCCCCATCAAGGTATTCCCCCCCATTATCAGATCGTAGGATCTGGATATCTGTTTATACTGGGTATGAATCATATTATAGAATTCAACAAATTTGCTGGCAACATCTGATTTGTGTTTGAGAATATATAGCCAGGTCATTCTAGAACAATCATCGACAAAAATAACAAAGTAACGGAAGCCAAGTGATGTAGGGTGTGGGGATGGTCCCCAAACATCTGTATGTATTATGGAAAAGATATGACTCGCACGAGTATTATTAGAGCGGTAAGTCGCCCGAGGTAATTTAGCCCGGAGGCAAGTGTCACAAGTCAAACTAGGTAATTTATTGGAAAACAAATGAGGAAAAAGTTTCTGAAGATAACCAAATGATGGATGTCCCAGCCGACGGTGCCATAACCACAACTGGCGCGAGACCGTACCGGTGGCAAGATTAGACTTACCCTGTTGCGCCACCGCATCTACGTAATACAAACCGCCGCACTCAGTACCACGTCCAATGATTTCCCGAGTATGAATGTCCTGCAACACACAAAACGAAGGATACATAAGAACTATGCAATCTAATTGTTTAGTGAGTTGGCTAACGGAAAGTAATTTAGTCGATAAAGAAGGAACGAATAAACAGTGTTCAAGTGTGACATCCGGTGTAATTTTGATGGACCCACTGCCACACACAGGAATTGTCTCACCACTGGCTGTTTCTACGTGGGTTTTGAGTGTGGAAGAGTGTGTAACAAAGTCATTTGGATCGAAGGTCATGGTATCTGTGGCGCCGCAGTCAAAAATCCAAAGGGACTTATTTGTGGTATTTAAAGGGTTATTAGGACTGATTTGGGATATTCTGGGATTAGGGGGGTCTGTTTGGGCCTGATTGGTAAACGTAGGGATGTTTTTGGAATTCTGGGAAGTTTGTGGGGTGGATTCTGGCATTTGAGGAACTGCAGGGTTATTATTTCGGGAGCTGGTGTCTTGAGGGACCACTCTGATATTATCTTCAGAGTTTAGGGCCTGTCCTGCAAATACTTGAGGGGGCAAATGGGTAATATCTGGCGGTATTAAATGTTGGGGGTTAGGGTTACCACCTAACCCCCTTTTACCTGAGTTGCCCTGTCCGTTGTTTTCTCCGCCGCTGCTCTGTTCTTTGTGCTCCCCTCCTTCTTCGAAGCTCTGAGTTACTGCTGCCTTTCCTCCAGTTCCTGCAACTGGAATTTTTCGTCCCTCCCACCAGTCTGGGTAGCCCAGAATTTGAAAACAACTTTCCTTTAGGTGACCTTTCTTCCCACAGTGGTCACAAAGGAGATGACTTTTGTCAATTTTTGGGTTCTGACGGGTTGGATGTGGCCCTTGCTGCAACCCCTTGTCACCTCCTGTGCCTCGGTCCTTTCCACGGCCCCTTCCCTGTGATGATTTTATGGCCATCCCTTGGCCAATCCCCTGTGATGATGACAGATCTGAGGGGCCATGCTTCGTAAGTCCAGCTCTTACTTCTGCCCGCTTAATCTCGAAGAAGGCTGCTTCGACGTTTGGTAAAGGCGTCCTTTTGAGTAACGTATATCTTGCTTTTATGACACAAATATGGTAACTATGGTAAGATAATCTTAACAGACTTCACCAAGAAGATTATGAAATAGTAGGGTGAGTGAAACGTGTGAGCATCTTTCATTAATAACAACAGGGCGAGAAAAACTTGAGCTTCTTTCATAAAGAATATGTGAAGAGATCTTCCACTTTGATCTTCAGGTCCATCTAATGATAAAACGTAATTTTTATTATGGGTCATTAGAAAACAATCTCTGTGTATTTTTAATATATAGATCGTCAGAAAACAATCTCTGTGTATTTTTAATATATTGAAGTAAAAAGGTGCTGAGCCGAGGTAAAGAGGTGAAGCACAAGTCAGAAAACAACGCTAAGGCTGACTTGTCATACTTTGTAAATATTATAACTTAGAATTTAATGTACATAACTGAGCATAACAGGTAATTAGTCATTACCTAAGATGTTAGACATTAGTATAGATGAACAGTGACCACTGTCCAAGTAGTAAATTAAAGCCGTTAGGAGTAGATTTCTCCCTATAAAAAGGAAACAACCATGTAAAATTATAGTTAACTTGAATGAATTCTTGAATTCTTCGATCTAGACACAAATAAGTTTGGAACTTCACATGGCAGTCATAAGGTTTCCATAACCCTCAAGATATCAAACCGAAATCCTAGCGTTACGTGTCTATAGATAACCTAAACTTCATTAAGACCTCCCAATTAACATATGGTACTTTCGTAAGGGATTTTGACCTGATAAACAACTCAGCGTAAAGTTATATCGAAACAAAAGTTGCAGTCTCTGAAAGAGGTTTCTATATCTTAGGTATTGTCCAACAAAGTTTGATGTCTGCCTCTTAACAAAGTAACACGACCAACACGTTATAATATCGTTTTGGACTTTTTTGAGACTGATTCCGAATTTGACATCTGAAGCAAAGTTATGGAATTATGAATAAAGTTTTGAACACAACTTGAATCACCTCAACCGGATGTCTGAAACTTGATATATGGCCAAAACCAAGTGAGCTAGCTCACATATTAAAAATCCACTTTCAGATATGAAAACAACGAAAAAAAGCATTTAAGACGTACATAAACCTAAGCTGATACTTCTTTTCCATATGATTTAACAAATTGTTCAATCAGCTTATCCAAATGCAAGTAAGAAGATCCACCAGGCATAACTGATATATGAGCTTTGTTCTTCCACTCAAGCGCACTTTCTCTCATTTTGTTTCCTTTCTCTCCATGAATGATCTCTTTCACAAGCTCTCCGAGCTGTTCTCTTTTGACATTGCGTTCAATCTCCACAGCAACATTCCAAAGCTTGGTACAACAGAAGGAATTTGTTGGCTGATCTGCAAAATATGGCCAACACATCATGGGTACCCCAGCTGACAAGCTTTCAATGGTGGAATTCCACCCAGAATGAGTTAAAAATACTCCTACTGAAGGGTGGTTAAGAACTTGTTCTTGGTTGCACGAAGTTGCCAACATGCCTCTTCCCTTAACTTCAGCCAAGAATTCAGGTGGAAGAACATGAGAGCCATCTACGGTTTGACTAGGCCTAAAGACCCATAAGAAGTTTTGCATACTTAGAGCGAGTCCCCATGCAAGTTCAACCAATTGATCTTGAGTAAGTGTTGCAAAGCTACCAAAGTTCACAAAAATCACCGACCCTGTCTCTTTGGAGTTGAGCCATTCCAGGAAGCTGTCATCCTGTTTCAAAAGACTAATATCCAAAGACGCCAAAGCTTCACCCTTAGGTATCTGGTTATGGAGCAAATGAATAGGCCCGACTGTGTAGAGGTTCTCAATCATGGAGGAAAGTGGCTTCAAAACTTCAGATTCTAATGCATCAAAAGTGTTCAGAAGCACAGCAGAAGGATTGCTATTCTTTTGCTTGCTCCCCGAAACTTGTTCAAATGATGACTCGCTGGCACTCATGAACACATCTATGCCGCTGAAATGTTTCAGTTGCATTCCATTTATTCCAGGGATCCAATCAATTGTCTCCTCTAGGTAACTCTTGTCTGCACAGTGTGAGATTTCATTGAACAGAATTACAGGAATGAGAATATATGAAGTGTAAAAGAGTTTTAATTGTGTAACATGGATCAAACGCAAAAGAAACAAAAAATCCTTTTAAGGGTTCGAACAAAATATATGAAGTGGTATGTACAAATTCTAAAAGTTCATGCCAATTCGGAGTTAATGCCGATAAGAATCACTCTTAACATGAATATAAGCACTGCAAAAGGTTAAAGTCGACGAATTTATGCTTTCTATTTTACTCACAGTTTCATAGCTTGTGTTGTTATGTTGCAATATTGTTCTTCCGTTATCTTATCTTTGAAGTCATATTCAGTGAGAATCATTTAACATTTGCATTGAAATTCATCAGCACTAAGAACAACAAACATACTGTACCACTGCAGTTACGAACTAATTAATGACATTCCAACGAGTGTTACCTATGAACCCATTTGTTGCATTGGTGTGATTGATCAAGGAAATGGTCCGCGACTGTGTTATATTGTATTTGTCTCTTCAATTAACTGAATGGTTCAGTCATTTTTCAAACAACGACAACAACAACAACATTACTCATTGGGTATGGAGGGTCAGATGTACGCAACTATATCTATGTGTTGAAACGAAGTTGTTTTCAGATGACCTATGATAAAAGTTGCGTGAAGCTGTGTCGATCAAACTGCTATTCAGTCATTTTTCAAACAGTACGTTAAATCACGTAATATTAAAATTCTGAATGAACTATTCAACTAACTTAATAAACGAAAATCCTCTGGCAGATACCTTTAATTTTTGCAATGCCTCGTTCAAAAAGATGAGGGAAATGATGGAAACACATGACGGCGGTCGCACTGAATGGCCAAAACGCTATGGCCGGAACCCCTACTTCTTGAGCTGCATCAAGGGCGAAGGACATGGTGGAGTCAAAAACTACGCAACTCACTGGAGGGAAATCTGAAGAATCATCAGCGGATGCCGAATTTTTCAGCTTGACAATTAGGTCCCGGAAGGGAGTCGAGCCGTTTCGGGAGAAAGAGTCTAAAAACTCCATGGCATTTTCAGATGTGCATTCCATCTTCTCATCTAGGCCATCTGGGATGGTCTCCAACCGAAATCGAGGGACTATTGGTATCTGCAAATGCTTATGGAATCTCTCTGTGATGACAAAAGTGACGTAACAGCCTTTGTGGTGAAAGAGCTTAGCCAATTTCAGGATTGCTCCTAGATGACTATGACCTGGACAGGCTAAGAAAATTGCGTGAAGCTCTCTTCTCCCTGACTCCATTGGAATTCTGTCTACTGCTCTTTGCTTTAGTGGTTTTATGGCGTCACTTTCTTCAGAGGAGGCTATAATATATAGACAGAAAATCATGAAATAGTAGGGTAAGTAAAACGTGACCATCTTTCATATGGCAAGTAAAAATGTGAGCGGCCCACGTAGCAAAGCTCAATTGGTATTTGGATTAAAACTTGTTTCAAGAGGTCAAAAGTTCGAATCTACAGACACGCACAGTGTAGGTGTTCACTGCTATTAGGCTGAAGGCCTGGTTTTTGAGAAACATCTTGTGTAGGTCACTTCGTAAATCCTCACCCGACTTAGGAGGCCGCTAGACTCCTAATTTGCATCATGCTCCTTGGAGCTAAGACAGGGGAGTCCCCATAGTAAGAATTTGGCCTTTTGCTTCAATTTTCGGGTGGACAACTTTTAAAATGATATGGGTCCATATTTATCCACATATAAGTGAAATCATTTACTTTGTCCGTTTTAAATATTCCTTTGTTTTTCAAATATAGTCCAGATTTCTATATTGTTTGTCTGAATAGTATAAAGTATTCAAATTATTAATTTGACTTTATTGATTGTGTGCATTTTAAAACCAAATGCTGCTTCCTTAAGATCAATTAGAAAATATAAGGGTTAAGAGCGAGTATCTTAGACTATGTGAAAATTTAACATTCACAATAAATTTAAGACAAAAGAAAAAGAGTAAATAGATGTATCATGCATGCATATAGGGGTATTGGAGCATGCTTCTCCTACAACATCATAAAACTTTACGTCCGATGGCAGCCATCTAGACAGAGGGATAAATATATTGTGAGTTAGGATCCCCTCACCGCAAACCTCTCACTCCACGCGTCACGTGGCAGCAGGGGTGGATGGTGAGGTTAGATAAGGGTCACCCGCATCTAGCCTCACCATCCATCTCTGCTACCACGTGTCGCGCGGTGACACATATGGTAAGGAGAATGAGGGACAGGAGATCTCATCCCATATATTATACACTTGTTTTTGCTATGTTTTCGATTAGACAGAAGTTGACCATGTAAATCCATGTCATCACACTATTCTATCGTATGTCGGGTCCATATGTCTTCCATAAACTGCATCCGTACATTATCCCACAGTTCTTTGGTGAGGTCCCAATGTCAAATATTCACCCATAGACCAAATTAATACATGATCCTACTGGAAACAAAAAATAATAATTTTATTTTTGTAGCAGAACGCAAAATCCTTCGTTTTTAAACCCGCACCATCTCAGCCTCAAAAAGTATTGTTAAAAGAAAAACTCTAGTTGCACACTGTCTTACTTGCTTGCTAAAATCCTTCTCTTCATATTATTAAGAGTAATAATTAACCTGAGTAACAACTGTACTATGCCATGAGACCCTTCTGCGATCCTCTCCTTCTTATAGCATGCCTTTTTTTTTCTCTCTTTCAAATCATATGAAAATATCATATATATTTCTTTCCCTTTGAACGGTTGATGAGATCATGCACTTAAAAATTGTGTTTATGTATCTAGTAACGTGTGTACATAGAAATATATGAAGTTATCTTATCATTAGTTCATGTATAATGCGAGATTCATGATTTATCTTATACTATATTTATTATAATCTAATATATATAAGGTTCATGTATAATGTGAGATCCATGACTTATCTTATCTTACATAATATTTATTATCCAACATATATAACTGTGCACCCCATTTAAAAAAAAAATTCATGATAAGTATGTACCCAAGTTATCTACTTTAGACGATTATGTATGTATCACTTAAAAACTACAATAATGTTTACATTATTTACTTCTTTACGAAACTGTCGGACATAGTACTATGTCATGACTGTTTCTCTCTCTCCTCTCCCTCTCGTGCAACTAACCCTATTAAAAATATAATCGTCTTAGGGGTGTTGAACACTTTTTTCAAAGACAAAGTTCCACAGTTAAGAAATCATTCATAAAATACAAGAAGTCAGAAATTTTTATAAGTATGAAAGGTCCAAACATAAGAAAACGTCAATATTCTGACATGTTTTCACTTGTTTACAAGTTATAAATTCAAATTGAATTTGTATGTATAGACTCTTTCTTAGATATTAAAAACTTTCTTTAATTCTTTTAATGTATAAAGTAGGATAAGTTATGACAATATTGCTCAACAGTATATTATTTTGTTATAAATAATTTTGCTAGATAATTGTGTAAACGGGGTGGTGGCGCAGTTGGCTAGCGCCTAGGTCTCATAGCTTCTGAGTTATCCTGAGGTCGAGAGTTCGAGCCTCTCTCACCCCATAATAATTTTCTCCTTCTTTATTTAACAATTTCCAAACTAATTTAACTTTTCCATGTCCAAATTAATTTTTCCTTTCTTCAACTTTTCCGAATTAATGCAACTTTCTCCAAATTAAATGTCAAGTAGGATATCCTCAAAAAACAAAAATAAACACCATCACAAAAGTCGTCTGAACTAAACTTTCATTTGCCATCTACTTTTATTCTTTTACTCTTTTGTTCTAAAGATATTTTCTATTTGACTTAACATAATTTAATAAAATCAAATTATTTTATTTGTTATTCAATTAGTTAATTGATGTAAACTACCTATATAGACAAAGAAAGAGCATTTTACTTTTAGCGGAGCAATTCGTTACAATGTCAATGTTACCATTATGTTGTCTTTAGTTCGCAAACCCTGCCGCATTCTATTTTTGTGCGTCAATTGTATGACTAATGAAAAATTAAATGCAATGTTTTCCTTTTATATAGCATGCGGTTATGTTTTTAATAATGAATAATGCAATTTGTGCATCCATTGTATAACTTTTTAATATTGTAAATTAATTTATAACAAATTGATCCGTTCGGAGCAAAACAACTCTGCCTTCATCATTTCTCGTTAGGTAAATGTTAATTGAAATGACAGCATAAAAAATTTGACTACTACTATATTTTTATTTTTGTGATAAACTACTTATTTTGATTATTATACCATTGGTTGATAAATTAATGTAAACTACTATGTAATTGTAATTTAAAAATAGGTTGATTAATTAATGTAAACTAACATGTAATGTAATTTAAAATTAGTATGAAAATTTCAGCTACTAATATATATATATATATATATATATATATATATATATATATATATATATATATATTTAAGAAACAGACAATGATTTTAAGACAATCTAAAATAGAAATTAAGACAATATTTTTAAAAAGAAAGAGTGTTTGAGAAAGAAAAAACAAACAAACAAACTCACAACAACATCACCATCATCAATCATACCCAGTATATCCCAGAATCTAGAAAGAGTAAGTGGCAGAAAAACAATACCTCTATCCAAGAGATAGAGAGTTTAATTTTAGTAAGACTCAAGCTTTATATGTATCTGCATAAACTCACAACAACAATAACAGTAAACATATAGTCCATCCTTTTTTCAGCCCTTAATGAACAAAGGGACAAATCTTCTTCCCGGCACGGTCTCATTTTTATCATCCTTCATCGAATGATACTTTGAATAACGCATCTACTCTTACAATCAGAAAACTCGATTTCGAATCAGAAAAAAATCGATAGGCATCTGATAATTATATGCAGTCAAAATAATTACTACTTCATTCATTCACATACATAAGAATTTAGCACCTCTAATACCAAATGCAAGAACCAACAATCAAAAGAAAAGGTAGTAACAATATCACAATTTCAAGTGTACCTAACTATAGAATTACATCACTAATATGGCTATCTGAGTGTTAACCTCATCTAAATCTTGGTCGCTCCATTCAAGAAATGCGACCGCTACATACACACATACACACGTACACACAAACACACGCAGAAAGACATCCCCGCCTTTGGGGCTCTGGGGGTCTGGGACATCAAGTGAAGAAGTGTCAGGCCGAAGGAATACGCAAACCATTAGTTTCAGTTCCAGAACCGATCCAGTCTTTGTCAAGCCAATCTTTTAGTCTACCTTGGAATTGCTAAAGATAACTTTAAACATAGAGGGAGGTGGAGGATTGAGGATGTCTGCAAAGAATGCCAACATTTGTTGGCACAGTTCTTTCGGCTTCTCGATATTTAGAGCATGCCCTGCATTCTCTATGATTACTAGCTCTGCATTCTCACCCAAATGCCTGCAGCAATAAAAATAAAAAGGAAAGGTCTTCAGCATGAGTGCAGGTTATGCAACAGAGAGAAAAGAACCAAAGAAATAAGTGATACTGAAAACACAACTTTGAACATGTCAAAGCATTTTTTTCCCTTTAGCAGGGCGGACTTTAACTTACAGCAGTGCAGTAGAACAAGGAAATCATGAAGTTTCACAAGTAGCTACAAACTTTTGACTGACCTTTTCAATCTGTGGCCTAATTCCACGGGAAACACTTGGTCATGTTTTCCCCAAAGTATTAATGTTGGCTGCATCAAGACGATCAGGTCAGTAGAAGGCCAAGTGAAATAAAGACACTGCAAGGAATAGGGGTAAAAATAAACCTGCTTAATTTTAGGAAGATTTGAGAGCTTCCTTCCATTGTATAACGCTTCAATCAACTCTTTCCTTTCCAGAAGATTTTCTGAGCACATTGCCTTCAAACATATAGGAGGGTACACATTCAACCTCATAAAGACTAAGCAGTGTATCACTTGAAGGTAAAATTGTTACTACAATCAAGTTCAAGATATAAAGCTCCTTAACAAATGATTGTTGTCTTTCATTTGCGCAGTGCCCCTGGTTTGTCTAAACGAAGTATAGCACTTAGTTTGACGGCATAAACTCATAGGTAATACAGCTACGTATATGAAGCAAAATATACCATCTTCTATCACTATAGCACTTAGTTTGCAGTTATATATTATGAACCAACATTTACCATCTTGTATCACTATAGCACTTAGTTTGCAAGGTATAAACTCATAGATGATGCAGTTATATGTTATGAACCAAAATATACCATCTTGTATCACTATATTATAACATGTGTGGGATAAGCAGTTCTAGCTTAGGCTCCTCTCCTTAAAACTCGGACATCAAATCGTCAATCAGATGAGCTTCAGATAATCAATGTGAGAAGCAAAATTCGCCTGTTATATTTCACAGAATTCTAGACCTTATCAAGCTCCCAGTTATGTAAAAGACAACAAAACAAGGCAAATATTTGATGGCTATTAAATATAGAAAAAACTAAAATGTAAAAGAATAACTTTTAATGTGACAATTACTTTCATGTTCCAAAATAAACTAGCGCTTAAACCTTGAGAATATTTGGTAGCACTGGTTTCCGTTTTGAGCAGGAATAAAGGAAGAGAGAACCAAAATAAATAAACAAACAAACAAGGAGGTGTGCTAGATCCGGAAGAGAAGGCTGAACTATACGAACTACTGCAAGGACCTGTGGCATCAATGCTACGGCTGAGCAGTGCTGGACAGCTGTTTCTCTCCCAGTGCATGAATACATATCTATTTGGAGGCCTTGCTGGAGAACACTCATCATCAAAGTGCTAGGGAAGTCAGTGAGGCTCAAGGTCCTTGGTAGCCAGGTCAAGGAGATGTCTTACCTAAATATTGCTGTGGAATTAGGCTACTTCCTACTTCGGGGTCCACAGTTTGCAGTTAGGCGACTTTTTTAAAATGAACAAACATCACCAAGTCTCCATAAAGCAGATTTTATGTCATCCACTTTGGTTCGGATTTGCAAGTCACGCATTGATGAAGCCACACTGACACCTCAAGAGCAACCATGCACATGCATGTGTTGCATTCGATTTCCCATGACCTCTACTACCAAAGGTAATAGTCTAAGTTTACACCAGCATGGTGATTGAGGGGCCTGCTACATATGTTTGGATTCCTGCCAATATGATCACCATACAGCTGGCTGCCCTAAAATGCATGGTAACGTTTGTAGAGAGACTGGCTTGAACTAGAATCCAGAATAGAAGCCAGAGACTAGAAACACGTCCCCTAGGAAACACAGATGATACCCAATATGCGGCTGGAATCCTTGCTAGCCAGGGTGCTTTTCAATGCCTACAAAATAGACTGAGGACAATGAAGATCTGCAACAATCCAACCCAGCTTATGGGATCCTAGGGACCACACCAGCCATCCTCTAGGCGGACAACTGAGAAGACCTCTAAAGCAAGTCATTCCTGTGGGATGGCTAGCGCAGAAGGTAAAGATATTGATACAACCGTCACACAGGCCATAACTTGAGGGCTTTGCCATCTTGAAGACAACAAGAACAGGAGATATCCCTAAGTGAACTGAAGGAAAAGTTGGCTTTGGTTCCAAGCCCTAATGTGATTCGCAACTCACAGGCTTGGGATGTCGTGCGACCCAGCGAAAGTAACGCCAAGCATAGTCCCATATCAAGAGTGAAAACAACTAGTTACATAAGCCAAAAAGCTAGATCCTATGAGGAGACTTCCCAAAATGCACTAGATCTTGCAGAGCACCACGCCGATGCCTCCCCCCCCCCCCCAACCATCTCCCTCGAAACTTATTCAATGCAGTTATTTGAAACTGTGAAAAATGAAGAAAAGCTAACATCCCCTTCGTATTCATGTGTAAACCCGAGGACCCACCAAGCTGAAGGCAATATGATGGAGGAAAGAGACGAGATGGAAAAATAATTTCAAGTTTCACGCACCAAAGTACCTGACAATGAAAAAGACTCCATTCTGTTGGAAAACTCCACCGGCTAAGTCTTGGGAACATCATTTCTGTAGAATGAAATAGATATCTGCGGTCCTAAACTATTATACTTGAGTAGTTATCTGACATTCTGTCAGTTATTAAGTAGACAAATAATAAATAAAAGAGGAAAAGAAAAAAGAGAAGCTGAAGTTGTGTTGCAGTACAGGGGCTGCACGTCTCTGTTGAACACTCTTATGGTTGATATTTCAGATCAAGAAGATCAGTTGTATGACATAAAAAGAGTAAATCAAAAGTTCAAAAATTTTTCTAGGGCAAAGGACAAACTCCATTCACTCAGGGATGATTCTTTACTAGTAATTTATAAGCAGACCTGAAAGACAGCGCTCAGATAAGGATTTGATCGTAAGATTTGTTACCATAAGGCTCAAAGCCGTTTCCCTGTTGTTCATAGGCTCCAGTTAATAAACAACAACAATCGCCCAAATTTCAGTTCGTGTTAGTATTGACATATGTCTGATGATTACTAATAATGGCAAAACTACATTAACTAATACTACAGCTATAACTTTTGAGTTTAATTAGGTAGCTTCTTCAGCACATCATAATTACTGGTAACTGGAGTACTGAAGTTATATGACATTTGTCTTACAAGTACACAAGAGGTAAAAGAAAAGAGTTTCTGAGGAATTAGATTCAACAAGGAAACATGTAACCAAGAATGAGACAGTCATGTGTAGTCTACATCATCAAGTCTACTGTGATCCTTTTTTTGTTTAGGTTTCTGTTGTAGTTTTGAGGCCTAGTTAATTCATTAGCATCAATGGGCACAGAAACAAAGTTCACAACTTCATGTCTTGTGCTCTTTTGCAATATAGAAACACAGATATACAGTCATCAGCTTTGTTTTCATCATATAGAGAAAAGGTCCACAAAAAAAAATATAACAAGTAAATCAGTCAGAATATCAGATGAAAGGCTTGAAACTGTTTGTACAAATAATATCTCAAGTCAATGAGACAACTTAGTCACTGAAAAAGTACTCAGTTCCTTCGTTTTAGGGCTCAGGGGAGGTTCATGATGATGCCTAATTGGCAGCTCATTATATTGCGAGGAGAACAGCGTATCCTCTAGCTTATTTGTATTTGAAGGCAATAAATTAGCATCTGAAAACATAACGTATGTAGGAACGAGTCCATTAGACTGGAGTAGTACAAGGAAGGAAGAATTTTGACCTCAACGATTAGGTTCACAATTTTAACGAAGGAAATTGATAGTCAGACTCCTTTCTTTTTATTGAGTTAATGGTTCAAGATGTGATACAGGTGATAATCCAATGGTTAAAATAACTGAAGAAGTTCAATTCTCATTTCCCCAACTAAAATAATGCCATAAACTAGACTCCTCAAGCAACTAATGCTGAAATGCTTCACAATTGACAAAAATTAGGCAAAGAAAGAAATTTTCAAGCACTTACATCAATATACTTGGAGAGAATACAAGAAGGGACATTCTTCTTGGGCTTATAAAATGCAATTCTCATAGTTTCCCTCATCTTCTCAGGTGTCTGAGGGAACAAAGCAACAAAAGCCTCATCCACATTCTTCACTTTGAACATCCCATTATCCATATCATTTTCCTCCATACAAACCCCACCACAAATAACTACTACTTTCTCAACAGCTTCAGGAAACTGAGCAGCCAAACTGTACCCCACAAACCCTCCATAGCTGATCCCCACTACATTCAATTTAGTCACACCAAGAACCTTAAGGGTTCTCATCAAACATTCTGCCTGAAAATCCTCGGTCCTTTCTGGCCTAGTAGTGTAAGATTCCCCAAAGAAAAGCAAGTCCGGAACATAAATGTTGAATTTTGCAGACAGAGGTGAGATGAAATCACTCCACTGCCACATAGCATTAGCTCCAATTCCCTGGATCAAAAGCAAAGTGGGCTTGCTTTCTTTGTGAGATCTGGGCATCCAAATATGCACTGCCGTTCCATCACCGAGGTCTATGGAGGAAGATTTCAGGCCAGCGTTTGAGAAAGAAAGCCTAAAAACACCAGTCTCTGGTTGCTACAAAGTTGAAACAAGCCATTTGGGAAAAAGAAGTGATTTTGGGGTAATTCTTGTGGGTTTAAATTGATTCCTGAGATAGATTCGGAAGATTTGAGAAAAATCTTTGCTGGCTCAGAAGGGTTTTTCGGAAAAGCAAGAATTGTTAGTGGAATTTGTGAGAAAGAAAGGCATTGAGAGTGCGGTGTGTGGGAATGTGTGAGCGGCAGGGGCAGGCCATGAGGTGTCAAACAAAGGTTAGCTGAAAAAGTTGGAATTGGCCGTTGAAAAGTTACAACTTACAACTAATTCTGATTTTGTTTTCTTCTCAAAATAGTGAAATACTACTATTTTATAGGTCAAAGATTCTAGTAGTTATGACATGATTAATAAAATATCGATTAGAGTAATGATATGCATAGAGTAACAATAATATGCATAGAGCAATGATTTGACTAACTATATGCATTATTAAACTTATTTTTTTTTATTTTTCTTTGATTCATGAGTAATAACAGAATTAGAATCTTTAAGAAATTTGGCCCTATGAGCAATCAGATCCAACACAAAATGTCGAAATGGTGGTGATGCTATCAAATGATTTCCCTTCCATATAAAAGAAACACACAATATATTGATCAAAAAGGTTTCTTCCAAAAGCTACTTTATTTTAAATATATATACACACACACTTAATCAAACTTAAGTTCGTGAAACTTTCAGTTTATACTTTTCGTTAAATTAAATTTTTTACACCCGTGAAAGGTTGTTGGGGGGGGGGGGGGGGGGGATGTGATTCACAGCAGACAGTTCTTTATCTCTGTTTTTTCCCCCAAAGTTAGTTCAATAATAGATAGTTCCTTCATTTCTTTTCAAACCGAAATATTTTTTTTTTTTTGAGGAATTTTCAAACTGAAATATTAATGACTATAAAATTATTTGTCGTATTTTTATATATGTAACCGCTGAGCCACCTTTGGAGCCATCATGGAGTATGGAGATTCCCAACGTTTCGAACCCAACAAATATTTGATTTTAGTTTTGTGGCGAAAACTTATGCCGTGTGTCCACTGCTTTGTTCCTCTGAATGTAGAAAACGATAGTTTCTTGCGGGATCAAATCTTATGGTCAGTTTTTCTGTGTAATTACATGATTTTACTATGCAGGGCGTATGTAATTACATAGAAATAAAAGTTAAAGAGAGAAAATTAAGGCAAAAAAAATCTCATCATGTTTCTTGTTACATTAAGGTTTTGTATGAATTCCAATAACCTGTAATGTTATATTTGTAGAAATTTAGAAAAGATGTAAATCGAATGATGTGTTAGTATTGATAGCTTTTAAAACACACGTAACTCGAATCCAAATCAGCTCAACAATGATTTGGCTTAACAACAGAATTCGAATCCACTCTGTAATTAACGATCAAACGTAATAGTGTTTTAAAGCTATCATCACCCCCAACATTTACTAGACTATGATCGTGCAGATAACTTTCTTCTTACATAACCTCTACGAGTTGTAAAGATAGAAATGGCAAAGGCCAAACTTAATTATTTCTCAAGTTTTTGTTGAGCTAGTTTAAACTTGTAAAGATAGAAATAGCCAAGGCCTATCTAGCAATCAAACTTAATTATTTTTTAAGTTTTTGTTGGGCTAGTTTAAACTTCTTGATGGAATGGTGGTATTCGTTGGGCTAATTTAAACTTCTTGATGTATTATAAAAGTGAAGACATTAAATGACTTTGTTTTAATATTTAATCATTTTCACATTCTTCTCCGATCACGGTTGAATGAACCGAGCAGTTCGTGAACTGTTCGAGTTCGATTCGTGTTCTATTCGTATTCGTTCGGTAATTATTTGCCAACGAACCGAATTTGAACAGGTATTCAGGTTCGTTTAATTAAACGAGTCGAATTATTTGCGAACTATTCGGATCGTTTAAACAGTTATGAGGTTATCGAACAGAACTCGAACCAAATTTAAAGTTTGTTTAGCTAAATGAACCGATCCAAACAGTTCGTTTAACTAAACGAATCCAAATTCAAAAATCTAGTATTCGGTTCGGTTCGGTTCGTTAAAACTCCTATCAATAATCACCACCAGAGCACCTAATGACCATAAGCAAAACTCGAACCTTACAGCTACGTCGGAAAATCTGCAATCCAAAACAGTCAAAACCTCACTCCTCTAGGTTTTTGTTTAGAAAGTATAAGTACAATAAATCTGATTTTTTTAGCACATCTTAGTTGATATTTTGATATATGAGATTAGAAAGAGTCGCAAATAAACATAAGTGTAAAGACTTTCGTTATCATAGAATACATGAGTAGTGCGAGTTTCTTATTGAATAATATTCCATTAAATATGCAAATGATAAATTGGATGCGGACGCTTGAAATACCAGTTGATCGATACATCTTGACGCAAATTAATATCACCGAAAAACAACATATGTGTATTTCTAACGATATAATTACTTACAAAAAAAATTGTGTAAAAAATTGACAATGAACGTCTACTTATCATATGGTAACCTTCAACATCCGGTGAGTTACCTCCGACACCCATTCTCCTCCCTTCCGTCTCTTTTCAACCTACTTCCGATGACTTACTGTTTAAACCCGACCATCCACCACTCTCTCTCCCAGTGGAATCCTACCGATCAGCCATCCTCCATCCAGCATAAAATCAAATCGTCGCCGCCGGTACTTCCTCTGCCACCAGTGGTAACCAACTCTTTCCTCAAAAACGCTTTCTCACTCCACCCTTCCCCTCCCCCTCCCCCTTCGCCCTTCTCTCTCCACTATCCTTCTCCATTCCTACCATCACCACCGCCCGCACCCTCTTCATCCTGCTAATTACGACCTCTTCTCCTCCACTTTTACCTTCGTCCTCCACCATCAGTCCCTGTATCTATCACCCCAATTCCGCCACTCACCACCCACCCCATCACAAAAGCTTACACTTAATTGAATAAAAACCTTGTAAGTTCACAGAGGAAAAATTTTTCAAGCACGAATCAACGTATTGGAGACAAACTATTGAACACCTAGATTAAAGAAAAAAAAGTACAACGTATTTGACTTAAAAAAATTTTTACAGCAGCCACTGTTATCCGCAGTCCTAAACCTTATCCCTCACCGTTTCTCCGACACCGGTTAACCGTTGGTTCTATTTCTGGTTTCGGTCCGATTTCACCAAATTACAATCGGTTCATTTATCTAATTTACCGTCTTAGGTTTATGTTTAAGTTTGTAATTTTTATTTAACTTTCTGAAAGTGTTTGCTTTATATAATAATTAGTTTGAAAAAAGAATTCAAAGTTTAAGTCTAATGATTAAATAGTTAAATATTTAGTTACTAAAATTTTATATCCCGCATATCAATGTGTTTTTTCTTACCTTAATTGCTTTCTAACGATAGATGTTTTGGGGAAAAATGACTATTTACAGAACTCAATATTTTCGTCCAAACAGTTCAAACACATAACACAACCAGTAGATAAACATATACATGTATCTTGAGAGTGAAACCAGACACCATAAAAGAACTTAGACTAAAAATACTTAAAAAATGGTGAGGTCAAAATTTATTATATGTTTAATATAAAAACTAAACAATTTTCCTAATTATGCACAAATCATCAATTAGAAACCATATGGTTCATGACAAATTTAAACCGACGTCGTCTCCAATTTACATTTGAGAAATAAAAACCTTAAACTAAACCTAATATTAAGGTTTAGCTCAAAGTTTGTCTCTATTTTCAATTATCTTAGTTTTAACGTCGGTTTGTCCTTTCCGGTCTTATGTTCTGGTTTAAACCTGAAAATAGTCATGTTGGAGGAGCTACTGTTATATCCTAGCTATCAGAGTTCGCATGAAATTTCGTTTATTTTAATTAAAAAACTCAATATGGTATATGTTGAGAAATTTTTTTCAAACAATTAGGACGTAACTGGACCTGACTGGCAGTTGGACAACACTTTGAATTGTGTCCTGATTGTTTGATGAATTTTATTTTTTATTAAAATTATGATATTTTGGTTCCATTTGCAATGGAGTGAGGAACACACTCTTCATTAACTTTGGAATATGATGGAATAAAACAAAATGGTTCACTAAGTTGGCTACAGATCTTATATTGTGAAGTATCAGTTGATATTATGGGTCATCGGGAAACAACCTCTGTGTGTTTCTAACACATGTACATGGTTGCGTACATCCGACTTCCCGTACCCCGCCATAGTCGAGAGCCTCCAAAGAAATAAGGTAATGTTGTTGTTGTAGTAAAATTATGATATTTAATTACATTTCCCAAAGTCAGCACATATTCCTACTTGAATAAGATCAAGGACGAAGATGAGGGCACATGACCTGAAACCTATGTCATCTTTTTTATACTTCAAAAATCACATTTCATCAAAAAGCTAAGAATGAGACATAAATTGACAATCATTTTCTCATTTTTTGCACATAATTTTCAAAAGTTTTTACCTTTAACTCCCAACTTCCCAAAAGTCGCTCTCTAAGATATGCCAACATTAGACTATGAGATAATAATAAAATTTAAAAAGAACTCATTGAAAAGATATTCTCATAAGGAAGTTTTATCTTATCAGTTAACAAATGTTCATTACAAAGAAAATAAACTTAAGAATGAGACGCCAAAAGAGTGATTATCTTTAAATCACATGGTTCATTGTTCATTTGCATTCATATAAAGTATAGTGGACCATGTCAACATAAACTGGTCCAGTGATAACAAATTCAAAACACAAGGGACCAGTGATCCTGCTATTACCAAATTCGTAAATATGGTCCACTGTTATCTAACAACAGTGTGTGGTTGTGTTTGAAACACTTTGGCTAGAAGAGGATCCACTGAGGACAAGTTCAAAATTTTCTTCACTGAAAAAACCAAGTATAAATAGCCCCTTAGCATCACCCTCAAGCATACACTGACACCATTCGTTTTAATAATATTGACAGCACTTCCGTCCAACCTCTCTCTTTTAGACAAAAAGATTGAGCCCAGAACTTCTCTTCAGTTCACTATGGTAGCACCCCTACTCACCTCCATTTTATGAAAATGTCCGATGTGATTCCATTGACGAAGGTGGAGCCCATCGAAAACTATCCGGGGGGTTCTCTTTCAGTTGGGATTTAACCAAGGCGTTTTGCTACAGACCCTCAGAGTACCAATCATGTTCAAGAAGGGATCTCTTCAACCTTGGTGGCTGCTGCAGGAAGCAATGAAGAAACAGCGGGAGTAGATGCCGAACCGAGTAACATCTCTTCACAAAGAGATGAAGAAACATTGAATGTCAAGGCGACCAAGGTCATAGCAGCAGAGGTGACAGGACTGAGTGCTGATGAGGTGGAATTTGAAAACCTGAAAACTCGGAACCGGCTGGTGACTTGTGTTTTTTTGCCCCAAGTGCATAACATGATTTTATGTAGATCCCCAAGTGCAAAGCCATTTTGCATTGCCTTCCCTAAAGCGATGGGACGACCACAATGCAAAAGGTCTTTGGACTGGTCATGAGGATTACATAAAACTGTATTATGTCCTCGAGACTAACAACATCAGTCGGTTCTTGAGTTTTCAGGTTATCGAATTCCACTTCATCATCACTAAGTTCTATCACCTCTTCTGCTACAACCTTGGTCTCCTTGACATTCAATGTTCTTCATTTCTTTGTGAAGAGATGTTATTCGGTTTGACATGTACTCCCCCTGTTTCTTCATTGCTTCCTGCAACAGCCACCAAGGTTGGATAGATCCCTTGTTGAACCTGATTGGTACTCTGAGGGTCTGTAGCAAAACACGTTGGTTGAATCTCAACTGAAAGAGAACAACCCATATAGTTTTCGGTGGGCTCCTCCTTCGTTAATGGAATCACATCTCTGTTTGGTCATGAGGGATGATAAGTAACATAATACCTATCAGAGTGTAGATAGACAAAAAGATATTTCAGATGCAATCAAGAAGCACTTCATTCATGAATTTGACTGATGGTTCAACGTGTTTAAGGTAAGTATACTACCATTTAATGCTAATATGAACAAATATTAACTATGTGGCAATGATGTTTTACATTCTCATAATTATCGCAGAAGAATTGCCATGGACTCCCGATTTAGACGATGAGGTACGTTTAGGATTCAATGGCAGAGCTGGGAAGCGATTGCAAAAGCTGGTGATCAGCCAAATGGGCAAAGGTAGCAAGGCAACTAAATGGATGTCCTTAGATGTGTACCAACAGCTACAAGAAAAGAGATCCAGTCAAAATTTTGTTATGAGATCCTAGAAGCCTTCTAGAACAAGAGAAAATGTGCTGAAAATGGGAAGATAGTTCTGGGACATTGAAACGGGTCTATATCTACAGCTGAGATGGTTTAACGAATGATAAATATGCCATTCTTGAGTAATTGTTTATTCATACTTTTTAGCTCTTTTTTTCTAACGGACTATAAAACTTTTGTTTTGATATATATCAGACACAAGAGAATGATGGAGCGTGACCAAATCTGTCTAGATTTTTGAAAGGTCACACTGTCACCAAGCCAATCGGAGAGAGTTTATGTAAGCAGAAAGACACGGTCCACTTTGGTGAATAATATTTAAGGAATATTGTACAATTTTCTTTTTATCTGTAAATATACTTTGAGTTATTTTAATATTAAATATCTACAATGCAGGAGACTTACCAAAGATTTGTCGCGTAGAAAGAGCAACAGAGAATTCTGAAACCTGTGGCGAGTATGTTTTACGACGTTGTCGGCAGAAGGGGAAAAAAAAAAGACAAGTGTACGGGCTAGGCCAGTTAGAAAACATGTTGTATGACAGGTGCATATCATCTGGCAGCCATTTGAGGCAACTTCACATCATACTCCAGCCTTACTGAATTAATTATTGCATCACAACAGAGTAAAATGGGAGCACAATTATAGTCAAATGGCAACACAGGCGCTGGCATTGAAAGCAATTCATGCTGAATTAGGAGAAAATCCACAATTGGATAAAGCAATGCATTAGCAGATGGATATTTTTTTTCCCACGTTATCCATCAAAATTGTGTAACTGACTACACTTCATCTCAATCACATCATGATCCAGATTATCTATCTTCCCGTGGTGCGAGCATATGACTAGCGGTTTAGATACTATGTATTTTAACATCAGTGATACTGAGCTACTGTTTCCTTCTTTACATTCTAGACATTTGATACACACTATGTGTGGTAATTGGTGAATAGGTTTGGATCTTTCTATTAGATGCCATTGGATTTGGTGCTTACTTTTCAGTGTATATAATAATTGGTGCCTCGTGATAGCTTTGATTACTTGAATTATAGTACAAGGGGGTGTTGTCTTTTTTGGATTGGATTGACTTGGCTTGGATTTAATATATTCAAACAGTATCACATTGCCATTTTCAGAATTTGTGTCGGCAATGTTAAGAACTTGCGACCGTCAGTTTGCATCAGTAAACAAACCTAGTGCTCGTCCTAGTGTAGTTTGGCTAGTGAAAGAGTAACCTAGTGTAGTTTGCATCAGTAAACTAAATTTTGCCATTTTAGATCTCCTTGAACTCTTATGAGCTCTTAAACGGTGGGAGTTATTGCGGGCTTCCTTGAATTTTTCTTAGCTGCCTTGGATTTCATTCCCTCCCTGTAAACATGCGTGCGAAGCAGTGAACAATGAACCAATCGATCTCTAAAATTGATTCTGGGGCTGATGGGATGAGGGGGCTTGAGGGGGAAAGAACTTTGTTGAATTAATTCAATATATAAATCAACATATTAAATACACACCATATAGCTTTCTCCACTTGGAGGAGCTGGAGCTCTCACTTCAGACGATTTATACCTCTTTCTATAGACTGAGAATAAAAAGAAGGTTAAGAAAAAGGAAAAAACTCAAATATGAAAAAAAGGAAAACACTTATTTACCTTGTGTGATTAACACTTATTTATGGAAAAAAACGTGATTACCCTTAATGATGATTAGAATATAGTAATTGATTGTTTTCAACGGCAAGAAACCTTCATGTATAGCAAAATAAAAGAAAATTAATGATGTGAAGCTGTCTATATGTGTGCAAGAGACTGCAGAATAAAGGGAGTTTTGAGCTTTAAATTTCTCGTGAAGTGCCAGTTTGGACAACAAAAGAAATATTTGAAACAGAATTGAAGTTGTCTTTGGTTCGCAAACCGATTGCTTTTAATAAAATCAATGACCTTGCTTGCTAAACCTTGACAAGCCAAAGTCTAGTTCAATTAAGAAGTCTTTGGGTACTTTCTAATTCCTCTCTGTTCCTTAAAAATCAGTAGATTTAGTTTTCGGCTCATCTTTTTAAGAAACATGATCTACTTGTACCTATGATGATGCACAGTTGGATCGGATCAGGATGCAGATGCTCTTCGGGTTGGCACGCCCTTTGCTTTCATATAACCGTATGTAATGGTACTGCATATATGTTACTAGAAAAACTGGCTATTGTGGTGTATTAAAACACATCAATACATTTCCCTCTTGGGACGTTTAATAGGAATGCATCTTATAATGATGGTGTAATACGCATTTGGGCTTATTAGACATTTATGAAACGCCTCAAGTGGTACTTTTGAATAGAATTACACGTGTCTGAACAGGCTCTTCTAATGACCATTACATGCGCCTCAACAGGCATTTCTCAGTATTTTTACAAACGCATCAAGTGCACTTTTCAACACAAATGTTAACATCTCTTAAACGGTGGTTTTTGTCTATGTACGGTATTTATGCATGTTGCGAGGAACTTGTGGACCATAAAATCCAGCATTTTTCTCGTTACAAATTGCTTTATTGTAATGACCATTGGATAAAACAGCCAAAGATAGAAGGATAGACCAAATATGGGACAAGAAGATTTGGCATGTGGTGTAAGAATATAATCCAATATAAAGATAAACTAAATAATCAAAATATACATGGGATAAAATATATCATAAAATGGTCCATATCTCCTCCCATTACTTATCAAAATCATACACCGTTTGTGAACCTGCTTAAATTATGCATTTCTTCCATCACGTAAGCAACCATAAATCACTCGGCTTCAAGATTTTTATTTGAGGTAAAATGCAAATTTGTATTACCCGAATGTCAATACGTTAAAGGGATGTATCACATACAATAGCCCTGCTTGTAGAATGTCATATCGATCTACATACACAATTTAATAATGTAATCTATTTTAAACTATAGAAGCATCGCCTTGGAAGAGCTTATACATTACTCTCGACTTCAAAATTTGTAGGATGGACAGAAATTATAAATACCCTACCATGTGAAATTTTGAAAACTAAGTCTGTTTTTCATTTAGTCTTGCACCATCAAAGAGAGTCAAGTGAGGGTTTAGCAACTCCAAAATCGCAGCTACCGAGGCAAACGACAGCAACAAGAAACAATCATTCCAGTGAGATACCATTGAAAACGTGAAACAGGTCTAACCAGAATGACTGTTTCTTCCTGCTAATGTTTGTCCCTTTTCTGCAATATTGGAGTTGCTGAACCTTGACTTTTCTCTCTTTGATGTTGTAATACTGAATGAAAAGGAGATTTAGTTCTCATTTGATGGTTATGAATCCATTTCAGCATTAGATGGTTATGAAGCCAGAGAAAGTGACAACAAAGGCAAAGGAAAAGGAAAAGAAGTCAGTTTCAAATCCATGCATCAAAATGCCTTTAGTGGACAAGAAAAGAGCAGACCTCCATGCATCAAATCCATGCACGTTCTCAAATCTGAACCAACGACAAGGGTGTATTTATTGGGTTCAGATCAGGAGAGGCAGAAAGTGAGGTAAAATATGAGGCCTCCAATCACGCGCTGCCACGTGTACAACCAACTCTTTTTTAAAAACAAAAAAATTTTAAACATCTTCCCTTTTTATTATACGTATCATCACGTGATTAGATGCCTCATATTTTGCCTCACTTTCTGCCTCTCTTGATCTCAACCAGTATTTATGGGCCACTTGTCTACCTAGGCTCTGATAGGTATAATGTTACTTATTTATCTCGTGTATATTAAGATAATCTCATATAAAGACAAAATAAATAAATGAGATATAGTGGTGTAAATATATCAACAAATATCTTCCTATTAATTATCCACATCATAAATTATTTGGGAACGTGCATGTCTTCTGTCCCGTACGCAACCATATATTACAAGACCTCAGGATTTCTGTGATGGATAGAAATTATAAATTCGCTACCATTCCAGCATCAGATGGTTATGAAGCCATAATATTGTGACTCACAACTAAGGCAAATGAAACGAAGTCATTAGCAAAACCGTGCATCAAAATGCCTTTAGTGGCCAACAAAAGAGGAGACTCTTATTGAAGATCTAGATTTGCCTCCTCAGGCTGAGGTTGACTCGAGCAATATGTGGACAAAAGAAAGGCCTATTTGGTTTCATTTGGTTTCTTCTAATAACCAGTAACATGGCATGTTCTTGAACTGTGATACAAAATTTAACTTGAGCATACACGGATTGCATGTTAAATTTTGTATTACAGTACAAGAACCTATAATGTTACTCGTTATTAGAAGGAACCAACTGAAACCAAATAGGCCTTTCTTTTGTCCACATATTACTCGAGTCAACCTCACCCTGAGGAGGCAAATCTAGATCTTCAATAAGTCTCCTCTTTTGTTGGCCACTAAAGGCATTTTGATGCATGGCCTTGCTAATGACTTCTTTTCATTTGCCTTGGTTATGAGTTACAATATTATGGCTTCATAACCATCTGATGCTAGAACGGTAGCGAATTTATAATTTCTATCCATCACAGAAATCCTGAGGTCTTGTAATTCATGGTTACGTGCGTCACGAAAGACACGCACGTCCCCAAATAATTTATGGAGTAGATAATTAATAGGAAGATATTTGCTGATATATTTACACCACCATATCTCACTTATTTATTTTATATTCGTATTAGATTATCTTAATATAAACGAGATGTGGTTCAAATATACGTCTACATGCATACATATAAACAAGTACCTCTGATGCTCGTGTTCATCTGCCTCATGCGGTAGTTTGAAGTACGTATGTTGTGCCCAAAAAGGTCCCCGTTGTACTGTTCCACTTTATAATGGTCCAAAGAACAATTTGGGGTTACCTGCCTTATCGTATTCACTTAGATTATAACATTTTCATGGTAGCCCGAGTCCCAGCAAATGGAGGTGAGTAATAGTGCTACTATTTGTGAATCTAAAAAACGTTGGCTCTCTCTTTTTTTTTTTGGTCTACAAGAGAGAGGTTGGACGGAACTACTAGCAGTGCTAGAATCATTGGTTTTAATGTATGCATGACAGGTATGATTAAGGTCCTATTTATACTAAAAAAAACAAGATAGAACTTGTCACTGATGGAATCCTCTGCTAATCACGTGTTTTAAACACAGTCATATGTTATGCAGTAGTGGACCGTGTGTTTTGAATTTGTTATTCGTGGACCTGTTTATGTTTTAAAGACAGCCATATATTGTATATTAGTGGACCATGTTTTTTGAATTTTTTTTATTACTGGACCTGTTTTATGTTTACACATTAGTGGACCGTGAGTTTTGAATTTTCGATTTTTTTTATTACTGAACTTGTTTATGTTTACATCAGACATATAATAATATGCCATATATTATATATGGACCATGTGTTTTGAATTTGTGATTACTGGACCTGTTTATGCCGACATGATACATTAATGTACTTCATGTGAATGCAAATGAACAATGGACCATGTATTTTAAGAATAATCAGTCGGTTGACGTGTCATTCTTATTTAATTATGTTCATTTTTTTTCATTAAGGATATAGTTATTGGATAACTTATAGTTTTATCTATCTCTTGTTTGAACATCGACAACGCAAACGGAGAAATACCGAAGAAAAAGAAACTTAAAAATACACAACAAATACCCCAAAAAAAAACATACAAGTAAACATTTAAACGACTAAAAACACTAGACCCATCTCCGACGAATAAATGCAAGTCCAAAAGCATCATGCCGAATGAATAGACGCAGCTCCGTAGGCAAGCTGTTATGAAGAAATTTTGATTCCTGGCAACAAAAACAAGCTTGATTATGTTGGAATATAGATGGTTTTGATGAAGTTTAAAGATGTTTTAAAATAGTTAAAAAAGTATTTCATATTTGAGAATTAAAGCAAAATGAGAAAAGAACACTGTGAGACATCGATCTCTTATATGGATCGATCGATGTATACATCAATCTCTCAAAAAGAGATATCGATCGATATATGTTAGGATTATCCAAGATTAGAACCTTGCCGTGAGACATCGATCTCTAAGTTTAGGACACATCGATCGATCGATGTGACATCAATCTCTAAAGGTAGAGACATTGATTGATCGATGCAATGAAGGTTCAAAGTTGAAATCTTGCTGTGAGACATTGATCTCTAATAAGGAGACATAGATCGATCAATGTACATCCGTTTTTAAAGAAGAGACATCGACCGATCGATGTATGTAAGGTGCAAAACTAAAATCTTACTGTGAGATATCGATCTCTAAACAATTAGACTTCGATCGATCGATGTATACATCAGTCTCTCAAAGAAGAGACATCGATCAATCGATGTATGGAAGGTGCAAAATTGGAACCTTACTGGAAGACATCGATCTCTCAACATAGACACATCGATCGATCGATGTCATCCAGGATTCAGATTTTTATGACCGTTGAAACAAAATCTAAGGGAGATCTAAGATGTTTTATCTCTCCAATCTTGCTCAAATTTCTGGTGGACTTTTTCCTGACATTGATTATGCTTCTTTCACTATTGTATCCATGTCTAAGGCTTTCTAGGGTGGCTTTGGAGGATCAAATCAATCCATAGAGTGGCTAAAGACTATTTAAATATTGACAAGACTAATGATCGGGTTGAAGACTTGGGGGGGGCTGCAAAAACGTGGCTCACTTTCTCTATAAATTGAAGAAGCTCATATGAGGGCTACATACACTTTCATCCTCTTCAAGCTCATATTTTAATTGTTGTAAAAAAAAATTCTCATTTGTGCAGAAGTGTTTAAATCTTGTTAAGCTCCTATTGCTTGTTCTTCATTGTTGTAATTTGAGAGAGTGTAAGTCTAACACAAGAGGAACCATACATATTTGATTTCTTGTTTATGTTTAGACTAGTTAGAAAATTTAATCTCCACTACTTCTCAAAACCCACTGTGAGAAAGTGTTTCGAGAGGATTTTGTTGAAGTTGTGAGGAAGCAAGGACTTGTTCTTGCTTATAGCTGGAGTTGTTGTTGTTGCACAAAGTTGTTTTGTGCAAAAAGTTGTTGTGTGGTTGCTTACACTAAATTGTTAGTGTAAGTATTGATGTTGTTGTTTTTATTAAGAGTAATAAGAAGAGTAGCTGCTTTATATAAGGCGTCGATGAAAATTTCTTACACGTCAATAAGTGACGTGAAATTTAATCGCAGATTGTCATGAAATTAATACCTTAAAGAAAAACTCAAAAATAAATCGCGGAAACATCATGAAAGTACAGTTTTGTAGGTCTGGGATAACTTATACATTTTTTATATTTTGTAGGAGCTTATTCACTGTAATGCAGGCCTCCGATGACATTTTTGATTAATCACAACTTTTGATAGTATGATGCTCACTAAAGCTGTGATTTTAGTTTTACAAGTGGGATCCTTTTCTAGTCAAGTGTTTTAAACACAGCCATATATATTATATAATAGTGAATCGTGTGCGTTGGATTTGTGATTACTGGTCTACTTTAATTATGTCGAACCGACACATCATACTTCATGTGAATGCGAATGAAGAATGGACCATGTAGTTTGTAATATTAACTACTCTAATCATAGATTCTAGAAGCAAGGAAGAAATTGAAACAAAAACGAGAGATTTTTATTGAGAAAATGAGAGCAAAATCGCTTGATTTCATACCGGGTCATTATGCATACCCGAAGTCCATTTATACACTCAAATTGAGAGGGTAGAAAGAAATATAAAAACGACTATTATATATTTACTAATTGTCATCATATAAGCGAAATACAAAGGGTGACATTTCACATGTTTAAATCCTTCTCTCGGCAGCACTTCTTCTTCTCCAGCGAATCCTTCCTTCTCCGACGTAATCTCACCCCGTAAACTTCGGAATTCCCACATAACACATATCAAAAGCCTCCGCACGGATAGCCAACTCATCATCTCATCATCCTGACCATTAATCTATTATTTGATCCAACGTCAAACACTCAATAAATGTTACTCTCCGTCGGATTGTGCTTCTTCTTGTTTTTCCTTCATAACATTCACTGTGACATAGTTTAAAGATAATGCCTTTGTTGAAATGTCATTCTTATGTTTATTTTATTGGTTATCTGTTACTAGACTAAGATTAAACCATTTTATGAGAATATTTTTTCAATGAGTTTTCTATCTCATGGTCTGTTGGCATATTTTAGAGAGAAATATTTGGAAGTTGGGTTTAAAGGTAAAAAAAATGAAAATTTTATATAAAAATGAGAAAATTGTAGTCAATTTCTAACTGGTTCATTGCTATTGAGGAGATATGATTTTCTGAAGTACTGAAAAAATTGTTGGAGATCAGAGACAAACCGCTGGTCAGTTCAGGCTTGTGCAGCTCGGTTGTAGATGTTCTTACTTCGTGGACGGTGGATGGTGTTCTCAAACCTCGGCTGGCATATGAACACTTCACGGAGAAAGGTAGAAAAGTCAATTGTACTAAGATCGTCTGGGACTCAGCAATTGATTCCCAAACACTCTTTTACGATGTGGCTGGCCGGCTGAACAGGATCCTCACCAAGGACATGCTTGTTTACCTCGACGATCATACATGTCAGCTTTACTCATCGGGACAAGAGACAATTCAACACTTCTTCTTCTCTTGCTCGGCTACCAAACAGGTTTGGCTATCTACCTCGACCTAGTTTGGTCTTCCACGGGGACTTAGTTCCATCCATAGATAGCTGAACTGGAGGTCACGCAAACTTAAAGGAAAGACACTCAGAGCCAAGGCAGCAAAAATTGCCTTGGCTGCTACGATGTACCACATCTGGCAGACGCAGAATAGATACAATTTTAAAGGCACAGAATTTGTATCAACGGATGAAGTACATAGAAAACGCATTCATGTGTACAGAGTAATGTATAAGCTTTTCCCCCCACATGTTAAATATCCGCGTTGCTTCTATTGTTTAAAATAGCTTACATCACCGAATAGTGCAGATAAGTTGGTATGTCGACCTATAAGTTGGACTATTGTATGGGATACATCATTTTGATGTTTTGATATTTGGGTAATAAAAATTTGCATTTCACACCTAAAAAAGAAAAACAATGACGCAACTTTTTTGGCTCATTATGCACTCATCTTTGTTCTAGATTGGACCTTCCCAATTAGAATGTGCGCCGACTCCGTCAGTCATGTACTTATGAAAACTACTTCATGATCAATAAGTTTTTATCCTATTGATATTTACGCAAATGTTATAGTTAGTAGAATAATATCATGAAGATATGACAACGAAAATTTTCAAAATGGCCATGGACCAGTATAATTCAGGACAATGTAACATTTAAGCGGATAAGATATATGTGAGCAAAGAAGAAAGACATGCATTTATGGATAATCATACATGAGATTGCGAAATGATTCGATTCTTCTTTACATCATATATAAACACAAAAAACTTTATGTATCTGAAACGTCTTTTATGATCTTTGAAACACCAAAAAAAAAAAAAAAA
>AP025040.1:6547617-6578591 GCA_036186865.1 Eustoma russellianum | reverse complement strand
AAAAAAAAAAAAAAAAAAGAAACTAGTTTCTAGCTACATGTTACTGCACACTTTTCAAACTCGAACCCACCTGTATTGAATTTGTCGGAGAATAGAATGCTACTCATTCTGCTAAACTAACAACTCTTTCGCAACAGCTTTGATGTATTTGGATATCGCATTCAGCCATCTTTTTCACAATTTTGTCACTAAGCCTTTTACACAGGAACACCATGCGAGTACCACTGAACCAAAAATAACCTTCTGAAAACCAAATAAAAGACAATTGGCACTAAGGACCTTTTGTTTTACAATGAAAAGAAAAATTGTCGCAGCACATCGGTCAATAGTGGAGCATCATATGGGTTCTGACTAATCCTCCAGACCCAAATGCCTGCATTAAAATAGTTGTTGTCGTGCCACCGCTTTAGTGAATTCAATGCAAAAGGGCCTTGCACCTGTCCCTGAAGATGTACACAAAACCATATTATGTCCTGGGGACTGACAACAGCAGTCGGCTCCTGAGTTTTCAGGTTATCAAATTCCGCTTCATCATCTCTTGTTTCTATCGCCTCTACTGCTATGGCCTTGGTGCCATTCACATTCACTTTTTCTTCATTTCTTCCTGCAACATCCACCAAGGCTGGAGAGATCCCTTCTTGAACATGAATGGTACTCTGAAAGTTTGTAGCAAAACACGTTGGTTGAATCTCAACTGAAAGAGAAACCCCCAGATATTTTTGGGTGGGATCTTCCTCCGTGAATGGAATCATATCAGGCATTTTCAGAAAACGGAGGTGAGTAGGGGGGCTACTATTGTGAACTGAAGAGAACTTGTGGGCTCTATTTTTTTTGTCTAAAAGAGAGGTTGGACAGAAGTGATATCACTACTAAAATGACTGGTGTCAGTGTATGCCTGAACATGTGTGATGCTTGAGGGTCTATTTATACTTCGTTTTCTCAATGAAGAAAATTTTGAACTTGAGATTACTGGGATCCTCTTCTAGTCACGTGCTTTAAACACAACCATATATTAGATATTAATGGACCATGTGTTTTGAATTTATTACTTTTGGGACCTGTTTAGTTTTAAACACAGCCATATATTATATATTAGTAAACCTTGTGTTTTGAATTCTGTCATTTCTGGACCAGTTTATGTTGACCTGATACGTTATAGATCATCTGAATGCAAATGAAGAATGGACCATCTGAAGATAATTACTCCATTGACGTCTTTTTCTTGTTTATTTTATTTGTTATGGATTTTCGTTACTTGACTAAGATCAAACTATTTTATAAGAATTTGCCATCCCGGTTTAGTGTTTGATTCCAAGTTGCAATTTTATTAAGTGACGATATAGTTTAAGAGTCCTAACCGCCTTCTTCCCGAGACAAGAATTACGGCTCATAACGCTTTATTGTTTTCTTCTAAGTTGCACTTCTCTTTACCTAAAATGTCATCTCCATGACCAAAACGTCGCAATTTGAATCGTCATTATTCTCTCTTGTTCGGTCTCCAAATGAAGATAATAATAAAACATTATACTATGTGCAAAAATGAGAAAATGATAGTCAATTGACGTTCGTTGCTGTTGATGAAATATGATTTTCTGAAGCATAGAAAAAATGGCGTAACTTCTGGATCATGTGCACTCATCTTCATTCTCCATCTTCTCCAACTAGAATATGCACCAATTCCGATAGTCATGTATTTAGATTGTTAACTGCTATGCACGTATATATGGACAGACACAAGGACAAGTTTCAATAGAAAGAATTGAAGTTGCGATATCAGATACTAGTTCTTATTTTGCAAATATATGAAATCATTCCTCCTTTGCAGGCTTCTTTTGGATTTTTCTTAGCTGTCTTATATTTCTTTCCCTTCCTGTACATACGTGCATATATAGCAGTTAACAATGAAGTGATCGATCTTTAAAATGGATTCAGGTGTTGATGGGGGAGAAGGAACTTTACTGAAAGAATTCAATAACTGCGTTATTTTCATATCAAGAAAATTTTTAATTATGTATAACAAGGCTAAACAATTGCATGTAACAAGAGTACTAGTAAAGCATATGGTTATTCTGAAATTTTATTATTTTGCCAGTATACGTGAGATATGTATTTCTATTTAAAAGTTAAACCACACTCGTATAATGTTCACAAATGAAAAGCATCATGTATTTGACATAAGTATATCAAAATGTATCATAAAGTCCCACGTCAAGATTAAGCATTTGGCAAAGAAATTAACTTAAAAATGAAGTACAGTTGATGCTTATATATGTTTACTGCATCATTCCATTTTGCCAACCAGTTTGCCATTTACTCTATTTCTTGTTGTTTTGTTATTACTTTGCCCTTTTTTATAGTTGCTTTTAATTGAACAAAAGAGTAGCTTCCTATGCTAGGTTCGGCGTCTTTCTTCGTGATAGGTATTTAGACATAGATATAGGAATTGTATTTAGGGGGTGTTACTTTGCCTTAGAGCAACTGGTAAGGTCGTTGATTTGTGACCTTGAGGTCACGGATTCGAACTGCGGAAACAGCCGTAATGCTGCGTACGTCAAATCGCGAAGTGATCCGGCCCCTCTCCAACACTGCACAAACGCGGGAACCTAGTACATCGGACACATAATAAAAATTAGCCAGCTGAGGAATCGATGAAAATTATCTGAAATAATCTAAACTGGTATTCTTCCTAGAGGAATTTTCAGCCACTATGGAGATTTCCTTGCTAGATATTTCCCCGTGTGTTTGAGGAAACTCTCTCTTACTAGATTTTTTCCTTGTGTTCGAGGAAAGTCTATCGCGTAGCTATTCAAAGAAGTATGTCTTACCCTTTCGGACAGTTTGTGACGACAAGCGCGTTCAGAATATTGTCAGTTTCATCAGTATGCCCAACAAGGTAAGATGGTGGTTTCAGTAACTTTCAACTAGTAGAATCAGAACTAGTGTTACTCTAATTTCTACCACCAAAAAATTACTATAATACAAAATCTAGTGTTCTTGCCTATAAATAGACACGATCTGTATAAGGATCCAGTACATCAAACCACCTCAAACAGGGTTTGTTCTATAGGAACGTATCTCTGCATCCTTGAGCTCTGATTTCTAAAGCATGAACTTGTATGCACTTTAAGATGCTCCTGTGTAGTGCCTTATTGTTCAGTGCCAATGGAAGAATATATGATCTATCTACAGAACAAGAACATGCATCCAATTGTAAGAATCACTGTCAGTTGGGGATTATTTACATCATTAAATTCATTGATTCACAAAATATTCCAACATTATCTTCAATTAATTGCATGCTGGGGGTCGACATGAGCCCCCGTCACTTGGCAAAAGGGATGTCTTCTCAATAACTGAGGTTGCTGTGACCAGGCCCGAGCAGTTGTTTGCCAAAAACACAGATATCCGTGTAAGACCTGTATTAGGGCTAGTGCATGCACAGTACCTGAACGTCAAGGAAGTGGATGACCTGAAGGCTTAAGAGCCTGCGACCGAAGACCGATGAATAGCAGGCCTAACTATTAGATTCAGAACATCAGCTTCAGTTCAGGCCAATTCAGTTGCTCATCGCTCAGATTCAGGAAGGCTCCTCCATCCCACCTGAGTTTATATACCCCCCCAGTCCATCCCACCTGAGTTTATATACCCCCCAAGTCCCATATTCAGAATGCACAATTATTTCAAATTTAATAAAGCATCTTTCTCCTTTTAACAAAGACAAACATAGACAACATATTATCTTAATAGCAGAGAGAAATTTTTGAAGTTTCAAGCTTCAAAGCAGCAAAATAAGCAACAACCACGTATTTAGCTTCCACTGCTTCTCCTTTATACTTTAAGATAGAATTTTGAATCATAAAATATGTCCAACTGCACAATCACTGACAAGTTTACAGTATATTTGCAGTTCCATATCATCCAACAAATACAAGATGATAGCAAGGGAAAATGAGAAGTCAACCGGCAGCTTTGGGACATCCAATCATGAGACCAGACTGTAATATATATAAAGAAGAGAAAGAAAAGATCTTTTATTGAGCAACAAGAACAAGATTATGTACACTGAACAACAAAAGATCAGCAGGCAACACAAAAATAAGGAACAAAATCATACAGTTTGAGAAACTGCACCAGCAATCAAAAGTTAAAGAAGCTTTCAATTCCAGAAATTAAACCCTTGTTAGCAGCTACACTAGGAGTTCTCAGAAGATCATGGAAGCGATAGTTATCAAATCCATCAAGTAATCCATCAAACATCTCAAAATTATCCACCCCCTTTTCCACCATCATTTCCTTCTCTGCAACATTCAAATCCTTCTCTTCATCATCTTCCAGTATAACAACCATTTCTTTGCCCTTCTCTTCCTCCTCCTCCTCCTCCTCCGCAACTGCTGGCATATGGCCTTCAAACATGGCCATATGCCCAAATAGCTTATCTTTTCGCGAAAAACTCGTCCCACATGAACATTTCCACTTAGTTTCTCCACAATGCTTCATATGGCTCTTCAAATCAGCAAAAACTGAGAACCGCTTCTTATTACAGCTGTTACAAGAATGCCTCTTTGGACAGTGACTTCTGTTGAAATGATTTTTCACACATATAACTGACTTCAAAGGCCTAAATTTCTTATGCTGCTTATTTCGATTACATCCCACGTAAGGGCATGAATACCTAGTCTTCCTAAATTCCCCGCCGCCACCGGCGCCGCTAAAATCCCCAAGTTTCTCCGGCTTGGCTAGTGCTTCGGGAGTCTTGAATTGATTCCCATGAGCCCTCATATGCATCCGCAGATTTGCATCCCTTTTGAACCCTTTTCCCCAAATCTCACAGAAATGAACATGCTCAGCCAGCAACTCCACTGCATCAATCTCCAAAATCTCGAAATTTTCCCCATTTACTTCTTCAAGAACTTCAATTTTCGGGTCAACGAGCTTCTCCCGTGCCAACGGAACCAAATCAGGAGGCTCAGCTGCATAATTCGCCGTAGATTGCGGAGGTGGCGTAGTGGGATTTTGGGTACAACCCTAAGAGACCAGCACCGTTGAGGAGTACTTGGTTGATTGCGGAGGCGATCTCGGAGGAGACCATATCCATATGGTCTTTGCTGATTAGGGTACTGGAGTTGAAAATTACTTCTCTTTATTATTAACCATAGAAAATTACTTCGGTAATTGTAATTTATAAAGCTATTTGCTAACTTATCAACAACTACTTCCATTTTTTCCCCCAAACTTCCTCGTTTTCACATTAGAATAAGATAAATTGAAGAAAAAGAAAAAGCTGTCGACACTAATTCCTTTCCTCCTAAAGCATGAGTGGATATTACTTTCTTTTAAATTTCTACCTTTTCTTAGGAAAATAGATATCCTTTTGTCGTTGCAATCCAACCTTCTTCTTTCTTTATAGTTATCGAGAAACAACCTCTATTTGTTTATAATATATAGGTATGGTTGCGTACATTCGACCCTCTATATCCCGCTATTGACTGAAGCCTATAAAGCAATGGAATAATATTATTGTTGTATTATCTGCTAAAAAATAAAAGATACTAAGTCATAGCCCTCTTCCAAGTCCACCTTTTTATTAGTTAGGGACCATCATAAAATTCAATTTTGTCGGTCGTTTAGTTACGTTTTAACAAATATAGAATAAAAATTAAAGAAAAAATAGTACGTGCTGTGGTGGTTGTTATTAATACAAGAAGACCTTTGAAGGCGTAGCATAAACAGCTCTCCTTTCAAGTCGACAGTATCGTCGTTAAGCTCCTCAGTAGTTTTGGCTCTAATTTCATTTAATTCCTCTTGTTTCTTAGCCATCATCACCACCGCCGTTTTTGAAACAGAAATCCCAATTCTAGGAGCTTGCTGAGTTGGAAGCATTTGGGAAATGCGGAAACCGTTAAAAGACGATTTTGAGAAACCCAGGTTGCCGGAAATGCACAGGCTCGCCAGCGGAGCTATGGATAAGCTCATCAGCATTGCTCTCTTGGCCTTTCACAAGCTCCCTCTTCACTTATTTCCAGAGGAACTGACGGAGATGAGGCTCCTTTACCTGACCTCACCGTGAATGAAATTCAAGAGTTAATTGCACCTGGTATCCATTCTTTTCCACAAAGTTTTAAGTAGCATCCAATGTTTCATGAAACACACTTGTCATCCAGACTTATAGGGTTAATAGACATCTGACATCCGGCAACCGGGAAATCAACTACTATAGGCGGTTTTTAGCAATTTTTCTTTTATTTTTCACTTTTCTCCCACTTGGAGCCCAAAATTTTCAAACCATGATTAATTCCACTTTCTTTCAACCATCTTTCTCTTTCTCGTGTGAAAAACAGAGGAGGAAATTGAGGCAAAACGAACCATGTTTCTCTGATGGCATGACCCCAAAGAACAGCAGGAGCAAGAGAGATTTCATTCTCATCTGCTGTAAAGTATTTGCTCAATGAATTTAACCCATATGATCTACCATTATTACTTCCATCTTTGCAGTCAAGAATGGCTTGGCTAGCCAGCAGCTGCAGCATCCGATCAAGAATCTTCGTCGTCTCCCCTGTTTTTCTGGGGAATTTAGAAGCTATTTCAGTAGCAGAGAGATGAGCATCTGGCCCTGCTTCTGCTATGATCTCAAACACATTGAGCTCAACAGCAGTTGCAAAAACTCCATGAACAACTGGAGCATAACCCAACTCGAAGAAGAAGGAGAAGATAAGTAGAAAGAGTGATGGATGTGAGATCAGGAGACTTGGGTTTGGTAATGTGGGGAAGAAATGAAGAAATTTGGGTTTCTGCTAACATTGTTGGAGAAAGAAGAGGGTAGGAGAAAGGAATGAATTATTAGAATAAAAGAAAAATGTCAAATTGCAGCCACTTTGATGGGGAAATGGCAACCTTTAGTTAGACCACAGAGTGCTGGGTCATCCGAGTCATCCAGTCCAATGGGAAATCAGGTACTTAATAAGTTGCTTTCTTCAAAGAATAAGCTCTTTTCTTTGACCTCCCCAACTGGACTGCAGCGGTCAATGTCATTGTCACTGTCTTCAGGAAACAACTCACAGCAAGATTGCAGACGGAACGGTGTTAATGATGCCGCTGCTAAAGCCTCGTCACCTGATGAAAATAAGATTTTTAAGTTCATTCCAAGGACAAAAATGCAAGAGGCTCTGCTGTTTAGGAAATCAATCGAAAAAGATGGGAGGGGGGTGGATGGTGGGAGTGGGGGTGGGGTGGGGGTTTTCTTTTTTATTTTTGAATTAGTTTTTCTTAAACTTTTAATTTTTTTGAATTTATTATTTTATTGATCCTAAATCTTGATTAAAGTCAGGTTAAAAGTGGGGTTAAGTCCGGTCAAAGGTCGATTTCAGCGGTCAACGGTCGACCAGCAGGTCATCTGGATGTCATGTGTCTATTAACCTTATAAGTCTGGATGGCAAGTGTGTTTCATGAAACATTGGATGCTACTTAAAACTTTGTGGAAAAGAATGGATACCAGGTGCAATTTACTCTGAAATTCAATTTTTTTTCTTTTTCTATACTTTTAAGGTCTAAATTCCCTTTTTCAATTTTTTTTTTAAACTACAGCATTTTTAGAAGAGAAGAAGTAACGTTAGCTTAGTCAAATAATTATAAAGTGTTATATTTGTTATTGGTTTTCAATGGAGATGGCAGAGGAACACAAACCTCCAATTCTCATATAAAACCCGAATTATATTGTGAAGTATCAGTTAATCGATAGAGCTTGACACATCATTATGGATTATCGGAAAACAACTTCTATGTGTTTCTAACACATGGGTATGGTTGCGTACATCTGACCCTTCCATACCCGGCATAGGCAGTAGACTTTAAGACAATGGAATAATGTTGTTGTTGTTTTTAACATGGTAGCAGTTTTTTTAAAATACCTAACATCAATGTTATTTTGGTAATTTCGTCTGAAAAAATAAAGTGATATTAAGGGTATTATCATCATTTTAAGGTCTCCAAAATCTTTGTACTTATTTTCAGAATCTTTTGATCACTCGTATTGTTATCCATGGAATCTGACTTGGCAATGGCACTCCTTTACGTTTTATGTCATCAACTAATATACACTATAATAAAATAAAATAAAAAAGATTTTTTTGGTCACTGTAGTCTCCAACATTTCGCTCAAACCAATAATGCAACCAAAAATCGATGCCCTTTGAATAAGCAGTTCAAACAGGATAGCAGGTGCAAAAAAAAAAAAAAAAAAAAAGAATTTCAACGTGTCTAAATGTCTTAATCAGTCTTGAAGATTCAAACAAAAATACCAACATTTGCTAATGATGACGGGAACGAATCAAAATATGTAGAGCGGACATACCACTAAGTCCAAGTGGATTCATTCATAACATCTGAGAATCCACATACAAATACTAAGTTCAGACACACTGCCTAAAGTGTTCCCTAGTTAGCTATTCACAAAAACAAAAACTATTACAGCAGTCTTCAACACATTCCAGATGAATCATCTCATATATAACTTAATTTTATCAAAACATCAATTACGTCCGTTTATACATAGATCAAGATCGAAATTAGAATTCATTACATTGATTCATGCGTAACAAAAAATAATGAAAACAATCTTTTAGATCATGTGTATTTTGTCACATAAAAAACTAATCGAAGGACGAAATGTGACAAGAAGATATCGATTTAAACATGTGCACCCTACATCTTCAATGTCAAAACTAGATGGACCAAGTTCTTCTGAAGATTGAGAAATCAAATATGACTCGTAATGGTCCTGACAATACAAAGATAATTTTGTTAAAATACAAAGTTTATCTATATATCATATGCACAACAGGATGTTAGAAATTTAACCTCAGTTTAACCTGTGAAGATTGAGGAACCAAGTATGACCCGTAATAGGCCGGCCAATTATTTTGGGCAAATGAACTAACTAGTACACTTGAAAGTGGTTAATGGGATGGTATTGCTCTAGCGTCAACAAAGCTTTCTAGACACATGATTTTTTTCTATGGTTTCTCAACGTGATGTTTTTTTCCAGACACGTTCTTCCAATGCATTCTTGAGCCTCTTTCCTGAAGAAGGTTTCTTTTTTCTTTTTGTCCCTTTTATTGCGATGCCACTTTCAAGGTTAACTCCTGTCATGTTTTAGTTGAATAAGTTATATATACGCTAGAAGTATCAACACTCTTGCCCGATATTCGCTATATTGCATCAACCTTATCAAGCGTCTCAAGAAGACACTTCCGTGCAGTTATGTAAGTATCGTCCACCTCTGTAGCTTTTGTAGCTAACTGGATGTTTAGTTGGCATAGATCTTTGTATCGCAATCGACACAATATTTTAGCATTCAAACCACTTCTACCCATAACAATATCATTATGTTCAACAACCGCGGGTCTTTGATTTATGGGTCCATCTCCTCAAGATATATTTATCTAGGACTTTAATAATACCTTCCATCTTAAATATTTTTACCACGTGCGAATACAAATCCCAGCAAATTGAAACTTTTTGCAACTACAGTCAAAGGTCTCGTTCTCTATATCATGAGTTACCATGTAATGATAACGCTTTCTCACTGGGGTAATCTTCTAATGTCGAATAGCCCTATTAGCTTCATATTTTCACAATAACTATCTACTGACTTAATTGCTTCTTGTTCAAATAATACAAAAACTTATGATGTATACACTGATGCTGAATGCTTGTTTAACTTAGTAAGAAACTTCAATACCGAGTCGATGCTATTTGCCTTAAAATCGTCTACCAACTCATCATACCGGTGATTTTTAATCATCCTCTCAAAATTAGCAAAAAAATCTAAAAACTTGTTCTTATAACTAGCATAATATTTGAGTAATGTGTTCATACTCTCATTTTTTTTAGTAATAGTCATGTCCCCACAAAAGACTTGACGACCTAAACCGAAGACCATTTTTTCGTATCTCAAACAATCACTTCAACCACGCATTATCATTTCCAAAATTGAAGCTCGTGCTTTAAAAAAGTCTCCATCCTCTTCAAAATTATATATACAACTCTTGAAGACATTCGTGAATCCAATGAATTTAGAGAAAACATGGCTCAAATGAATGACCGCATTCTTATTCTTTGTGGCTATAGTGATGTTAATGCTTTAGACATTGATGTATCTTGATCAGTTATAATAGTTTTAGGCATCGCACACAACATGGCTACAGAAAAAGTATCAAATAAGCATTCAAATGTTTGAGATGTCTCATCGTATAACAAAGAAACACCAAAAACAACTGATTGCTTGTGATGATTCGCACCACAAACAAGGCAACATGCCAACCCTCCTTTTTCTTACTATATGTAGTGTCAAAGCAAACATCATCCCTCCAAATTAACAAAAACCCGCCTTTGTCTTTGGACTACATTCTTTGTAAATATTCAAGAACACCACATGCGTCACCCGCCTCTATCTCTTTTCTTTTTCTAGTTTGCAAATAATCCTTATAATCAACATGAACAAATCCCAAAACATCTTTCCCACCAGCTTGCTTTGCCGTTGGTTCATGTGTATTCTTTTGAGTGATTCCCACTATTAGACATTTCTATCTCAATAGCTTAAGTATCTGATATCTTTATGTGACACCTAAACATATGAGTTTTATTAGGACTTGCAAGGTAATGATTATGCTCAACCATGACGTCAGTCACACGTTATTTTCTACTCTCATTATTCTTCACTTTCATTTTTGCCAAACAACCAAGCATAGTTTCCATACGACGGTCTTCCACGTTAACTCGTTGTTTGTCTTTTTCACGTCTTTCTTGTATAGCACAACATGAAGTTTCATCAATTAACTTTTTGTTCTTATTGGTGTGACTTTTTTGCTTTCTAACACCAAAGTCAACATGTTTGACACGCGCTAAATTAAAGTCTAACACATCTTCTCCAGTCTCAAACTCTGCCTCTGTCTTTAAAATCATCTTTTCGTCTATTTGAGAGTGAGTACTATCCAAATCCTTTACACCATCTTTTTCAATCGGAGAACTTTCTCCATCTGAATCTTTGAATAATAGTTGTTTGCGAGAAAAATCTTTGCTACCCATTGAATCTACATGTTATTCATAAAAACATATTAAACAACCAAATATTATTTGAATACAGAGAGAGACACTAGAAACAACTCAACATACATAAAAATAATTTACTGTGCTCAGTCATACACTGATTGTACATCTTCACTCTTCATATTTGTAACAAATAGTTGATAAGACCATGAAACCAATCAGAGTCTACATTTATGAATATAACTAAGCTACATAAAAGACAGCAAAAATATGGAGCATAACCATATGTCCTTCCTAACTAACATTCTAAGCCACCAAAAGTGACCAGTCTAGTATTTTACCCAACATAAACTTGACATCACATAGTCACATAGATTTCCAGTTCAAAAATATGGAGCATAACCGTATGTCATTCCCAAGTAACATTCTAAGCCACCAAAAGTGACTTATTTCTAGTATTTTACCCACATAAACTTGACATCACATAGATTTATAGTTCAAACAATAACATAGATTTCGAGAAACCAACCCTTGAAATTATATATATTTATATATGCTTAGCAGAAACTTTCTTCTCGGAGAACCCCTGCTTCATAAGATGGAGAGAGACATGACCGTCGAGGGAGAATTGAGAATTTTACACGGAGGGGTTCAATTCAATTTAGAACTCCGAGTCTCAATTTAGGGCATCGAGAATGGGTCTAGGCAGTCGAATTTTTTAGTGCCTTCGCATGAAGCAAAATGGTCTTTTGCAATGGTGGAGTTTTTGGTGGTGATTACAGTGAGGAGAAAAGCTAGAATGAAGAAGAAGATGAGAATATATTGAGGAAAAGGGAGAGATCAGATGAAGGGAGGGGTTTGTTTAAGTGGATGGGACCCTCTCACCCTCCAATCTCTCACCTCATCTCCAACCGCCCTCCAATTGGCATTGCCCAAATTGAAAAAAAAAGTTTTTAACCCCAACCTACCAAATAACTCAGGAACGTGCCATCTCACCCTCTTCTTTCTATTCCATCGCCTATTTTCTCTTTATTCTTTTTCTTTCTCTATCTTCTCATATCTTTCCTTCTCCCTCCGACAGATTCTCTTCCCACTCATCCCTTCTCTCTTCTCTTTCTTTCTCCGGCGAATCTCCAACCCTCCTGCCGGAGGCTCTTCCCACTCTTGCATTCTCTCTCTTCTATTCTCTTCCCTTCTCTGGCGATCTCCAACTCCCTCCGGCGGCGACGATTCCCACTCGTTTATGCTCTCTCATCTATTTTATTCCATCTTTCACCGACTAATCTCCAACTCCCTCCAGTGGGTCGATCCTCACTCTTCCATTTTTCTCTTTATTCTATTCTCTTCTCTTCTGTTCTCTTATCGGCGAATCTTCAACTCCTCTGACGGCTGCAATTCCCACTCTTCCCTTCTCTCTATTCTCGTCTCTTCTATTATCTTTCCTTTTTTCTCTTCGAAGAGAACGGGACAAAAATCCCACTGGTGCCGGAGCTCTGGTGACGTTGAATCTAGAAAAAAGTTTTCATTTTATGAATTGAACGAGTAATCTGTTCCTCTATTTAAGAAAAACTATTTCTCTTTACCATAGTCCAATCGTTGATCCAAAAATTCATACAAAGGAGAACTGAAAAGAAGAAAAAAAAAAGAAAGAGAAAATATGAGAGGGAAGAGAGAGAAAAGGAGGGTGAACTTTTGAGTTATTTGAATAGGTTGGAGTTATTTTTGTTTTCTTAATTTAGGCAATACCAATTTAAAAGACGTTGGAAGAAAAAGTTAGGAATTGAAAGGTGAGAGGATCTCATCCCCTCTTTAACGGTTTTCAAATGGACGAACAACAACAACATTATCTTATTGCCTTAGAGGCTCCCGCCTATGGCGGGTATGGGCGATCGGATGTATGTAACCATACCCATGTGTCAGAAACACACAGATATTATTTTCCGATGACCCGTAATGAGCGTCAAGCTGTGTCGATCAACTGCTACTTTACAATATAAGAAACGCATCCAATTTAGTGAGTCATTTGCTTTATTCTGTCATATTTCAAAGTCGAAAAATAATGTTTCATTGTCTCAGAAATGGAAAGTTTCAAATGGGAGAACTGTTTGTTAAATAGAAAACGTCCGGTTGAGATCACAGCAGGTAAAAAGTGAGGTAAAATATGAGGTCTCCAATCACGAGTCGCCACGTGTACAAATTGCTTTTTTCAAAAATAGAAAAATTTTAAACCTCTCTACTCTTTTGTACACGTGGCGACACGTGATTGGAGACCTCATATTTTACTTTACTTTTTACCTCTTCTGATCCCAACCCGAAAACGTCCGTCCCATGTCATTTTTTAGTGACGGTCACAGAAGCGGATCCGCTCCCATGTTAGACGACTTGAGAATCAGAAAATTGATCAGTATATATATACATATAGCTGTATAAGCTGGAATAGTTTAATTTATACCATTCTGTAGCTCCATCTCAGCCAATGAGAGCCCTCGTTTTTCTGCTCTATACTTTTCCTTTCACTCAGCTCTCTTCTCCTATTTTTTGTAGCTTTCGCTATCTTTTTCCAATCGAACCCTAATTCGAAGATCCTTCTATTTCTATTGCTGTCGAGGTTTCTGTATTTTCACGCTCGATTTATCATCTCATTCTGGTATAAACTAGTTAAATCATAAATTATGAAGTGATGGGGGCCACTGGTTCGAAGCTAGAGAAAGCTTTGGGAGATCAATTCCCTGAAGGCGAGAGATATTTTGGACTCGAGAATTTCGGCAATACCTGCTACTGTAATAGCGTTCTTCAGGTTTATCCTTGTTTTTGTCTTCTGTTTTGCCGGACAAGATCTTGGGCCGGTTTTTGTTTGGAAATTATTTGCCCTGATTTTTATTTGAGCCGGTATTCAACCTCTTTTGGCCAATTGAGGTTAAATTTTTGTAAAACTTCTATTTTTTTTTTTCTGTGGCAGGCGCTTTATTTTTGTGTTCCATTTCGGGAACAGTTGATAGATAATTATTCAAACAACAAAAGTCTAGCTGGTGCGGAGGAGAACTTGTTGACATGCCTGGCGGACCTGTTTATGCAGGTAATGGATTAAATGTGCTTTTGGAAGTTTCGGTTGTGTTCTACCAATGGTGAAAGGAAAATACGTGCTTATGAGATGAATTAGTCTGGAAGATTTGAGAGTATCAGGAGATCGCATGACTCGAGCTTTATCATTTGTGGGATGGGGTTTAGGTGAACATCGTGGTCTGGTATCTGATTCTTGAATGAGAGGAGTGGATTGTTCTTCTGTCAGCGAGTACAAGTAAATGTTTCTATATGAATGTGGTTCCTTCTTTAGGTGATTCTGTGCAAACATGATTGTATATCTTGATTTTGGGGTGTATTTGTAAAACTTAGACTAACTTGTATTTGTGTCTTGATTACTGGTGTATGTGTATCTTGACGACTGGGAATATGCATGTATCATGATTTTAGGTGCACTTTTCTTGATTATTAAAAGTGGTAGCTTACTGTTTCAACTTTCCGTGGGTAATATTCTTAAAACTTACACTAACGTTATTTCTAGATAACCTCACAGAAGAAAAAAACTGGGGTAGTATCGCCAAAGCGCTTCGTGCAAAGATTGAAGAAGCAAAATGAAATTTTTCGCAGCTATATGCACCAGGTATGCTTACCTTACAGCATAGATATATTTTGGATTTTCTCTTACTACTAATTTGGATGAGCTAGCTCCGACATTGCTTGTGATATATTTTGGAATATAGAGAACAATTCTGCGTTGTGATCATTCGGCATGAGGCAGCTATACTTCCATTTGGGCAGTGGCTGGTGAAAACCTAGAATTTTCTGTTTCACATTTTTTTCTATCACTGCTTTGACAGGCCCTGGTGACTCCTAATTCATCAATTTTAAGTTGCTTACTTGATAGACTGAAACCTTGAACTCTTAATCCACTATAACGTTTCCCTTTCTTTTTTCCCTTTTTTCCTTTAAAGAACAATTTCAGCTATAGAGAGGTTCTATTTCCAAGGGTGGTTACCTCTTTCATAATTGATATCTGCCTCTGTTAATGGACATCAATAAAATAATGTTCTCTTGTTGTAGCTCCCTTTCTGAATCCATTCACCAACCATTGATAGTCATGCTACACTTTGCCACATTTATTACTTCATATCCGGTGGTTGTAATTTCAATGCAATCATGGGTAAATGAGATATAAACTACTGTATGGACCATGATTATAATTGAAGCGCAATCCCCAATAAAGTTTTAACTTAGCCTTTTTTCTCTCGTAAAATATCCAGCTTATGAAAATAAATTCCTCTCAAAATCATCATCATCCGAACCCAGTATATCCCAACGACAGCAAAAGCTATCGTTAGGGTCTGGGGAGGGTAAGTGGTAGACAGACAATACCTCTATCCCAAGAGATAGAGAGTCTGCTTCCAGTGAGACCCCCGGCTCTACCTGCATAAATGACATGATAATAGAGTTATGTTGTGCTAGTGTGTTAGTGGGTAGATTCAAGAAATACAAAGAAGGGCATTTCGATACTAAAATACACAGCACTTATATATATACACGTAATGTAAAACAACGGTATAACATATGCAACCAAGTGGAAAGTTAATCTAAAGCGCAAATAGTGTCTATGTCTATCTATGTCCCTAAATATACTCTAAAGTGTCCCTATATAAGACCTATATCTCGTTAACCTTAATCTTATGTCTCCATGAACTTTTATCATGGACCATGTCCTCAGAGAGGTGCAAATCTAGTAAGTCGTGCCTTATCTGCTCATCCCAAGTCAGTTTGGGCCTGCCTTTACTCCTGTTTTCCTCTATAATGAGGCTTTCAATTGCTCTGACCGACGCCGTTGTCTGTCTTCGCTTGACATGCTCAAACCATCTCAATCTTCCCTCCCTTATCTTATCTGCTATACTAGCCACTCCTAACCTTTCTCGAAACATCCGTTTCTGATCCGGTCTAACCTTGTATGTCCACACATCCATCTTAACATTTTCATCTCTGCCACTTCAATCTTCTGTAATTGTGACCTCTTGATGGCCTAGCAGTCTGTCCCATATAGCATTGCCGGTCGCACTGCTACCCTATAAAATTTTTCCTTTAATTTAGTTGGGAAATTTTTGTCACCCCCCCGAGGCCGCCCTCCATGTACCCCAGCCTGCTTGAACTCGATGTACTACATCATTATCTATGTCGCCATTCTGCTGCACAAATGATCCTAGGTACTTAAACTTACTTACCTGTGGTACCACTTGGCCATCGATGGTGAGCTGGCTATCCTCACTGTTTGCTACGCCGCTGAAGTCGCAGTGTAGATATTCGGTCTTAGAATTTTAAGCCTTTTCTCTCTAAAATTCCTCTCAAAATAATGTCATTATATGTTAAAAGAAATTACCTTATATTGAAGAGCTGTGTTATATGGATTGAATTGATTACCACGTTCAATATTTTATACTATCTATAAGTTAGGTTTATTATATCAAGTTTATTGAGTCGGATGACCAAATCTGAACCTTGATTTAAATAATGACTATAATCCTGTTCCAACTGATAGCTAAGGTTTGTCATAACGAAAAAAACAATACAACTATAGAATCCTCTAGAGTTATCTTTTGGGTGCATTCTTTTTCTCAAGCACTTCTATTCAGAAGTCAGAAGCCAATTCTAACTTATGATCAAGGATGCAGCTAGAGCTTCAGCCCGTTAGTAACTCTTAAGTTGGAATCCTTTCCCTGTGTCACAACATTTATCACTCTCCGATACATATATATGCCTCTCTGCACAAGCATGTTAATTAAGAGGATTTGTCTATTTGTTTTTATGGCTATGAAGAATCCTTTGAAGAGATATGCGTAGCCTATACCGTAGTCATTATCCCAAAGAGGATATGCTGTTGGACTATCTGTTAGATAGTCCCTCATGCATGTGTGCCTGGTGAGTATTATTGCGAGAATATTTGTGAGCATAGGCTTCTGATGATCTGAACAGGTAAAATTGTCTGATTCGTCATAGAAATAAAAAAGGAACGGAAAAACACGAGTCCTTTCTCACATGCGCATCTCTCTCTCTCTCTCTCTCTCTCACACACACACACACACACACACACACGCGCGCGCGCACACACACACACACTGTTTCTCACTCTTTCTCATGTCTATTTTCAACCTTTTCTTTACTATGGAGGGATACTTAAGTGAATGGTCTTGACTATTGATACGTGATTAGATTGCAGAATTAAAGAATAAGGCAGTTATCCTGTCCATATTCACAGAACCTTGGATATTGTCTATTGTGCTCGCATTCTGTTTTTACATTGTGTAATTTTGATACAGTGACTCTGTTCTCGCTAAAAGCTCTATATTGTATCGGTTATGTACATGAACTGCCTTGCTTTACAGCATTTCTCCTAATGCTGAAAACAAGGGCTAAAATAATTCTTGTGCATTGGTGAATCTGCTAGTCTTCAATATCACCTTATTTTGTACATTTTGATCTTTATGTTGTTTTAATGAGCTTCTCTTAGAAATTATGCTCTTTTGCTCTATTCATGGTCTCCCTGTTTTATCTTCAGGACGCTCATGAATTTTTGAATTATCTTCTAAACGAATTGGTTGATATACTGGAGAAGGAGTCATCTGCTGCAAAGAGTCATCCTGAAAGTTCAGCACAATCTGAAAAGATTGCGAATGGACCATGTACTATTCAAGCAAATGGTGCTACAAAAGAGCCTCTGGGGACATGGGTGCACAATAATTTCCAGGTGAGCTTTAATTTCTTTCCATCAGGTCAAAATTATTTTATTATTTTCATTATTATCTTTACGTTATACTGTTTGATAGATTGAGCTTCTGTGTGTACAAGAAAAGTGGGTGCAGCAATTACCGATTGTTTTCAAATCTTTTCCAGTTGGCTGATGTGACTCCTTTTTTATCCATTTCTGGAACGTGATGATACCCTGATGCCTTCCTGGTTAATAAACGCCTTTGTTTAACTACAAAAGAATGTAATAAAACTTGTAAAGACTTTCATTTTCTCTCTCTTTTCAACCTTCTTTGTTGTTGACTTATTGTGGTCTGTGATATTAATGTTACAGGGTATTCTAACCAATGAAACTAGGTGCTTGCAATGTGAAACAGTGACAGCAAGGGATGAAACTTTCCTTGACTTGAGCCTTGATATTGAACAGAATAGTTCCATCACGAGCTGTTTGAAGAATTTTAGTTCTACTGAGACTTTGAATGCAGAGGACAAGTTCTTTTGTGATAAGTGTTGCAGGTAATGCCAGTGGAATATTATAGTTGGTGGTTCATCTGGATTTTGGACACGTTGGATTTTATTTTTTTAAAAAATTTAACTTTACCTTTTATCACTCCATTAAGGATCTTCATTTATAAAAACAGAAACGACAATAAAATCACCCACCACCTTATTGATTTTCATATTTTTGAGGTGTCTCAATAATTTAAGACTATCTTTCCGTACTCTCTAAAGAAATAGTAAGAGAAGTGAAAAAGAGTAGATAGCCATTTCTGCCCCAAACTTAGGCTTAAGTTGGAACTAGAGAGTGCATTTACAGACACCCCATGCGCCCCTAACTCTCTTCTCTTTCTCTTGCGTTAATCAGGTTTATTTGCTTTTTCTAGATCTATAAGCTGCCACAATATTGTACAATGTTCTTCCTATGGAACTTTGACAAGCAATGTTGCAGTATTATATGATTATGCATGTGAAGCATTTTTTATTGCTCTATTACCTTATGCAAGTTGAGTGCATCATGGCAGTAGGTAGTTTGGATACCTGGTTTACTTATACACTTGGAAGAGTTTACTTTCGGTGTTTACCCATGGCACAAATTTTAAGCACAAAGAATTCCCATTTTGCTAATGTAGGATCTCAGCTATAACTGTTATATTTCCGGCGTTGCTTGTTTAGCTACATGAATGCCAAGCTCATATTAAAGCTGAGGCTTGGTGGCATGAACTTGATGACTTATTGAGAACAAACCCAAGTTGAGCACCAAATTTTGTGGTTTGTTATCTTTCTTCTATTTGGTTGGTTTCTGTAATTATGGCAAAATCTTGGAGTAATTGGAATTGAACTGGCCTTCACTGTGGATGTTGTTTTACTTCTGAGTTTCCTTTTAATCTGTGAGGCTGAATTAGCAAAGATCACCACATTTGATCTAAGATTTGGTCCTTTAAGGGTATAAAAGTGAAGCAGCAAGTTCATAATTGTGTGGCACGGATAAATTCTTTGCTTGTGTATTTTCTGCCCAACAAGTGGAAGACAACACTTGATGCATTGCAGAAACAATGAGAGATATTTAGTTGAGGCTGGTGGTTGAGTATCTGTGTCTTTTGGCTCATTGATCTAGAAAGACATTGAGGGACATGGTATCTCTTCTTGCATTTGTTCAATTAATTGTCCTGCCTCCTAATGTTCCTTCATTCCCTGTTTTTCAGCTTGCAGGAGGCCCAAAAGAGAATGAAAATAAAGAAGCCACCTCACATCCTGGTAATCCATTTGAAACGCTTCAAGTACATCGAACAACTGGGGCGCTATAAGAAACTATCTTATCGGGTTGTGTTCCCGCTTGAACTTAAACTAAGTGACACAGTTGAAGATGCAGATTCCGAATACTCCTTGTTTGCGGTGGTAGTCCACGTGGGAAGCGGTCCCAACCATGGACACTACGTGAGTCTTGTGAAAAGTCACAACCACTGGTTGTTTTTTGACGATGAGAACGTGGAAATGATCGATGAGTCTGCTGTCCAGACATTCTTTGGATCAGCCCAGGAGTACTCGAGTAATACAGATCACGGCTACATCTTGTTTTATGAGAGGATCAGCGCCGGGAGCGTGCATTGAGAGCCAAGTGTTCGGGACATTGTTTCCAATTTTGAACAAGTTTGGAGTGTCGATCTTTGATTCTTTACTTATGCGCCTCCTATGTTTTCCAAGGGAAATACTCTCTGACATAACTGAGCTAATTAAAGTGGAATGTGAAATATACATAGGTTACTTTTATGCACAGTTGACTTATGGTCATGTATCTTCCCCCCCAAATAAAAAGCAAGAACAAACACTAGATGGTGATGAAAAGTTTCTCACATGTTGTGAAGTGACTTTTTTTCGCCTTCTCACTTGTGTCTCTCATGAATGTATTTTGTCTTCAAACCTTTCCTTTCAAAGAATGAGAAAGTTTTGTCTGGTTTTCCTTTTTCCCCCCTTAACATCTTGGGGGTGGGGGAGCTGTTTTGTCCCTTGTGGTTGTGAGAAGGGAGTATAATATGTTTTTTTTTTCTTTTGCAAAGATGGAAGTACAATATGTAAACTTACATTTTTTTTTACTACTTTCAGCTGTGGAGTTTTGATCAAGTTCGGTTCTTGTTTAAGGTTTACTTCTCTTTATTTGTATTAAATAAAATAGCTCACTAAATTAGCTGCGTTTCTTATATTGTGAAGTATTAGTTGATCAACATAGCTTGACACATCATTATGGGCTATGGGAAACAACCTCTGTGTTTCTAAGTAGATTTGGAGCACATTGGTACGACGGGGTGTTTGGATGAACTTTACTCGGCCTACTGACACAACAAAGCGGGTTATGGAGAATTTACAAACCTCATAACAGTCGCTAGGTTGTGCATAAGTGCAGCGATACATTTTCCGTGACGCAGTGTCGACTATTTGATATTGGAGGAATCAATTGTTTCATGGTCATATATAGTATTTTCTGCCGTCAAGTCAAATGGTACAAGATATTATGAGTAAAGTAAATTTATACAGAAACATGTACAAAATTTGAAGCATAACAACGATGTCGATGTAGAAGCAGTATGGTAGAAAAATACTGATGTAAATCTTTGCACATTATGTTGAAATAAAAGTTCATTCTTCTCAAAGAAAATATTAATGACATTTGAACCACATACAAAAATGAAAAAGTATAAAGTCTAAGTATTCGTTTTTGGTGGAGAGGGTGTTACGGAATTTGGAAGTGTGTTGAATCATATATAAAACGTGATTCTATTGTCAGAAAATATACAATAAGATGTCAAAATATTTTTAGACCAAATGCAAAAAGTTGTTAAACGGCAATTCAGAGGCCGTCTTAAGATTGTGTTGGACCGCTTCTCAAAAGTGGTTTCTGGTATTTTTATAATTTTTCCAAATCTTGTAAAATGTTTATGTAATTCAGGAATATTTATTATTGTTTGCTGTATTTTTCTTTTATCAAATTCAACACGATCCCACTGTAACAATATGGCGCCGCCGCCACGCAAACAAAATCGCTTGCCACCTATCTTTCTGGTTGCCGGACCACCGGGAGTTTCATGTATAAAGACATATCTACCCTCATATATATACCCTTATATAATCGTGTTGTCGAATCATCCGTACCCCATCCCAGAAACTAAGGGGGAACAAAGGAGGCGAAAAGAATGGCGGCCTCGCCGGGGCAGCTTAACCTGGAGGAATCACCGTCATGGGGTTCTAGAAGTGTGGAACGATTTGAAAAGCTTGAGCAGATTGGTGAAGGAACTTATGGGTTAGTTCAAATTCCTCATGATGTTTTTGTTTTCGCTGCCCATCCTCCCGGAGTTGCTGAGCTTCATAGGTGGAGGTTTTGTGGAGTTTTGTGAGTTTGGAATGGAATAGATAAGTCATTTTTGATCTTCCACGAAGAGTTTAGATTAGTTGCATTGTAGTTCAGATGGGTTTATGTTTCTTTCCCCAATTTGGGGTTTTGTTTTGGTATCACATTGATGTTTTGTGTAATGTTCCTTGAGTTCTGAGTTCTTTCATTAGTTTTTTTTAGCCACTTTTTGGCTGTTATTAGGCTGTCCAAGTTTAGGGGTATATCCGTTTTTAAGGATTTCCAAGTGATTGTTTCATCTTGCATTTGTTTTGTTTGACCTCTCTGTTCAAGTAACTGCTTGCTGAGCATGCAAATGCTTTCAGTATCTTCAAGTTTGTGCTGACTTGTAGTTCTGTATTTAATTTGCTATTTTGGGTCGCACTTTACGTTGCCCATTTACAATTCTATAGAAACAAGAAAGTTGCAGACCTCTTCATAGAATATGAAGTTCTGGATCATCGGTTGAAGATTTTATTCATGCCTGATATGTTTGGTTGAAAGTGACTGGAGAATATGTAATTCTTTTACCAGGTAAACTTTTGTGATGAATAAAGATTCCTCAATTAACAACTTGATGCTATGCTAGCCAATAAGGTTTTGAATTTCACGTGTAAGCTGCCTTTGGAGCTTAGTGTGAAGATAATAGGGCTTGGATAATATGATTGTCCTAACCAAGCTAATGGCCAAAATTGAGATATCATGGTGCTCATAATAAGACTATTGGTTTAGTTGTAAGGAGGAATTGCGGAAATACCTTTTTACAGGAAGGGTGAATATGATAACTGCAATGTTTTTCAAATGAATTTAGTTGTAAGGAGGAATTGCGGAAATACCTTTTTACAGGAAGGGTGAATATGATAACTGCAATGTTTTTCAAATGAATTTAGGGTTTTTTAGATATTTTCTGGTCAAGAAGGTGGTTAAGCAAGCAGGACATGAATCGAAAAACTTCATGTTTTGAAGACTTAAATAAAAGATCGTCAGTAAAGAAGAAGAACGATACATATAAAATTTATAGAGTTAGGGTAAGAAAGACAGGGGAGCTATTTCAAGTTAATTTCTACAAGGAAGATGGTGATAAGTTGATCGTAGATGGAAGGGTAGATTATAAGAGATAGAGGAGGTATCGACATGCATGTTTACTTGAAGAGACAATGCTCGTACATAGACTGCTAGGTTAGGTTTGAGGAGGAAGAATCCTGTGTGTGATTGAAGTTGAAGACAGAAAATCAACAAATAAGATGAAAATTGAAAATTGGAACTGATGAGAATTTAGGCAAAGCTTGGAAATATTGAAAGAAGGTACATGTAACAAATAGTTTTTTTTCTTTAATTTATTAACTTCATATTTGAAGGCTAAGAAAAAGCCTAAAGAGTAGAGGAAAGTGATTGACTTATAACTAGTAAAGAACGGGGATACACAAAATTTTACAAAATAAAGAGAAAAATTGGATCAATATGCCACACCTCAGGACCTTGGGAAAGGTGATTGCGAGGATCATTGACAGAGGAATGTGTCTGAGCATAAATCAGATCCATGTTTGCTTGATGGTGGGAGTTGTGCACCTCCTATAGGTTTCTTGTTCGAGCTCCTTTCATTAATGATTCTAAAGTCCTGAATCATGATCCATCTTAAATTATGTTATGAGTCAACTTTGTGCTTAAAATTTTTTCGATTGATTAGTCTCAAGTCACTTTTCATTTTCAATGGAGTATATGACACGTTCTTCATTGACTTTGGAATATTACGGAGACAAGCAAAATGACTTACTAAATTGTCTACGTTTCTTGTAATGTGAACTAGCAGTTGATCGACACAACGATAAAGCAATTTTCATTATGAGTCATTTGGAAACAACCCTTGTATGTTTCCAACGCATGGTTAAGGATGCGTACATCCGACCCTTTTTACCCCGCCTAAGGCAATGGAAAAATGTTGTTGATGTTGTTGTATTAGTCTTAATTATAAGTAAACTATCTTGAGGTAAGCTCTAATCAACTATTACCTATTTAGGATAGTTTCCAGTCATTTTGTATTTCAATGCATATTTCAAGGATGATGTGCTTGTTTGATTATCAGATTGTCACACTTTATAGGATGTGTCTAACCTTGTTGTAGTAGATATATGAGCACTTCCAAAGTATTAGCACTTCCAAAATATTAGTACCTTGGGTTTCATTTTCCTGTGCCTTGGTCATGTCAAGATAAGTAATGTTTGTATTTTAGCTACTGTTTGGGACCAAGATTATAATCCCCAATTATAATCCATGACACATTCTAATGAAGTTTTCACTCCCAAGATTATAATCCCCAATTATAATCCATCACACATTCTAATGAAGTTTTCACTTAGTTTTTTCCTCTCATGCTTCTCACTTTGTCGAAAAAATAAGTTTTTTTGTAAAATAGTAATTGTTTTTAGACACCGATTAGCTTATACTAAAAACGCGTTCCAAGGATTAAAATGAGTACTACATTGAATATTTTCTAATATCTATAAGGTGAAAAATGAGAACAATTATATGAAGACAGAAAAGGTAGCAATAAAATCTTTTACCTTACTATAATAATATTTCATATTCGATTATCAACTTACAACTATAATTTTGGCCCCAAATGGTAGCTTAGGGCAAACGACCTAACCAATAGCTCAAGTTAGTGGAGGACTCAGACTAGTAAAAGAAAAAAATCAAACCAAATTTTAGTCACTCATTAATAAATATCAATCAAGTTAGAGCATCATTATGCTTGTTTCAGAAGTTCAGTATCATGATCGCAGCAAAAATAGAGTTGTTTTATTGTATGAAAATGATGAATATGTTGTGACATTAATGTATGGGATGAATTTGAAATGATGTCAGAATATATGGATGATGTAACCGCTGTCCTATCTGCTGGAAGATATAATCATATTGCTGTCTTTCATGTCAACTTGCTATGTGAAAAGCTAAACAGTTGATTCTTCTGTGAATTGTTTGACTAACAGTCTAGGACTGGTTCAATTTGTCTGCATATGTGAAGCTTTAGCATTGTGTGTTTCTGCATTTTGGATGGTAGCATGCATGATCTCGTTCTTATACGGAGGGGGAGAGAAAGGGGATGTGGGGGTCTCGGGGCATTCATTAGTTCAAGCCTGTTTGGATGAAATTCTAGGTTGAAAGTACTGAGTGTGTGTGTGCTATTGTCACTTCTAGATCATTTGGCAATGATATGCATGTCTGCTATTGTGACTGCAGGTGCTGCTTGTGTCTTTACCTCAGTATGGAGCTTGATCTCTTTGTTCACCTCTTGTTTTGTTCTTTTATGGAGCTTGAGAGCTTTTCCTTGCTCTGTAACATTTATTGCTTTGCCAAGACTCACCTTACCATAATTGTCATTTGTAAAACCCAAGACAATAGCTGATAACTTTAGTTATAGTAATTTGGAGAAAGCTATGTTTCTGCCCCAGGTTGCTGCTTTGAAGTCTCATGCTTTTATTTGTGTTGTGCATCATTTCCAGTCAAGTATACATGGCCAAAGACAGGAGCACTGGGGAAGTTGTTGCTTTGAAAAAGATTCGCATGGACAATGAAAAAGAAGGGGTATAATCCTGCTTTTTATGTGATTTTAAATAACTCAATTGTACGCGTTTCTCTGGCTAAGTTTGTGACATTGTATTTCCTCATCCAGTTTCCAATAACTGCCATCCGGGAAATAAAACTGCTAAAGAAGCTTCAGCATGAGAATGTTATTCAGCTGAAAGAGATTGTTACTTCTCCAGGTAATCAATTTAAGGTTGTAAGGAGCTTTATCTGTTCTATTGGGAAGAGAGGAAAAAAAAGAGTGCTTGGGGCTTTTTTTTGGGACTAAATAAGCTTTCTTGAAAATTTTCAAGGTCGTGAACGGAATGTCAAGAGAATGCAGGTAGTATACGATGTGTATCAATGATTTTCTTTTACTTTTAAATCTCCCTCAGAATTGTTGCTGAATTTTTTATTTCTCATGTATCATTACGATGTTTTGAATTTACAGATGGTAATAGGTATAAAGGAAGCATTTATATGATCTTTGAGTATATGGACCATGACTTGACAGGCCTTGCTGATCGTCCTGGATTGAGATTTACAGTTCCTCAAATCAAAGTACTCTTTCTCTTTGATGTTATTGGTTGTACCTGTTTATGATCGCCACCTATCTTTTTTCAACGTTTTGAACTTCTGTTTCAGTGCTATATGAGGCAGCTTCTTACAGGCCTTTACTGCTGCCATGTCAATCAAGTATTCACAGGGACGTAAAAGGTTATTTATGCGTTTTGCTTAGCTATGTGATTTTATTTACTGTCCAAAGTTACATCTTTATCTGAATGCTTTGGCAGGCTCCAATCTTCTCATAAACAATGAGGGAGATCTGAAGCTAGCTGATTTTGGGCTGGCAAGATCATTTTCTAATGACCAAAATGCAAATATGACTAATTGTGTGATTACTCTTTGGTACCGGTAAATATGTATTCAAAGATAGAGTGAGTTACTGTATATATGGAAACCCTTAGCAAGAATTATTTGGATTTTGTAGACCATCGGAATTGCTTCTTGGAGCTACAAAATATGGTCCAGCTGTTGAGTGGTCATTCGGTTGTATCTTTGCGGAGCTCTTGCATGGAAAACCAATCTTACCAGGAAAAAATGAGGTCTGGCTCTCTCAAGTTTTTCCTTATTCCTTTTGAGAGGTTCTGATAGAGCTAACTGGTAGTTTTTCTTATTTTTCTTTCTTTTTCCCTTGTTTGAAGCTGCATTCCTGCCACTTGTTGTCATTGTGATCATTAGTTTATTTTTTTGAATTAAGGGGAACTCTAGTTGTTGCATGAACTCTTGATCATGTTACCCTTGACACTAATGGTAAGAGAATGACGTGTTCCTGCTTCTTATTCAACGCCAGTATAAGACCACTATTTTGGCATTTTTTGCTTAGCCCCTTTCAGCTTTAGTCTTTTTTTTTTTTGTAAATTTTTCAGCTTTAGTCTTAATTATTCTTTGTCTATGTAGTTGGTAAAGGAATTGGGTCAAGTGACAGAATAGTAATATCTTCAGCTGGCATCATAGTAGAGCCTATTCCTGTTGTGGAGAGACCAGGAATTCAAGTCATTATAGGCAATAATGGTTGGTTAATCTATGGGACTCTGAGCATCAGTTCCTCCACCCTGCTCCTCCTCCCCGTCCCTCTCTTGCTTTTCCATTCTTTCTTTTCCTTTTGCGCCTTGAAAATGGAAAAAGGAAGAAAAATGGAAGGAAGACGATAAGAGAACCTAGGGAAATTCACAAGTAATTTCAGATTAGTAGCCTGGTAAAACTAAAGGTTCAAGACATTGAAGATATTGCTGGAGGAGAGTTGCTTTAAAGTTCCTGAAACATAGTCCATGTCGATTATTCATTGAGTAGAAAGCGAAAAAGTGCTTACTGCTTTCTCCTCAACGGATTATCTAAAAGCAAACAACCTAGATTTCTCAGGTTTTATTTTGCATCATGAACTTCATGGCGCAGTTAATGTTCTTTGCTAGAATAGATGGTTAACTATTTTCATTACTGTCATCGATAGTTGCAGTGTATGTTTTGCCTTTCTGTAGTAACTAAGTGGCCAGTTGAAAAAATTGTTCAGTCTAACGACAGTCTATACAATGACAAGAGTGCTCAACTTATGTCCTGTATCAGGTTGAAGGTCTAAGACATGACCGTAATGTCATATCTAGTTAGTGAATGTTTACTGTTAAAGGAAACTACTACTTGATTAATATGCGTGAGAATTGCAAGGGAATAGTCACTTCCTGTATGTGGGATTATAGAGATCGACTATGATTGCAACCTTGTCTTGTCTGTAGGAGAGTTAAGTTGTGCTGCCATTTATGCTCGACTCCTTCTTGCCCTTGTTTCTATGTGCTTGACTAATCCAATATTTATTTCAACTGCGAATCGCAGACTGAGCAATTGAGCAAGATATTTGAGCTTTGTGGTACTCCTGATGAGATTAACTGGCCTGGGGTATCGAAGGTTCCCTGGTATAACAAGTTTAAGCCATCAAGACCAGTGAAGAGACGGGTCAGAGAGGCTTTTAGACAGTAAGGAGATGGTTCATCAACTTTTGACGTTGCAAATTCCGTGCTTTGTTTTTCATGTATTTGCCTTTTGCTCTGTTGTGCAGCTTTGATCGCCATGCTCTGGATCTGTTGGATAAGATGCTGATTCTAGACCCATCTCAGGTACTTCTTCCCTGGCTGATATTATCTTGTCAGTTAAAAGTTTCATTACTAAACCATATATCGAAAAGGTGAAGAATTATTATTCATCAATTTAGTTTCAAATAGATTGCCTTATATAGAAGCTGCTAAAAAAAACCACAAATGGCTGAAATTACTAACGGCCACAATGCCAACAGCTAGTTTCTGTTTCTAACGGTTACACAAACCACTCCAATTATCTATCGGATAAACTAAGTATACGAGACATATACTGTTGGAATATTCTAGAGAATATGTGTTAATTATGTAATGTGTGGTCTTCCCACATTTAGGGAAGAATCGGCTGGCCTCTTAAGTGTACCGATTTGGTGCATTTAGGATTTGGCAGTTTTGGATAGAATTTGGGAGAGTAATTGTCTTGTAATGATAGTGCTTGATTTTAGGAGAAATATATGGTAGGAATTAGAATAGCATCCCTTAATTTATGGGATTGATAGCCTTTCTTAATTGTGAATTATTACCATAGGTGTATAAGTATATTGTAATGTGTAAATTCCAAGAATCAAGGTGAATACATTGGAATTCACTTCTCATCAATTCAGGCCACCTTCGGCCCTGTCTATTTTCCGGCCACCCGCATTTCCGGCCAATAAGCATTTTCTTCATTGTTTTTCATGGTATCAGAGCCAACTGTAATACACCAAAATAATTCCTAAGTCATTCTCATCCAACTTCAGAGATGAGTTCTCAAACAACCTCTCCCGGTGCAAGCTCATCTACTGCACCGGCTCTTACTCCTAGCGCATGCACTACTGCAACAAACTCAAATGATCTCAGCCGAGCCCCAAGTTCGGCTACTCTTAGCCGAGCCCAAGTGGACCAATTACTTGCACTTCTGAAGGGACAGACGGAGATACAACCCAATACCAATCACCAATCAGGTATGGCCAATCTCGTTGAGACTTCACCTTGGATTCTAGACACAGGTGCCACGGACCACATGACAGGTAATATGTCCTTGTTTTCTACGTATATGCCGAATTCCGGGGGTTTGAAAGTGCGTGTGGCGGATGGTACTTTTGCAACTGTAGCAGGACGAGGTTCTGTAAGGGTGTCCCCTACATTAATCCTCCAAGCTGTCCTCTTTGTCCCTAAGTTAACCTGCAACCTATTATCTATCAGTAAGGTTACGAAGGATTCCAACTGTGTTGCTAATTTCTCTGCACAACTTTGTGTCTTGCAGGAACAGGGATCGGGGAGGAAGATTGGCACTGCTAGAGAGAAAGGCGGATTATATCATTTTGAGGAGGACATCCATCCAGAAAAACGTGCTCTACATTCCACCGTACCCCTTATTGTTAATCCTAGTTCAAATAATCTTGATGTACTTCACCAAAGACTAGGACACCCTAGTCTTCAGTATCAGAAACAATTATTTCCTTCAAACATGAATGTCAAAAAATCGTTGAATCTGCAGTGTGATGCATGTACTTTTGCTAAACATACTCGACAGCATTATTCCCAAAAATCGCATGTAGAATCCTCCCCATTTCATCTTGTGCATAGTGATCTCTGGGGTCCTTCACGGGTTAAAAATGTTTCGGGTGCACGATGGTTCATTACATTCATCGATGACCATACACGAATGTGTTGGATATATCTCCTCAAAGATAAAACTGAGGTTCCTACCATATTTCAAAATTTCCACTCGTTGGTGAAAAACCAGTTTCAAACTACTATTAAAATTCTACGCACCGATAATGGTACAAAATACTTTAATAGAGTCTTACATACTTATCTTGCATCTGAAGGCATTGTTCACTAAAGTTCATGTCCAGACACGCCCCAACAAAATGGCGTGGCTGAACGGAAAAACAGACATATCATGTAAGTTGCACGAGCCTTAATGTTTACTATGCATGTTCCTAACTATTTATGGGGAGAAGCTGTTCTCACTGCGTGTCATCTTGTCAATCGTCTTCCAACAAAAACGCTTCACTTTAAAACACCCATCTCTACTCTACGACGCTCTTATCCATTATTCCATAGTGGTTCTACTCTCCCACTCAAGGTTTTCGGGTGTGTTGCATTTGTTCATAACCACGGGGCACATATGTTTAAGCTTGACCCTCGTTCATCCAAGTGTGTTTATTGGGTATTCATCTACTCAACGTGGGTATACATGCTACTCTCCTACACTCCGTAGAATCTTCGTGACAATGGATGTACTCTTCCGAGAAAACGAGCCATACTTTACCACACAAAAAAACGATCAGGTTCCACTGGAGCCGTCGGACTCCTTCTACCCTACACTATCTCTTCACCCTCTTGTCTCTACAAATGAATCACTTCCTCCTTCTATCCGACCCGGCAGTGATCCAGGGGGAGTATCCGAAGCCCAGTCACCACCGCCGGACGAACCACCGCCGGACGACGAGCCCATCAGTCCGAAACAGTCCTCAGCCCAGCGAGTCCGAAACAGTCCTGGAAACAGTCCTTCCAACACCAGTCCGTCCAGCCCCATGTCCGACTTTAACCCTCCTTCTCACTTAAAGCATGATCCTACTAATATCATTGTTTATTCTCGTAAATATAATCCTCAATTTGATACAAAGTCTGACATCTCTCCAGAGTGCCAATCTTCTGAACAGGTTCTTGATTCCGGCAAGGACACTCGAGAAGATTTGGACCTACCTATTGTAGTAAGGAAAGGAAAACGTGTATGTACTCAGCATCCATTTCCAACTTTGTTTCCACTAACAAACTATCTCCCATTTTTTCGGCCTTCGCAGCTAGGGTCTCTAGCACTCAGGTTCCGAAAGATATTAATGAGGCTATGGCGGATAAGAATTGGAGGGAAGCTGTACAGGATGAACTGCAGGCTTTGGAGAAAAATAACACTTGGCGAGTGGTTTAGTTACCTACAGGTAAAAAGGCAGTGGGTTGTAAATGGGTGTTCTCTGTCAAATTTAACTCAGATGGAAGCATTAACAGGTATAAGGCTCGACTTGTTGCTAAGGGTTTTACTCAAGTTTCTGGGATTGATTATAACGAAA
>AP025040.1:6533613-6547607 GCA_036186865.1 Eustoma russellianum | reverse complement strand
AACTAGACGTAAAAAATGCCTTTCTTAATGGTGATTTGCATGAAGAAGTCTATATGGATCTCCCCCCTGGCGTTATAAAAGAGGGAAATTCTTTGTGTAAGTTGAACAAATCACTCTATGGCCTAAAACAATCCCCTCGTGAGTGGTTTGGAAAATTTACTCAAGCTGTTAAGACCCAAGGATTCAAACAATCTCAAGCAGATCATACCATGTTTTACAAACATGCTATAGGCGGCACTCGTGCAATTCTTATAGTCTATGTTGATGATATTATTATTACAGGAGATGCGTGTGACGAGATCAACTTATTAAAGAACTACTTAAGTAGTGTATTTGAGATGAAATACTTGGGAGGACTGAGATGTTTTCTTGGCATGGAAGTTGCACGTAACTCGTCAGGTATTTTTGTTTCTCAAAGAAAGTATGTAATTGACTTGTTAAAGGAGACATGAATGCTAGGATGTCGGCCCTCGGATATACCCACGGAGGCCAACGTGAAGTTGAGTTTGGATGGGGGAAAGGACGTTCATCAAGGACAATACCAACGGCTTGTGGGTAAAACTTATTTATTTGTCACATACACGTCCTGACATTGCTTTTGCAGTTAGTATGGTGAGTCAATTTATGCAGTCACCAAAGGCGCAACATCTTGAAGCAGTATTCCGGATACTGAGATATCTTAAGAAAACTCCAGGCAGAGGTCTATTTTTCGGAAAAAATGAAGAAAGGAGTCTCAAAGTCTATACGGATGCGGATTGGGCAGGGTCAATAACGGATAGAAGATCTACATCGGGATATTGCACTTTTGTGTGGGGTAACTTAGTTACTTGGCGCAGTAAAAAGAAACCAGTGGTGGCTCGCAGCAGTGCAGAAGCAGAGTTTCGAGCACTTGCACATGGCGTGTGCGAAGGTCTTTGGGTGAAAAGGTTACTCAGTGAATTGCTCATGCCTCATACAGGTGCGACATTACTCTTTTGTGATAACAAAGCCGCAGTAAGCATTGCACACAATCCAGTTCATCATGATAGAACAAAGCACGTTGAAGTGGATCGACATTTTATTAGAGAAAAAATAGATGACAAAAGTTTTTCAATGCACTACATTCCTACCAAGCAACAAGTGGCTGACATTTTGACAAAAGGGCTTCACAAGACCAACTTCGAAGAACTTGTTAGCAAGCTCGGCATGGAGAACATCTACATACCAGCTTGAGGGGGAGTGTTGAAATATTCTAGAGAATCTGTGTTAATTATGTAATGAATGTGGTCTTCCCACATTTAGGGAAGAATCGGCTGGCCTCTTAAGTGTACCGATTTGGTGCATTTAGGATTTGGCAGTTTTGGATAGAATTTGGGAGAGTAATTGTCTTGTAATGATAGTGCTTGATTTTAGGAGAAATATATGGTAGGAATTAGAATAGCATCCCTTAATTTATGGGATTGATAGACTTTCTTAATTGTGAATTATTACCATAGGTGTATAAGTATATTGTAATGTGTAAATTCCAAGAATCAAGGTGAATACATTGGAATTCACTTCTCAGCAATTCAGGCCACCTTCGGCCCTGTCTATTTTCTGGCCACCCGCATTTCCGGCCAATAAGCATTTTCTTCATTGTTTTTCATATACCAGTATATGTCTGCTATGTATGTGTTTGTATGTGTACTGTATTAGTATGTGGATGTACATTGTGCATCTATACTGTATTTATACAGTACTTTATTCGATATTTTTACACTCTCTTTCAAGCTTAGTTGTATAAATGTTTATACAACCAAAGCTTGAACAAAATATTTGGAAACTCTTGATAGAAACTGGTTTTGTTAAGATGTCTGGTAACTAATCTTGGGAGGCAACATACTCAAGATTAATCACTCTGTAGTGAAGCTTCTCTCTAATAAAATCTCTGTCTATCTCCATATGTTTGGACTTATCATGTTGTACAGGATTTTCAGCCATGCTGATAGTAGAATTGTTGTCACAAAACAATCTGAATGGCAGACAGCTTCTTAATCCAATGTCTTCTAATACATTCTTATTTCTTATGATTTCTTCTACAGTTATTATAAGGTTTTTTTATTATAGAATTTTTACGATATGATTTAGATTTAGAACTAAGCGACTTCCTTTTGATGGTTGTTTCTAGCTGTGAAAAGTATGTAGTCTGGGATAGAGGAGACAGAGTGGATAGAGTGCGTATTCTGCAGTTACTCCAGGCATAATCTATTGGAGGCTGCAACGAGGGAGACTAGTAGTGAGTAGGCGCAGCAGTATTGCTGATTGATAGGGTGATTTTGTAGACTGATAGGGAAGATAGAAAACGAAAAAACATGAGATCGGCAATAGGATAGAAATATATAGGAATGTTGCATGCAGAAAAAATTGGGACACCTAAATCTAATGTTTGTAATGTTTGAATTCCAATTGATCAGAGCACTCTATTTTCATAAGTGATTTCAAGATTTTTTTCCTACTGGAAAAAAATATTTGAACAGTTGATTGTCATATGAAAATGGACAATTTTTTTCCAGCTTTCATGAAATGGAAAAAGCTTTTTTAAGATATTCTAAGTGATGTAATAGGCTTAGTTTCAATAACACTGGATCGAGAATATGAGACGAGGGGGAGATCATGATGGTCATCACTATAATCTATACTTTCGCAATTATGAAGATTTGACTTTAAATTGGAAAGTTGTATGCTTCCATTTTAGGCATATTGCTTCTTAATTGATGGCCAAGAGATTCTTACTATTTGCAAAACTGAGATGTTCTTTCTTGCTCTTTACTTGTTCATTTATAGCTGATTGCCCTTCCTTGTACCTGCTATGCGAAATGTAATGCATTGCAAACAAGGTTTACTATTCACTACTTAGCAAGTTTATCTTATTATTCCAGATGTTAGATCCTAACAGTACCTGATATTTAGTGCAGATATTTTGTTTAAAAATTCTGCGTGTGCCTTATTTCTCAGTATCAAAACTTGTGTACTGGGATAGTTTTCTTGACAGTTGACCTGATGTTTTTTAGAGAATATCTGCAAAGGATGCTCTAGATGCTGAATATTTCTGGGCAGATCCTTTGCCTTGTGATCCAAAAAGGTACAAGGAATTGTTGAAAGTTTGCTTATTCCTCACTGGCAGCACTTACACGAGAACTTAGTGGGTTTGGGGTTTATTTGAGGGGAATGAATATGTGCTATCATGTGCTTGGCGGCGTAGAAGTTAAAATTGAAGACAGGGGGGGGGGGGGGGGGTGGCTATGTTCTGCAACTTTTGTTGCACATTATCTTTTCATCTGTCTGTCGCAGTTACCAAAGTACGAGGCCTCTCACGAGTTCCAAACGAAGAAGAAAAGACAACAGCAGCGGCAAAATGAAGAAATCGCTAAAAGACAGAAACTGCCACACCCGCATCAGCATGCACGCCTGCCTCCATTTCAACACTCTGGGCCAGCTCACGCGCAGCACTGGACTGGGTCTAATCATCCTTTGAACAATCCCCAACCTCCATATCCTTCTGGTGGAGCGTGTCACCATCAGTACAGCAAGCCACATGGTGCTCCAGGAGCGCCAAACAGGTATCCTCCTGGTGGTAATCCTAGCAGTGGGTTTTACTCTGATCGCGGGGTCAAGCTGGAAACAACTGCACTGGCGCGTATCCTCCCCATGGTCGAGGACCACCTTACCCTGGAAGCGGTGCACATGACACGAATCAACAAGGATCAGGTGGTGGATATGCTACCCCTCAGAACTATTCCCAGAGTGATCAATATGGAGGGTCCGGTGCTGGCAGAGGTAACCGAAACCAGCAGTATGGTTGGCAGCAATAGCTACTCTAGATGGCACGCGTATAAGCTATACGTTTCACTTAGTATATGGTTGGCGCTCAATGCGGCTAGACATTTTTGCTGAAAGCATGGTTAGTTATTCTTGGATACTAGGAATGACCTTGCTCAGTTTTTCTTTAACCCCCCCCCCCCCCCCCTCTCTCTTCTCCCCAAAAGTTTGTGCCTTGCCTAATAGGAAAGATGCTTTCTGCACACGGGGCAGACACCCCCCCCCCCCCCCCCCCCAACAGTGTTTCTGAGGATAATTCTCATTAGGAAAAGGAGTGAAGTTTACACCCTTTTTTTAAATCAAAGACTATTACTTTTTGAAAATGTTGTGTTTTCGTGTAGATAAGCTTATATATGACAGGGAAATGAGGCAGAGGATCAGGACATGACATCTAACCGGGAATAGGATGAGTCTTGCACTAGAAAGTGTGGAATACTTTTGTTGTCATTAATATTCTATCTCATCCAGTGAGTACGTTGCTTGGGAGGATGAAAGTAACAAATGAGTTCTTGCTTTTCAGGAGGAGGCACGTAATTACGAATAATCACAAGCCTTTTTAAGCGAGACATGAAAAGAGAATATATGTTGTATAAGGTATATAACAATCTGCAGTTAACATTATGATATAAATAATTCTGCCTATGTGAGAACCTTCAAATGATGCGTGATATCAAATAAGTGATGCTCTTTCATTCCCAAACTTTGAAGGTGTGAAAAAGATCAGCAGCTGTATGGGATTGAATACAAGATTATAAGTTATGACCTCCATCTTTTACAACTGTAGTAAATTACTGTGGAGAAGTTTACCTTTCTAATACAGAAATATTACCCGTTTAAATAATTGACCTTTTGAGGGGTGATGCTTAAGGTCTCATGTACAACTAAATGTTTATTTACAGCTACGTGCATAAGTTGGCGTACAACTTAATACTTTAAGACAATTAAGATTTTGTCATCCTACAATTACAAATGGTCCAAAAGGTTTGTGAGTCGATGGAGTTAGATTTTAGAATTTTGTTTGACTAGTTCGGTTTGATAAAGATTGAAATCGAATGAGCCTGACTCGAATACTAAACAAACTAAACTTGAACATGTATTGAGTTGAGAACGCTCGATGTCAAGCTTGAAAATGAAAGACACATAAAGATAAAGATTGTGTTTGAACTCAAATTTGAAATTTTACAAATGCTCCACTTGATAAGTCACTGCTTGAATAGTTTTCGATAGTTTGTAATTTGAGGCTCAAGTCACCAACTTGGATTTTTTTGTTTTTTGGCAAATTAGCAAATTAAGTTGTATAGAACATTACAATAATGTAGTCTTTGACCTTAAAAAGTCTATTTTCTTAGTTAAAAAGAGAGTCTATTATTAAGAAAGGTAATATAGTCTTTTATTTGTTTTTCAGTCACTAGTTTAATTTGAAGACCAAAACATTAAACGACAAATAAAAAAACCAAGCTAGTAAAACATTTAATTTTACTGAACTAAATGCTATGACATTTACTATGATTTCAAACTAAACTATGGTTCCAACGTCTAATTATTTTGACATGATCGTGTTAAGATCAAAAATTTAGGATATCTACATCATTTTATTTTTTTAAAAGAGAACCTATTTTTATCTATATCAAAGCAATTACTCGGTTGTAATAAGTGCTTAAAACTAGTACTCCATAATTTATCATAATTTATGGAGGACTGAACTTTAAATGAGTTGTAAATTATCATGAGTAAGATTTACAATGATTTAGGTAGGCCCAGGGGAAATTTACACCCTAGTTTGGCTAGGAAAGCTTCAAGCTGTAAGAATTGTACCCGTTATCGCTAATTATTCTTAGCCGTAACCATAGCGATAACTTTTACTGTTATTAGGATATACATGGTATGTGTTGTTGTAATTCTAAATCTTAAAAATGTGAACCCTAAATATAAAGGACCTCTCAACATGCATATGCAAATCCTAGAGCTTCTGGGTATGATCTAAAAGACAGTTCTACATTGATGTGGTATTAATAAGCCTTCTTAAAGCTTATTTGGAAGAAAAAGAGAAAGGAAAACTAGTCCTTAAAGCTCTGAGAAGATTTTCATCCTTTCATAGTCAGAGACATCTCATAAATTTTCATATCTGCTTATTTTTGAGATTTCGTCTGAGCTGTAAATACACTAAGCCTCATATTGTGACTATATATAGCTTTCAGTGTATTTTTCGAAGGAGTAAAGTTGCTCATTTGTCTAATATAGAAGTTTCAAAATACTTGACACTCTAGGATTAATGTAGAAGATGTTGATGAACAGATGGTCTAGAGGAACAGTTTATTTGTGTACCTTATGATTAACCAAGTCAATAGCGCATGAAGAAGTGATCTGGAAGTGAAGACGTTAAACATCTCTTCCCCATCGATGCCCTCAAGGGACTGAACAGTGCTTGCAGATGTAGATATATGATTGGAACAGATGTTCTTCCATCAACCTATCGAGCAAAGCAATTACTTTCCAAAGGGTAGCCCAACCTTCATCTAGTGAAGAGTCCTAGATCTAGGAATCAAGTTAATCACACCAAGTAACCCCCTTTTAGAGCGGTGAGGATTCCAGATGCCTCAGCCGGAGAAATTTGGTATGATTGGTCTGAACAAAAACATTGATGCAAGGCAGGGGGTGCTTCCAATTGGCGAGACTCAAGATCTGGTGCGAGTGTGTATCATTGAATTCATGGAACACCAGCTGCTTTCAGCTCATTTCCTCATAGATGGGAAGAATTTTGTGAAGGAAATAGAGAAGATATCCTTTTCCACTTCAGTCAACGGAAGGTTAATGGGAAATAAAGAGAGAGAAAATAGGACATCTCCCAATTGAACCCTGAATCAGGAATACCCCAAGAAGAGAGAACGAACTCATGTCTTGTTCTCTCAGCGTATCTGTACTCTCTGGTTATTAAGTATCTTGCCGGTTGAGATGAAGCACAGTGGGGAGAAGAAAAAAGAAATCTGACATGTTCAAAAACCAAGAAACATCCCACATAACAGAAATCAAAGTTTTGCCTGTGGAAAAGAAGGCCAGGCCTCTTTCTTGGCAGCCAATAATCTATCTAGTGAGGTGTTTCTTCACATAACATAAGGCAGAGATAACAGAAAGTATGAGTTAAATTCTAAATGCTCATGTACAAGTTTCTTTTACTTGCATAACACAACCCTGTATATCAAGATGTGGTGATCTACTTGATGTGAACGTCAACTACTAATTTCAGACGGAGTTGATCTACAATGATGCTAAGATCACAGGCAACAAGCTAACTTAAGATGTGTGTAAAAGATTCTAGTAATAACTGAAACAACAGAGGTTATAAATCTCATCATCAAGGAGAAGGCTTTGTTGACGTGTTTGATCAATTTTCCACATTTACAGTATCCTCAAACCATATGAAGCCTGTTTCCATGAGCTGAAAAACTTGTGATTTTCTGAAGATGCAATGACTCAATTTCCTGAGAACTTCTCAAAGGAATTTGAATAATCTAACACTCAAAAGTAGGTGGCTTGATATTGGTTGCAACAGCAGAAAGAAATAGAGGGAAGACTCCATGGCAAATCAAGAGGAACAAAAATATAATAAGAAGCAGAAGACAGGACATACAACAGAAAAAACTAAGAGGAAATAATGTTTACAGATAAGCTTAGAGCAGATGTTGCCATCCAAACAAGAGTCACTTTCTTGTACATTACTATGGGTGTACTAACGAACCTCAACTTATTCAGCATATTCATATTTAGTAACAGCGGTAGAGAAAAATGTTAGAAATTGAAACAATACTGAGAATGTAGAATTCATGGATCTTTTCATTTTTACTTCTATGATAGACGACAATCAAGAAGTGTCATGGAAGCTGCATTCATTTTTCTCTTCTCTTTCTTCCGAAGTTTAATTGGCGTGCTCAAGAAACTACTGCAAATGACTTGGAAACCAGTCCTTATGATACCTTGACCAATTAATTTGCTAAATTCATAACAGCATATTATGCCTGACACAGAAAGCAGCATATTGGATATTTCTAAAACATGAACATCAGACAACTAAACCAAGTAACTGCAACAATAAATTATCGCAACATCTAAAACCACAGAACCCAGTTTGCCAAAAAGCGCTCATATATTTCTGATTTAAAAGCTTCAAGGCAACCAAACTTCCAGAGCTCTAATAGACAATATATTAAATCATACAAGATAACAAATGAAACTTCCATATAAATGCGCAAAAGCATCTATATGACTGTGTAATCCATACAGCCATCATATTCTACCTAGATGAAAACCTCATATTGCTCCAAGGAAACTTGGCAGATGACCCAGCAGTGCTGTTAGCGCCACCCTGGACACCTCGACTTGAACTCGACTTCTGCATCCTAAACCTGTTTAGCTTGGCTTGCTTATCATTGAGCCAATCCTTTGCTTTTTTGTCATCAAGCCAATGTTGAGTCCTGGCTTCAACATCTTCAACGATGCTGGATTTCTTGGTTGGTTTAACCATATTCCTCTTCTCCTCCTCAATAATCCTGATAGGATACAAATCCGGCGAGATGGACAATGGGTTTCTCAGAGTAACATAAGCCTTCTTGTAATCAGACTTAGCTACCAAAAGCCCACCTCTCTTCTTCTTCTTGCCATCCATGTTTAAAGTCCTCACCTTCTCCACTTCAAAACCATAGAGTGACTCCAAAACCCTCTTAATTTCAATCTACAAACTCAGCCGAACAACAACAAACCCATAAACAGAACGCATCAATTAACTAAAGAAACATTAACCAAGTGAAAAATCAAATTAAAGAAAGAACGCTTCTTATTTCAATCTACAAAATTAGCCGAAGAACCAAAGCCAGAGAGAGAGAGAGAGAGAGAGAGAGAGAGAGAGAGAGAGAGAGAGAGAGAGACGCATAAATTAGCTAAATTAATCAGTAACAAAATAAAAATCAACTCAAAATAATTATTAAAAAAGAACTTTTATCTAGCGTAAAATGCAACAAAAAGAGGAAAAAGGTGATACCTTGGAAGCAGAAGGGATTGTTTTGAGGGCGATTTCAGAGATGTTAGAGAAAGAAGAGGGCATTAAGAGCTTAATGGGAAGATTAGCAAAGTGGCATACTCTTCTTCCAATTCTGCTCCCCATTTCCACTTTCCTCTTCTTCTGCTACAGTCTGCGATTCTTGGACGTCCGATAGAAGCGTGTTTCCTATTCCTTCTTCTGGGAAGTGCGATGATTTTCTTGATCGGAATTTAGAGGTTAGAGGACGAAGTATGTGGGCCTGAAATTACTGGGCTATGGTTGTATACTCTAGCCCAGCGTTATAACATTCTTCTACAAGACTTAACTACAAACGTAAATGAGTCGGTTCGAATTAATGGATTTGAAGATTTTAGTACAAACCTCATAAGTTTGTTTGATTAGTTAAGGTTTTTAATAGAGATTACAATCCAGAGCAAAATAAAGATAATGTATTGGCAAGAATGTTAGACCATAAGGAAGCTATCATATCTCATTTAAGCTGGGCCAGCCTCTTTCTGGGATTCCATATTTTGGGACTTTATGTTCATAATGATGTCATGCTTATCTTTGGTACTCTGAAAAACAAAATCTTGATAGAACCTATATTTGCTAAATGGATCTAAACTTTTCAGATTCGAAGTGTTTTGATTGACTCATCAACCAAAATATTTTAAAAATATTCTAAGTCGGCAGATTATGTTAGGATCGAGTTAATATGTCAGGTCATGTTCAGTTTTTGCCTTTTTTTAATTAAATTATTTATTTTACATGTTAAACGGATTGATGTTAAACCCGTGAGTTGATATGAACACAACACATGCTTCATAGGTCAGTTTTAAATTCGACACATTATGAAATGATCCTACGAAAATCAAACTCAAACTCACAAAAAAATCACGTATTAGTTCATGTCAGAGATTTTCAATCATACACACAAGTTTTCGATTTCAGAGTTTTTTTTCCACCCCTTAATGTTGATCATGATTACTTTAAAGACTTTTTTCCCTATTATTGTATCTTTAATTTTTAAGATTATATTTTGTTTTTTTTAATGCAATAACGTTGCTTTTGATTTTCTTATTACGGTATATTTATTTTAGCTTGATTTTATTACGGACGCCGATTAAAAATGTATTTAAATAACCAATATTAGTCGCAAGGAAATCAAGGACTGAAGCTAGACTTTCCTTAATAAGTCTTACAAAAGAAATCTATATATTCTATATATTTAAAGGAAAATCCTTCATTAAATTATGACAATGATATGTATAGTTGACCCATCAAAATAAATTGAATAGTGTAAAAGATCTACGTGACACTTAGTACTAGTACTATGACACGGTTGCAGTTGGATGAAAGATTTCTTCTCCAAAGAAACAGTCACTTCGATGATCTTCTTGTCCGCTTATATACGGGATAGGATACTTCATCCATTTTTATTACCCAATACGTCACCGTACGATACGTGACAACATAGTGAGGTGGTGATGCTAGATGATGATGATCATGACAACAAGGAGAGTACTGGATCAGTTGTGAGGTATTTTTGAAAATGTTAGGGTGACTAGTATAACATATAAGATAAGTGAGAGGAGGCTGAGATGGTTTGGGCATGTCAAGAGGAGACAGACAACGGCGTCTGTCAGAGCCTTATTGTATAAGGAAGATGAGCAAAGGCAGACCCAACTTGAGATGAGCGGATTAGGCATGACTTACTAGATTTGCACCTCTCTGAGGATATGGTCCAGTATAGGAGTTCATGCAGGCAGAAAACTAAGGTTAACGAGGTTTAGACATGATACAGAGACACCTTAGAGTATATTTAGAGGCTTACATACTATCTATCCTTTATGTGAACTTTTGCACTTTTTTTTTTGTCTTGCATTATATGTGCATATACACGTTTATAGCCATTTTCATATCGTAAGCTCCATATTTTATGTACTAAATTTTCTCACTAACATACTAGCACATTGCATTTCTGTTGTTCTGTCATTTATGTAGGTCATCTAGAGTTGAAGGTCTCACTAGAAACAAACTCTCTATTCCTTGAGATAAAGTTATTGTTTATCTGTTGTTCACCCTTCTCATATTTTAATGATAACTTTTTCTGTCGTTATAATATACAAGGTATGATTGATTTCTATTTTAGAGTGATCAAAAATGTGCTTTGCTATCATTATCTAAACATACGATCCAATGGTGTACGAATAATAAATTTTAACGGCTCAAAATGATTTTACAAAAACGAGCAGCAAATTTATGTTTTCTTCACTTAATTCACTTCTCTGGTAAATCAAGTCACCATAAAGTTGAAAAACAGATATATATATATATACATATATATATATATAAGGAATGGTAATACTTTTACTTAGCTTAGCTAAGTTTTTTCGTAATGAAAAGAACAGGGGGAAAAAAGGTAATGATACGAATAGCTCAGCTCATTTTTCCCTCCCCAACACTACCCTCCAAATAAGCCTTCTTCCTTCGATCAGCCCTTGTCAACACACAAATCAGAAGGAAGCACGTGGCATATATTGCATGGACCCTCCAGCTAGTTTTCGGAGGCTGATGTAAAACAGCCCGATGAAACACCATCACGTAATAATGAAGCCCGACAGCAAAGCCCACAAAAATCTGACCCAAGCCCAATAACTTCGTCGCCAACCCGGTGTCGATAGAGATCACCAAGATCAAGTACATCAAAAGCAGCAGGAGGTACAACACGTACCCCGTTGTCTGGAGCACCTGTAGGCAGACGTAGGTGGACTGCGACGTAGCATATAGAAACTTCAAAGGCTCAAGTCCAGATGCCAAAGAAGAGAGGCAGAGGATTGAGAAGTAAATTGATAGATAAACTTGGATGGAAATCAATATCTTTTGGAGAGAGAAATGGGCTTTGAATTTGTTGAAAATGAGGGAGACAAGAAGGAGAGGGATGAAAATGAAGGCAAAAGAAACTGCAGAGGAAATTGAGGATGCATATCTGTTGCCTACATATGGTTTGAACCCTTTGGTCATTTCTTTATTTGCTTTGTTAAGATAAAGCTGCGAAGTCTTTGAAATTCTTCCCAAATCTGGCAATATTGTTTCTTGAAATTTTGAGGGCAGGCCTCTGAATCCAGACACCAAGTCATCATCATCGTCTTCTTCTATAATCCAGCTTGGCAATGTTTGCTTGGGGTTAACCTTTTCTGACTTCGGCTTTTGGTTTGAAGTCTGTTTTTTAATTGGGGTCTTAGAATTGGAATTGGTAGTAGAATCAGTGTCAAGATTCTTGTCTCGAAGGATTTTGATTTCTTTTTGGCTAGTTGGTTTTGCCGTCTTGTTCTTGGGTGAGCTTTTTTTGGATAGATCTGAAGATTTCTTGATCAGTGAAGTGGTGTTCTTGGATAAAGTTGGCAACTTTGAAGTGGAATTGAGCTTCTTGAACTGGGATTTGATGGTGGGATTTTCTTTAGCAGAATCAGAGGTGGGCTTGATGAGCTTGGTTTTGTTGTTCTTCTTAACTAAAAAATCAGATTGAAGTTTGGGAATTTCGGTCTGGTTTTTGGTTGAGCTAGTGAGTGGTTTCATATGCTTGGTTTGATTCTTTGATAAACCACTGGTTGTTCTGAGGATTTTGATTTGATTATTGGAGGAGAGTGTACTACTACTACGACTACTGATCTTCTTCTTGATTGGCTGCTCTTCACCATCATCATCATCTACCTCTAACAATCTTCTTCTACCAAAAAGCTCACTCCCTTGTGGTTGGATTAGAGAGGAAGAAGTAGAAAATAACATTGAAGAAGTGATAAAAACCAATGCAATTAAGATCACTCGCGGTAGTACCTTCCTGAGGCAGCAGAAGTCTTGAAGTGTAGCCATTGTGTTTTGAAATTTCTGTCCTGTTTCCTCAGAGATCTGATTCTTTTGTTCCAGCAAGATCTTGAAGCCTTTCTTCCTGCGGGATCTAGCTATGATTTTTGTACGAGTGGTGAAGTGGAGTGATATGATAAAGGGGACTTGTTGAAAAGTTGGGGGGGGGGGGAGAGAGGGGGGAGTGGGGGACTTAATTAAAGGAAATAGTACAGAATTTGATAGTAGAAGCAGATGAGATGTGGATTGTGGAGTGACACTGGTACAACTAGTAGACAGGAATGCAGGTGTCATTGTAACGCGGTTTTTGGGATCATTTTCACTATTCATCAACTTTGGCCGCTCGGCAACACGTTTCTGCCGCTCGAGTGCTGGAAACTCGGTGAATTATTGCACTGTTTATGGACGAATTAAAGGATCGCGTATTGCGGTTGGGACGGGAGGAGTTAAAAATGAGGTAAAATATGAGGTCTCCAATTCACAGATTGCCACGTGTACAAAAGTGGAAGAAGTTTAAATTTTTTTTGTTTTTAAAAAATAGTTACTTATACACGTGACAGCGCGTGATTGTAAACCTCATATTTTGACTCTTGTGATCTCAACCGCGCTTATCGTGGCTCAGTATGCAGTAGGAGTATCATATAGCCCACGAATATTATTGTAATAATCACTTATCAATTCCGAGAGTTGTTTTTTTTTTTTTTAAATCTCCAAAACATTGAATCCCAACTTCAAAGACTCATTTTGGATCAACTGATTGAAACCTGCTAATCTGTCTGTTGATCACCGAGTGTCACTGATGATGTCTGAATAGATCACTAAGTAATCGTTTGATGTGGTGCCGTTAGAACTCCGTCAGTTGTCTGTAGCTAGTGAGTTGTTGACCTGCACAAAGAGAAAGGGTCAGAGGACCCGGGATTTATGGCCCCGGGTAATACCCTCCGACGCTCAAGTCAGTCGGGCCATTTTTGTGGAGAGGTTTATATATATATGGTGAAGGTTTAAACGAACTGAGATGTTCTCGTAAAACCTGTATTTTCACTGTGGGGACGATGAGTAATTTCTCTGGATTTGTTGTTGCCCGTCCTCTCTCTCCTGCTGTTCGACCCTTTTATATGGCCGATTGGGCCAATGCATGGGAGGAGCTTTGATATTGCGACAGGCAAGGAGGTCAGTCGGATGACACTTGCTCTTGCATGCTCGCCACGTGGCTCGGTGCTGAGCTGAATAAGCTAGTCTGGGACACCTGGCTGGGATTTTG
>AP025040.1:6503204-6514753 GCA_036186865.1 Eustoma russellianum | reverse complement strand
AAAAAAAAAAAAAAAAAAAAAACTAAGGACAGACTGATTAAGAATGTATGACCTTTTTCGGCATTATACTTGTATATAACTCATGACAGGATACAATAAAAACAGACATATCTAGTAAAAACGAATTTCAATGGTAAAGTTGTTATTGTAAAATTTTACTTCTAGCTTTTCTGTTTTTGCGAAACTGGGATTGTATTATTAGCCAGGATAGAACTACGACAGAGTAATATAATTAGCAATAAAAAGTTGAAATTAGCTATGTAAGACACATGTACACTTTGGTAAGGGAAGCATCTAGGTTTTGTCTCAAGCGAACTGTTCTCCCTAGGTTCTAATGGACATGGTCCGAAGCTGAGCCTACGTCAAATAACCGAATTATATTTTTGTCTCACAAGAAAACACACAAGATTTAGACAACTAACATCAAGAGAAGTACATTAACCTTTCTATATACTATGTACTCGATTAGTTGTATATACCTTAGATAGATACATGGATGTTACATATACTTATAAGCGGGTGTATGTATACGCTGAGAGCTCGAGACATAATAGCTCTAGTGGACTGACATGTTACTTGATCAACTGGGTTGTAACATGTTTATCATGTTGGAAAAAGTAATCATAATGCATCATGTGATATTAACAAAAGAATATTACACAAAAGAAAGAAAAAAGTCAGGTTCGACTTTATGCATTGAACATTGGACTGTGGGAAATAGTCACAAAGCAAAACACGAAATATGAACATTAAGGGTTCTCTATTCGAAGTACGAAATCCACGTTGTTCATAACAAACCAAATCAAAACAAGAAAAAAAAAACAAAATAAGTCAATCATGAACACCATAATTTCCCTCCAAAAAAAAAAAATATATGCAACACTGTGGCTAATGGACCATACATAGTTAAATAAGATTACAAATGTGTGGGTCACTGTGTAAGTCCTCAACCAACATAAGAGATCGTTAGTCTCCTAATTTGCATCATCCATAATGTTTCTCGGGCTGAGCCGGTAGGAGCCCTCATGGCCAAAGAATGGCCTTTTGGTTGAACCCCAACCAGGGTCCCTGCCACACCCAGTCCCAAAGATAGCGTAAGGATGTAAATCAGGTACCCAACTGCCCGCTAGCAGGAGCTTGGTCATATACACAGTATTCTGCATAAGGAGCCCCCAACACTGCAGACAAGCCTACAGACCAAGGAAGCTCTCACACTATGCACTTGCTGGAAAGGGGTTTTCTTGACTTTGACAAAAATTGAACCCCTGATCTCCCTTTCGAGAACTCCTGTCCAGAATCAGTTAGACTATCTCTTGGTCCTCTTGGGGACAAGAATGGCCTTTTGGTCAAGTTATAGAAGATTACTATTATATAAACACAACTCTTTAAGTTTCTACACTATTTCCTTACTTTTTATGAGAGTCAGTTTAAGATCATTGATAACACATTCATTAAAATCCTTTCCTTTTTCTTTCTTGATAATAATAAGCTATCATCATTAGATATCTTTTTTCAGTTTCAATGCTGTAATCATTACTACTCTGAACAACATAACATGATTCCATCGTACCTTCACTTCTTTGATGCAACAATTTCTTCAACCATCTTTTTCACTGAGAAGAAAAAAGAACTGGATGCAAGAAGCCAAATAACTTCACCTCGGAAGAGTAGTGTGATGCTTGAGTAATTCACATCGGATGCGCTCATGAGTAATTTGCTGACCATGGTAGTCCAAAGCATAAATAATTTGACGTTCATGCTTCTTTATTTAAGCATAAATAACTAGTTCTTTACCGCTCTTTTCTTTTTTCTAAATTAAAACCATAAACAGCTAAATGGTTTGATCAGAAGAAATCACTCCATTTCCCCATCCAGCAGCAGCTTGATTGTTGTTGTTTCTTGATGTTGTTTGATCAGAAGAAATCAACCCCGGAAGACCACTTAAAGTATTCATCCTGTGATCTTCGTTACCATTAAACTCATCTAAACCTCCCACCTTCATATTCGAACCATTTGAACTAAAATCTAGTGATTCTTGATGGGATTTTGCGGTCAAAGCTGGCGAGTTATCAATAAATGAAACACCAAATGGATTTGAAAGGTTGTGAACGGGCGAATTTTGTGAAGAGAATTGGTAATTGATAGAGGAATTAGCAGTATTTAATGCATTATTGATTGGGGAAGAAGTGCCCAAAGAAAATGGTGGTGGTGGCAATTGAACTTTTTGTGGGAAAGGGCGGCGGAGATACGATAGTGGAGGTGGTTGGGAAGCGGCCGTCGAGCCAAAAAGATCGATCCTACTTCTCTGAAAAGGAGATGATGCGACAAACGGAGGAGCTGGGATACCAGTGAATTCTTGAACCATAGCTCTGAAATTTGCCGTATCGGTTCTTAAGACCGTCGTTGGCGCCCGCCGGGAGGCTCTTGATCGCTTCCGGGGGTTTCTTGCGACAATATTTGTTAGTTCTGGTGGCGAGTTTTCTCCGACATGGGGTTGTTGCGTAGAAGCTGGAGAAGATCCATGGTGGTGAAGTTCAAGAAGTTGTGTTTGTTTTTGAGGGACCAAAAGGGATTGTAGGGATGAGGATGAAGATCCGAAGATGGGGTTGATATCCATGGATTTGGACTCAGATCTTAGGGTTTTGGTGGCCCAATTTATGTCTGGATTCAAGAAAATACTTGGGTTTTGAAATGGTTGAGATAGCGGCGGTGGTGGTGGGCGTGACATGGGATCAAAATAGTCAGATAATAGTTTGTCGTATATAGAAGAAATTGAGGGGGACGGCGGTGGCCGTGACGGTGGCGGCTGATGTGGTGGTGGTGGGTTGTTCATAAAAGCTGAGATTACATCAGCTTGTGAATCAAACTCTTCTTCCCCACTTGATGACTGAAAACTCCCACTATCGTTAGAATCCATTATAAGGGGACCCCTGTGGATGGCTGGGGAAGGTGGGGAAGGAACAAAATCGGATAACGTAAGTCGGCAAGACAGAGATATGGAGAGAGACTTTGCACCTGCAGCTAATAAGATTTTTATCATCACGCACAAGTTTCAAACCAACCCATTTATACCGAAAAAGGCCAAATCTTTATTTTTAAGCGGTGCACCGTTCTAGTCCGATGTCACATTTTATACTGCAAACTCAACAAATAATTAGCTGTCCAATTGAACAGTGGATGATAAGTACTAATACAAACATCAATAAACCTATATTGCATGTGACCGAGGTCTTGAGAGCAAACATCAATAAACCTATATTGCATGTGACCGAGGTCTTGAGAGCAAACACTTATTTAGGCCATCTCCAATGGGTGCACCAAAACATCCATTTGGTGCAAAAATTTACTCCAACCAAGCACCAAACTCAACACCAAATAGGTGCAAATGAATAGTGTTGCACCAAATAGGTTCAACACTATTCATTGCACCAAATCACTATTCATCCGTCACATCATCATTTTAAGCATATTAATAAAATTTTAATTTCGTTAATTTCATTATAATAATTTTAATTTTGTTAATTTCGTTACAAAAAATTTATAATTTAATTTTTTATTTTTAGTTTCCAAATTTATAGGAACACATTAAGAAATAATCCACCTCAGTTAAATCAATGAATAATGAATTAATGAATACTTACATTAAATTTATATGAATGTTAAATTTGTGTTAAATTATTTATAATAATGAATTAAGAATAGAATGATAGAAGAATCTTTTCAGGAATATTCTTATTTGGTGCTGAATTTAGTGTTTATGGTTGGAGTACTTTTTACTGTTTATTGCACCAAATAGATGATTTGGTGCAAAATTTGGTGTTTTGGGTTGGAGATGACCTTATAATGAGTACAACAAAAAATTTCTTAAATGTGCCACATAGCTCCTTGAGGTTAGAATAATGAAAGCCCCCGAAACTAGGAATTTGACCTTTTGAAACAAGAAGTATTAAGAATTTCTTAAATGGGCGACCCAGCTCCTTCGTTAAACAGTAAAAACTCCTGTAACCAGGAATTTGAAATTTTGCAACGATAAGTATTTTTTCAATAGGCAGGTACACACACATACATACACATATATATGTATATATATATATATATGTATATATATGTGTGTATATATATATATATATATATATCTGTGTGTATATATATATGTATATATGTGTGTGTAACGCATATCATAAAGTATGTCCCAATGCCCCAAAAGAACACGAGGGTCAGCACTGATCTGCAAAGAAAACACAAGACTTGCCTTTTCTTTACACTTCTTATTCTTTTCTCACCTTTGAGCAAAAAGGGCTTTGCTAGGAAGCCAGTAAAAGAACATTATATGATCAGATGTGATGTTGATGATGCACATGGATGAGAGAACGACTTTGTTCTTGCATCTTGAACACTGATTTTATTAGGGTTTAAATTAAAAGACAAGAAAAAATGAATTTACCAATGAAGGAGGAGAGAAGGAGAGAGGGAGAAGAATGAAAGGGCAATTCCTTTTTACTATAAAGGAGCGGTTCCGATGTACTAGTTTCTGTGTTTGCAAAGGGCGCAAGAGAGGGTTATATCTTTTTACGATCTGATGTACACAGCTTTACCTTACACCTTGTGTAATAAGCTTTTTACTATAAATCTATGAGAGAGAGGGGCTGCTTAAGCTCATGTATGTGTGTTAACAAACTCAACTGAGCAAAATAGTGGGTGTTTGAGCTTGGAATGTTAAAAGAACAATTCAGCTTGGCTCGTTTAATAAGTCGATTCTAAAGACATGTTTGAGTTTCGCTCGATGATGTTATAATTTTCTTAAACAAACCAAACTGTTCGAGTTTGTCGAAGCTTGTTTATGTAAACAAATCTAATTAGTCGTTCAAATTCGATCGTTGAATTATAATTAACGAACAAATTCAAAAAAACACGAGTTAAACTAGTTTGCAAACATTTCAATTTGTTACCTCCCTAAGCTCACGTTTCAAAACTCAAGATCAGAGTGGCTAGCCATATGAGTGGGACTTTGAAGATGAGGCCAGGGGATTGGGGTGCATAAGAGGGGGGGGGGGGTAAAAGGGGGTGGTGGCCGATTTGTATAAGAGGGACAGGTCTAGTGTGTATATTAGGAGTGTACATGGTCCGGTTCGGCCGGTTTTTGAGAATCTTACGGACCAAACCGTTTGTTACGGTTTGGAAAATAGAAAACCGAAAACCGGACCAAACCAGTCAACAAACCGTTTGACCGGTCCGGTCTAGTCCGGTTTGGTTTCGGTTTTTTCCGGTTTTATTCACCTGAAGCATTGATAACGTTGATTAAAAAGTCAAAATTCATAATCAAAATTGAGGACAAGTTTTCTTCCTGATAGGATTTTTTTCAAACTAAAAATGAAACTATACTCCCTTAATAGGATACTGTTATACCTTAATTTATCATAGAATATTATTATACCTTAATTTATCATGTCTTGCCAAGAAACTCATACTATAATAAATTACACAAAGTACCTGACCATCAACACAAGGATGGATTAAGGTGATAGAGTAGTTTAATCGAAAAATCATCCAAGTATCCTTAATACTCAATCATGTAATCACGTTATTTGCATACAAAATAATCATCCAAGTAACAAAATTTCAATTCTTTCATACTTTTACGAGATGATAAACAATGTGTGAAAATAATTATACACTAAGAATTACTAAAAATCAAAGAAGTAATTAAACGAGGATAAATAAATCAAAGCAATAAACTAATATTTTCTTAGGTATAACCAGACAAATCCACTAGGTACCAACCTTTGTTCACCAAAAAATGATTAATCAACTGAGTTTTTCCTCCACAAGTCATAAACATCCAATAAAAAACAAACTCACAAACAATATAAACAAATAACTAAAATACTACTATAATGTATAAAATATAATTAAATATGTAATGTATAATCAAATTTATATATAAATATATATATATATATATATATATATATATATATATAACCGGTATGGTCCGGTTTATACGGTTTGAAATTCTTAAAACCGGAAACCGGATCAAATGAAACAGTCTGGTTTTTCGCATTTATTAAACCGACCATAAAACCATGGTCCGGTTTTTTTACGGTTTGGTTTGACCGGTTTGGTGCGGTTCGGCCGTTTTTTAAAAAGCATGTACACCCCTAGTGTATATGTATATGTATGTGTGTGCGCGTAAGTTTTTATATATATATATATATATATATATATATATATATATATATATATATCTATATATATATATATATAAAAGTCTATATATATAGAAAAGAGGCACACACATGCCTATTTATATAGAGTAATCCACACCTTTTATGCAAATGTTTGTCGATGGTTTCACCTACTATCAACATATTTTGAATTCACAATGTAAATCTATATTTTGTCAAATATGTTATGATTCATATCCATTTAACGAAATCGGTTGTTGAGTTAACGGTAGTTCATTGTTGGCCATGAACACGGGGCATATTTTTATTTGCGTTTCATATCCTCATGTTCTATCGCTGTTGTAAATTATATCCACTTACTCTACGACATTATTGGCAATGTTAGCTCAAAGATTGTTGATTCTATGAAATAGATATGAATGGTAACATATTAGACAACACATGTATATAAGTTATAAATTCATAACATATAAATACTAGGTTTATCCGCCGTCAAAGTTTTGAATATAAACTAATTACAATACATATGTGTGTGTTATAGAGGGAGAATGTAGTCATTTATGTATTCTTTAGTAAGAAAAAAAAAAAACCGAAGTGCTCAATACTGCAGAGCGAGAACGTAGTCATTTTTATTCATTAAACATAAACAAAATACAAAGCTGTACAAAACCTATCACACTATATCCAGAAGATATTTTTATAATATCTACAAAATAAGTATGAAGAGTTATTTGTAACATATCAAATATGCATGTACGTATATGTGAATTTTTTTAATGATCAATCATTATATTATTTGTTAACACATAGATCTTTATGTGTTGTAATTCTATTATATTTACAAGTTACACTTTACTTATACAGTAACATAAAATCTCCGCAATAATCAGTGTATTCTCTACCATCACGAGTCTAATAATGTCCTCAATTCTGTAACTCTACCAGGACTTTCCCGGGTGAGATCAGAGGTTGGAAAGGAGGCAAAATATGAGGCCTCCAATCACGTCCCGCCACGTGTAAAAAAGTTGTCTTTTTTTTAAAAAAAATTTGAATGTGGTGGGACCACTGACAATGTTTCTTACACGTGACGAGACGTGATTGGATGCCTCATATTTTGCCTCATTTCCAACCTCCTCATATCTCACCCTGGACTTTCCTCAATATCATAGTCATAGGAAAGCAAACGTGTAAAGTAGATTGAATGCTAATATCGGCATTTTTAAAAATTCTTTAATCCGATGGTTTAAATGTCACCATCACGCACTTAAATTTGATAATTCGTTCATGTCAAAAAAAAATATTTACAGAAAAACGAATATCAAAATTGCTGATGGACAAGTCAAAAATATCTTCGGTCGTACACCTTTACAAGACCGTTTGAAATTTTGGAGCGTGCTTTTTGGTTATGTATTTATTTATCAAATTCAAAATGAAATAATGAGTAGGAATTCCGAATTCAAGAAAAACTGACCAGTGGTTTGATGTGAAATATTGAACTGCGACTTTATCAGTTCCAACTCATTAAATAAATGTATTTCAAAAAAAAAAAACTTATTAAATAAAGGTTTATAAGTAGAATCCCAACCAAACATCTATCAGCCTGGCCTACGACGCGATATGAATGAAAGTCAGGTGTCCAAGATTCGCTATGTCAGAATTTGGACTGCTAATGCAGCCACACAAAGAGCTCACTGCAAGCAGTGTAGCTCCAATACCATGTGCTTACATGGAAAGAGAGTCAAAAATCTTGTTTGGAACAATAATCGAACACTCGCCATTTTCTCAAGTCTCCGCAACAGAACCATTAGGCCATGTGGTATTGTGGTGAGCACAAACTTATTAAATAAAGGCAGGTAAACATGATGTATTTGTAAATTAGAGTGTTACATGACCATATATCACTCGAGAAACATTTCTCTCGTTAGAAACACGATACACTCTGTCGATAGTAATATTACCTATACTATTCTATATTAATTAACAGACGATAATTATAATAGAAATATTAATAATTGAAACGCCTTCATCAAATATTTTTCTTGTAAATGTTTTGTATCATGATAAAAATTGTTTCTCTTTTTGAATCTGTGGTTTCGCATGTAAGAACAGAAGACCAGTGATTTATGTCAACTTCACCGCATGTGTATATTTTTGTAATTTATGTCCGTTATACATTATATAGAGTCGTCTAACCTATTCAAGTACAATAGTGATCGACTGTTGATATATAAATGTTCATATAAAAAAAATTCCATTTAAATAGGAGAAATTTCATAAAATATTATAATTTTATTAAGAAACATCCGAAATAAACTACGATTTGAAAAAAAAATTATAAAATAATTAAGACGTATTTGACAGTGCCGTTCAGCAAGCCACCCTTGAGGGTGCAAAACCATCTAAGCTTGGACGTCCTAGGAAGGCGCTTCTAGGGTTAAGATAGCACTGCCAGACGCGTCCAATAGCCTGGACAGCGCTGCCAGGTCTTTCCTAGAGTCTGAACATAAAAAATGCTCATTTATGAAATTATATTTAATCGCGATGGTATAGTAATGAATAAACCAACTTCAAAATTTTTTTGAAGTATTCACACATCGAAAATAGTCGTAAAAATCCCAATTGGTTTGTATTACGGAGGTGAAACGGTGCCTTCATACAATAGAATATTATATAGTAGTGGATCCACAAAATTGATGATGGTGCAAAGCGATATTGTATATAGATAACCGAAAGAGTGAGTCAAGTACTGGAGTTGGATGCAGATGTTGAAGTAACCAAACCGATCTGTCGGTACCCCTTTGACTCTAATGTGGCTAGTTACTTTTACAACTTAATATTTCTCAGTAGGAAGACTTGAATACTGGTCTAGAAATTCCAATGCATTGCCGAACTCTTCCAGATCTGGAGATATATATGACCTTGAATGGTGTTCTATCACCTGTCGCAACTCGTGTTGGTAGTATTGTGGACAAAGATGTTGTCAGATATACGAATGTTGTGGTTGAAAACTACTTGTTACATACAAATATAGAAAATCAAACAAATAAAGAAGGTGGAAAAAACGATGACAGCGATGAGAATACTTCACCTGATTTACTTTTGCACAAGTTACACTACGTGTCTAAAACTCTTTAACCTATAATAATAATTATAATAATAACAACAACAGAAATAATGATAACTATGATATAATAATAACCATGGTTGACGTCGCCACCATTCTCGTCATCTTGATAGATGAATAAAAATAATAGCATAGCTTACTTTCATTTGATTTTCTTAACATCCATAAGAAAACGAAAGGTCGATGCAAACAATCGACGGATGGTTCAGTTGAACAACACCTAAGGTTCGCTGCAACCATCAAAACTAAAAAACTTAACTGTTAGAGCTTTATTTACACTTTCCTGCACAAGTAGATGCTGGTAGATGTCTTTTAAGATTATTGCATATTGATCATATAATTTTCAACTAACATAAACTATCATTAATGCCATCACTTCTATAAATTAAATAGAGGCATTCACAATAACCCCATAAACTAAATTAAAATTGCTAATATAAACTATTTATTTAGACATTTGCCCCATCTCCGCAATAGTCAACAGGAGAAAATATCTAAAAAATAGTTTATAGGTTTAGGACATCATGAATATTTTCAATTATACTACATAATAATGAATTGATTTAAATAAGTGGAAAAAAGGTAAAAGGTAAAACTTGTGACAAATACCTTCTTGTTAAAATGACACAGAAGTAAGTGTTCCTCCTCAAATGACAAGGGAAGGCCTCTTAATTACTCATTTCGTCACATTTTGATAAAACTATTAAATTGCCAGATTTGTATTCAGTGAGCTATACGGCAAATGAGATAATTGGTAACTAACAATAGTGTTAAATCCCAGATAATATGTTTAAATGTATTTCTTAAAAAAAACCTAAAACTCAAAAAATAAATAATGAAAATAAGACAAAAAGAATACTATCAAACAACCAGAGCACATTAAATGTTATTAATGGTGACTTGATTACAAAGTTGCCATGTATAGAAGTTATTAAGACCTGGCTTATGCTATGTTTTCTCCATACATCATCACCTTTGATTTGCTACTTTTTGAATATGTGTGCAGCCATTAAATAAATACCAAACCACTCAGCCCTATCATGAGGTCTAAGTTCTTTATCTTACGTCTACAAAGTCTACATGTAACAAACAACAGTAGGTGACAATTGGCTACATTTATGCCCCCAACCCATGTTTGGATCATCTCACCCTCAAAATCGACCATAAAAAATAACAGTCCGCCATATATTTAACAAAGAAGTTGTGAGATCCGGTGAAGGATTGGCCACAGGAAATGTTCACTAAAGACGATGAGGTGATCTTATTCCCCGAACCTTATACTTTTTTCGAATATTTTACCCTTTATTGAAAGTTACACATAGATTGCCAAAATTTTGGGTTGATGTGAATAAAAGATCCTCTATCTCCATTCCACCCTCGCTCCCCACGCCTACTCCTCCCTCCCCCCACCCTCCCAAAATCCCAAAAAAAGGGGGAAAAAAGTTACGCATGAATTGCAAGTAAATGTATGAGGATTACGTGTTGCTACCATAATTTAGGCTGTCTTTAGGAACTACTTCGGATTAGGCGAAACTGACAGGAATAGGTGTGTCTTAGATGGAGGTCCATGACTTAGATTAGGCAGGTCAACTATGTACTTAGCCAATTGAGGAGTGTGAAAAAACAACGCCAATTTTAAAAATTGGCTCAATTTGATCAGTGTTGAAACTTGGACTTACATGAGGTGAGACCCATATCCACTCAAAATCTTAAGGCAATGACTGGTGAAATCTCATCCTCATATAAGCTCAAGTTTCAACATGGTATCAGAACAGGTTTAAAATGTGGACTCACCCCTTGTCTGACCCATGGTTGGCCACTTAATGTTTCCCCTCACCTAAGTCCAGATGTTCATGCCTAGCTTGTGGTTGTGATTTAGGGCGGGTTGTAATGCGCGTGTGTATGTCAAGCCACGTTGCCACGTGAGGGCGGATGTTGAGAATCCCACATTGGCTAATTTAAGAAAAAACGCATGGCTTATATGAGGATGAGATACCACCACCCATTGACTTAAGGTTTTGAGTGGATATGGACCTCATCTCATGTAAGATCAAGTTTCAACAATCATAATTCCTTTTATCCTTTTTCCTTTTTGAGTTAGGTTAGAAAAAATCGAAGCTCGATTTTGTTTAAGATTGCATTGTGACTTTGATTCAAATTTAATCATTCATGGAATGCCTTGTAATCATTTTAGAGCCCCCCCCCCCCCCCCCCAAAAAAAAAAAAGAAAGAAATAGAAA
>AP025040.1:6396337-6503104 GCA_036186865.1 Eustoma russellianum | reverse complement strand
ACCACCCATGAATTTTGCTTATCCATCCAGTGCAAAGAGGGGTTCGATAAGAATAATACAAGATGAAATAAGTCGCAAGCTACGTTAGTTTGTTTCCATCTACTAATTATACTTATCCACCCCAAGCAAATGGACAAATATGCAAATTCATGGGTGGCAATAAACACTCTCTATTATAAGCATAACAGAATAAAAATGTTGGAAAAGTGAAGCAAGCTAATTTTACAACAAAGTGTTTTGGACCTGATGCGAGCTGGCAGTGAGTAAAGCTTCTGGAGGAGCATACTCAGAAGTTTGTTCAGCTCTGATAGTATAACAGTCGGGAAAAAAATAAGCATTCTAGAAACTCAATGAAAAATATTTGTAAGCATTTCATTTACACAAAATGAAAACTTGCAAGAGACGTATGTCTGAGTCAACAGAACAATGTCTAAGCCTATGACAAAAAGATCAACTCTATCATGTCACATTGAGCCTGCCTATGACAAAAAGATCGGCTCTATCATGTCACATCAGCCCACAGGCTCAAAGGATTGGTACGAGAGTATAAAATTAGTGGACCGCAGCTTTAGAAGTTGTAGAGGGCGTCAAAGAATAGGTATAGACATATATTATCAATGAGCATGTATTTGGACAATAACTTATCCTCCACTTATATTAAACTTAACCTCCACTTCTATTGGACAAAGGCAGAATACGATCAAGCATCATAAAATAAATACATAACAAGCGAAGAGGATTGAAAAATAAAACATGTGTCATACTCCCCTAAGATGAGTTCAAAAATGTCATTAATAAGAGCACAATGATTGATAGGTCATTTCACCTAATTCTCTCATGATTTCTCATTCCACTAATCTGTTAATACATATTCATACAAGACATAGACTGCCCATTTTCTTTTATTAGCATCAGGTGTTCGTCAACGCAAAAACCACTGAAATTAAGACTCGAGTTGAGAGAAAGAGCGCGAAGCCATCGAGAGGGCATTCGCGAGTTGAGGAAGATTGGTTGATTATAGAGCTAAGGCGAATCAAAGGTTTGTCCATTTGATTGGGCATGGACGAGCCTCGACTAGGCCAGCATTAATGAAAAATGACAAACGTTTTCCATCACACCGTGAATCAGACTCTGCATCTCTATAGACAAAAAATTACCTAAGCACTATATGATAAAAAGCCAGGGACAAAACTTAATATTTGAAACCGAAAGGATCTTCCTGTAAAATGTGAACCTCAAGGACGTGCAAGTCTACACATTCATTGATAGGTCTAGGTAGGATACAAGTATAATGTGATAGAATAGTCCAAACAACATTACCTTGAAGGTCCTGCAGAGCCATCTAGGTGCTTTATGGTAAATTCATCCAAATGCGCTACAAAAATCAATGACGCACCTAATTGTTACAGAGCTCAAAAAAATAATTAATACACTTCTAGCTATTAAAAAAATGGCATACATTGCACCAAGACAAAGAAAATATCTTCAACCATGTGTAAACAATTACTCAAGTACACCATGTAGACCCGTTTCCATGCGAACAAAATTTCTAGAAGAAAGACTATGCAGTCAAAGATAGAAAAGATTGACAAAATAATCAAGTAAGAGGGTTGAATATAAGTTCAGTTTAAAATTAATCAAGAAATTAACAATTGAATCATAAAGTAAAGCATCACCCTCGTACATTTTAAGCTTGTAAATTTTGTTCCCCATTGGATGACTTCTCAAGCATCTCCCTAAAGTTTGATCTTCAATACAGATGACCATATTCTCTAGCAACCGAAAACCAAAAAATTATAAGTTAGATTTAAGCTGGGCAAACTCAAAATCAAGTTGCCTATTTGTGTACATCATAAACAAAAAGACAAGCTCCTTAGAGAGAGTCAAACAAAAGGAGGATATCAACAATGGCCTCACCAGGTTTAATATCCATGTGTTATATTCCGGTCATGGCATGGCTTTAGGGCCATCAACTGAGGAAAAGTAAAAGATAAAGAAAGTTAATTTCGAACATAAGCATTTTCAGATTAAGAGGAAAACGAATCCAATGCATTATATGATCTCGTGAAATACAAGCCATATCTCATTGGATCTTGATTCAAATGACTCAACAAATCTCACAATGTGGTCCAAACCACCATCATTTACAGATCCCAACAATCCTTTCCAGGATGATACATTTTCTGAACTCCAATAGTTCTCCCTTTGCCGGCGAATAGACTTACTTGAATTTAGATTACGAAACTTACCATCTTGAAGTTTCATCGAATCAAATACTCCAGTTGATGGGAAACCTCTAAGGAAAGTGGACGCCTTCAAGAAAAGTTCACCAAAATACTTTTCTCGTAGCCCACTTAAAATAGACAGCAGCCCCTTTTTCTACCTGATGCAGTAGCAAGTCATTCATAAAAATAGTTAACCCAACAAGCAGACAAAAACTATATAATAAATCTTTTTCAGATAATTTTGCAAGCCAATTTATAGCAGTATCCCGAGGACCTCACAGGAATGTGGTGGTTCATATCTTGAGTACTTAAAAGGGCACCATAATTTGGTGTACGTCATGGTGATAATGGACAAAAATAGACTAGAGAGATTATTGGATGCTGATAGGGCAGAATGAATACCTCTACAAATGCTCTGCTACATTCTATTGTGTTTGTTTAGGGAAACATGGTGTTTTGGAAACATAAGAAATAACAAGTGGCGTGTAGGTCTTTCTTTTTCTTGTAAGTCAAGTGATGTAAGTCAAGTGGTGTAGGTCAAGTGCTAAATCAGAATACTGAAACATGTAAAAACCATACCACTAAAAACAATTGTGCTTCAATTTTCTCAAATGGTCCAAAAAAGCCAAAAAGTTAAAGACTCTTTTCATTTTCAAAACCATACCACTAAACATAATTGTGCTTCAAATTTCTCAGGAAAATATAAGACAAAAGACTAAAAGATTAAGGAAGAATAAATTACTTTAGTCTGCTTTAGACTAAACATGTTGCTATCAGGAGGTTTGTCAAAAAAGCTTGTTTTTGAATAAAAGGAGGCACATCACTCAACGAGAATCTTTGATTTTGGCAACGGCCTTCAGGCTTTTTTGCTTGAACTTGAACAATTCCACATAAAAGCCAGCCAAACTTCACCATATGCTTCACGGTCATACCTCTTCTTCAATATGTACCTAATCAAACATAAAAGATATCTGAGCATAACCAAAGAAAAAAAGGTGCAGCATAGAAGATTTTAGGAATGATAAATCCTACGGACTATGCACATAGCTTGATGAAACTTCTCCAAACTAAAATATGATCGTACTTAGTGCTACAAATCTAGCAGAAGACAATCAAAATTCAGCGACAGTAAAGCTTGCAGGAATTATGTTGGGTTCGTAAGCAGTCCACACAATGCACCAACACCACTCAGACGCTCTACGCAGACTAGCCACCCTTGAGCTTACATAACATGACCAGTTTAACTCACTCAAACATGCTGACAAAATAAACATGTAAGCCAAAAGAGAACCCATTACAATAATCTTGTCACTCCAAGGCACAAAATCTATTTAAACTCTTATAGACAGAGAGATTTTCTCACACAGGCAAGGAACAAGATGCTTAATATATACATTTAAATGAGATAAGATTTTTAAACAAGTTTAAGGAAGTGACAGGAATTAGAGCTGATCTTGCGCATGTTATGAGGCAGTAAATATAAATTCATAAAGTCAGGTAAAACTAACATGTGTGTATATATTTATGTCTACGTGCACACACAAACACGTGTCTCTGTGTCGGTACATTTATAAACATATGTCGCTGTGAGTTTTTCCTATGGAAGTACAAATAAAATCAAATGAACTCCTTGGATCAATAAACAGCAATTAGTGTCATCAAAATGGTTCTAACAAAATGGTTGTTGATGATTAAACTTGTTATTTCTGAGCATTTTTTACCCATCTGTCATCAAAATGGTTGTTGATGATTTCCATGAATACACAAAATTATCTCAAGTTATCTTTCTTGGAAAAAAACAAAAAGAAAGAAGAAAAGAACCCAGAGCTTTTTTTTTGTAATTAACCACCAAAGATTATATACTTCATGAATCTAACAAACATCTAAAAATGGAAAACTAACAAAAATTTTACCACCACCTTCATTGGTTGGATCATTATCTCCACTAGCTTCACTAAAACTGATGGGAACTGAAGACAGATGGAGCATCCGATCCTGTCTTGATCAAAAAAATTCATGATCTTCAATACACCGACATGCAAAATAATCTACTTTTTCTTTTGAATGAAATTTGAATCGTAAATTACAAACAAGGTTGGCTAACGCTAGTCAAAAAAATGGAGAATAGACTCACAAAACAACCCTGCCAACAAACTCCCACCAACATTAACAATAATATACTTTAGAACTTCATTTTGCTATGAACACCATAACAAAACAAAGCCATGAAGACAGAAAACTCTCTGCTGAACCCTTCGAGACAAGGACATGAAGACAGGAAACTCTCTGTCGAACCCTTTTTAATGAATATCAAGTTCCCAATAACACTTTTCCCCTCCAAATCATGAATTGTTTCAGTGTTAGTTTAGATTTACATCTAAATATATCCACTGTTAAGATATCAGAAAAGAGCGTTATATCCAAATTTTACCTTAACACGGTTGAATTATGAGTACACAATGTTGAAAATATTAAAGAGTATCGGGAATCACCATGCTTCACCCAAGACAATTAATGGTAACCTATGCAACTTCAATTAGAACAGGAAAGCACAAACTTTTTAAAGAAAATAAAAAAAAATGAGAATACAACAAAGGAAACACCATAGCAAAAATATTGAAACAACATTTTCCTTTAAACTGAAAACGTGAGACAACAAATATCACCATTTAACTTCAGCCAAGGTTATTAATATATAAGTGATACGTTGAGGAAAAGGACAACTGACCATTTCATCGTCTATAAATCTTCAGCGTCTAATCAAGAAAGTAAACCCACACAATAAAGATAAAGGATAATCTGTTTTCACAATTCCAACATCAACTTTAAAAAAGAAAATAAATGTCAATATTGGAAAACATGTTACCTCTTTAGTATTCGACCGAGATAATAAGAATCCATACACTCTAACAAGCCACACGTCGCATCAGACCTCCACCAAAATTTAATTGTAGTCATCACATATTCACTGTCCACTTGGTGGTACCTGCGTAATGAAAAATGAATGTTCTTGAGTATTATGGTAATCTTTTAAAATGCACAAAAGAGCATATGATCAGACAGACACAATTTGAATAGCGGTCTTACATCCTCCTGGAATGACTAATGCAAGCCCAGCCAGTAATGTGACCTTATGTGAATAGTCTGAAAAACATCTGGATCAAGGGTATAAAGAGAAGTCCGGTGAAGTCAAGTCAATGTCAAAGAACTCAGGAACTTTAATAGGATTTAGAAACCTAAATCATCATAATTATAACTTAAGAGAGTCTTTTGCTCTGTAAAAGACTAAGAACCGTACCTGTGGTTTGATGCTTCCCCATATATAGGACACAGGTACAAGAATGGGCTAGCTGAAGGTGGCCATAAGAGAACTTGAACCAAAAACAATTGAATCGGTGTAAGAGCATAAACCATTACTTGAAAAACTATAAATTATCAGACCAAAGATAATAGCATGCATAACTTGAGCCACGACGATTTGCATTAGCAGAACAAATCACTTCATTCTTGAAAAAAGAATAGATTTCTAAGACAATTGTACCTAGTTTACCTCCTGACTATGCATAAAAGATTATGGTGCAGATCATAATGAGTGCTTGACCTAGTATGAAAACTGTTCATCCACAAATCAACAGATTGAATTGTCATTCTGTTGAGAAAAGGAGCCTGTATAAATCAGCAAGGTTAAACACTATTCCATGGTTAAGTATTTACTAGGTAGAGTTCAAGAGCACACGAAAAGCAGTAAATGGTGAATGTACCGCTTCAATATCTTCTCTCAAGCTTTCCCGCTTAACTTTTTCATTAAGAATTGGCACATAAAACCAATAATCTAAGTTCATAAAGCATTCCATGAATGATAAGAAAACCAATTAACAACTCTTAGTGTTCAGGAAATCAAATTTAAACTGTTGCAATGAAATGTATTGATAACCCGAGGACATGCTACAATAACTATCAAAAAAAAATTAGAAGTTCAAAAGCAGAAATCTTATCGTTTAATTATTAAATTTGCACCTATGCAAGATAAATCTGTTGACGACAATCAAGAGATTCTGCATCTGATTGTTCCTCTGATTCAAGTGAACTGGCTTCAAGGTAATGTTCATCTTGAAGGACGCCTCTGCAATATCCAATAAAAGTTAAAAAGAACATGGATACTTAGCATGATTCGCCAAAAATACAATGCTTCAATATAATAACTTGAAAAGGAAAAGGAAAAAGGACCTGATAGTAGGATATGGATAACGTCCGTACCCTTTCATGGTTCCAAGTATCACCATAAAAAAATTGTTGTTGAATGAGACTCATCCCAGAGCGAGCAACACCCTTAAAGCTTCAGCAAATGCATTCCTAGCCGTTGAAACTCGATCACCAAGTCCCTATAAAAATACATGTTGAAAATCTAGTATTAAATTATAGTACCATTGGAATAGTGTAGACTTGATGTATTTTTTAAGTTTTTCGCTTTTGTTACCGTTAATATAACCGTTGTATTCTCCACTCTATAAAAAGTGAGTTTACTGTAATACTGAGGTGAAGTGAATAGTACTCTTTTATCTAGATTAATACATAGCACATTTTCTCTTTATTTTTTTATATGGTATCGGAGCATACAGAGCACATTTTATTCTACTTCATCTTCACTTGTCGTGTAAAGAACAGAGCTTAAAAGTCCAAGAAGGCTATTGCAGAAGAAAGGAAACCAGAAAGAGAAAGACCCAAAGAAGGAGAAAGTACGAAAAGAGGTTAAAAAAAAAGGTGCTTTGAAAATGAAAAACAAAGTAGTCTTGAACACGAAAAGAAGTAAAACACGGAACACGAAAAGAGGTAACGTGTCCTCTTTCTGCTAAACGTGTCTCTTCTGGGTTTTTTGAAAGTCTGTCCACTTGTTACAATCAATTATATTTTCTCTCAAAAGATAGGACAATTGTCCTCACTATGTTAAACTAATAAAAGTTTTTAACAAAAAGGGAAGCTTTTGCTTTTTTCCCGTGAATGACCTCCACTACTTTAAGATAATAATTGTTTTTTAACAAAAAGAAAGTTCCTGTCTTTCCCATAAACGTGACTGACACCCATCTCCAACATTCCTTATATCTAAACCTTTTACACCTTTCTAAAACCCTCTACACTACTACTCAGATATTCCGTTTCTCTCTAATTTATCTTCATCTTGAATCTTCTCTGTTTCTGATTACTTTTCCTGAAAAATAAACATGTCCTCTATAAATACCCTTCCTCTGCTTGAAGGCCTGAACCTTCCTCATCTATTATTGCTGATACTCCAATGACTATATCATCGAACACACTTGATGGGAATTCTATGATGATCACTAACTTGAAACTGACCAGTCATAATTATCTTGCATGGAGTAAATCAGTTGAAATGTTCATCATGAGAAGGGAAAAAGATGATTACCTCTATGGGAACATGCAAATCCCGCAAGTAACTGATCCTAACTATCGTCAATGGAAGATTGAAAATGCTATGATCATGTCACGGCTGATCAGCTACATGACTCCAGAAATATGTAACAACTTCATCCTATACTCTATAGCTGCTGAAATCTGAAAAGCAGCAAAAGAACTATATTCCCAGACGGACAATGTGGCTGAGATCTATGAATTAGAATCTCAGGTAAATGAAATAAAACAAGGTGAGCAATCAGTTACCACCTACTATTCTCAACTTACTCAGTTATGGCAACAGATTGACACCTATGAAACCCATAACTGGGGCTTACCAGCTGATGCTATAGTGCAGAAGTTCTACAGCCTAAGACAGGACATAATCTGCTGAATTACCGCTTTTCCCCATCTGGCATAGGAGGACGAACCACGACATGCATGGTTATGATACCTCCTGGAATTTCTGCCATAGGAAGTCTTGATTCAGCCAGTGATTTGTTGTTTTCAAGTATCTTTCCTGCATTTATTAGCTTCATATCATGTATGGTCCTCGGTCCATTCTCCCTCTCTGCCAAACAAGAGAAGTTTCACCAGTCAATAGACCATTGCTCAAGCATCAACTTCAGTTCTTATTAAAAACAAAATGAACACATCTTTTACTGCTATAAAAGAACATGTATAGAGACAGCTGCCTAAAGGACACTTTATATGTACAATGAGACAGGTTTTAGTTCCCCGGGATTCTATATACCACCTTCAACCCGTTAGTTCCCCTAAGTGGATCACTGATGCCATAATTGCCAGCATATACCAAATCCATCTGTATTAAATCAATCAACCACGTATAAACGTCTTAGATGCAAAATAGATAGGTAAACAAAAAAGAAAGACAATAATTCTATTTAAGACCCATAAACTTTTCTTATTCTCGCAAATACCCCAAATAATCTTAATAATGTAAGCATTATTCATCAATCTGAGTCTGTTATCTCAAGGCCCCTTTTTCTCTTGGTTTGCATACTGAGTTCCAATAAACATTAGTCTTACTGAAGTTGCTCCAAATGAATCTTCTCAATATCCTTTTAATTTCTCCGATAATTTCACATGGCAAAAAAGTATGATATGTCTAGTACCTGCAGATAACAGGTAGGACAGAGTTTATCAAATATATTCTACCAGCAAAGGAAAGTTTGGATGCTGTCCAACTTTTGATTTTCTTATTCATGTTGTAGAGAAATTGAGCCTACACAGAGTTTATCAAATATATTCTACCAGCAAAGGAAAGTTTGGATGCTGTCCAACTTTTGATTTTCTTATTCATGTTGTAGAGAAATTGAGCCTACACTCAGTAGGTTAATCTTCATGCAATTAATGGAATACTTGATTGGTAGAGCAACCCATAATGTCTGAAGTTCTTTTTTTTCCTTCAGTAACACGAGCAACAAAAATCTCAAACTTTTGCAAGTTTGGTCCTAACCCAGAAAGTGATTGCATTTTTGTTAAGGAGTCCTTTATCAGTTTAACTGAAGTCACATTGGCATTTGTAAGAATGAAGAGATCATCAGCAAATGTCAATGAAGTTAAACCCATCTCTCAACATTTCAGTGATAGTTGGAGTGCTCTACCACCATCTTTTCCTTCAGTAGTTGTAAAAAGTCTTCTATGACCAGAATAAAAAGGCAAAGAGAGAGAGTCATTTTGCCTTAATCCCCTTGTAGAATTAAAGTGACCTATCAGGAAACCATTTAAGTTAATTGAAAACGAAATAGTGGAGGTACATAGGTGCATCAAGTTCCTATACTTCTCTAGAAAGTTCATGCTTTTGAGAATCTCCATAAGGTAGCTCCAATTGACAGTGTCAAAAGCCTTGATTACATCCATCTTGATTACGCAGCCCTTTGGACCATTGGGCTTCTTATAAATTTTCACTATCTCAAGCATTAGTAGGATGTTGTCTTGAATGTTTCTACCTTGAACAAACGCGAACTTATTCTCATCAATTAGGAAAGAAAGCAAAGGCATCAACCTATTTACCAACACTTTTGAGATGACCTTGTAATTGACATTATTACATAACATAGGCATGAAATCCTTTATATTGAGTGCAGCATCCACCTTTGGAATGAGAGAGATGGCAGTGGTATTCATAGGGAAGTAAATGAAATATTTGTTTAAGTAGAGAATAGCTCAGTGAAATCTTCCCCCACCAAAGCCCAATGTCAATGAAGAACTCAGCAGTGAACCAGTCAAGGCCAGGAGCATTGTCCTTCTTCGTTGATAAGAGAGCCATGAACCCATCAGGGCTAGCGCATCTTCCTTGACTTCTTTCGTAATAAGAGCCTGTAAAGAACTACATTGAGTAGTAGTTAGAGTTTTTCCATTCCAATTCTTTTCTGGGATAGGGCAGTGGATTGGTTCTTTGAATAAGTTCTCAAATAAATCAGTATCCATATTCTTCAGCGTGCTGCAGTCTTCAATCATCATAACTTGATCATCTTGAAGCCTTATTATTTTGTTTCTGGATGTGTGATCTTAGATAGACCTATAGAAGAAATGGGTGTTCTGGTCCCCAGTCTTCATCTATTTGATTCTTGAATTGTAGATAGATTCCTGAAAACCTAGTGGCTTTGTGTATTTTCGAAGTGCAACCTTTTCCTTTTCTTAAAACAGGACATTATGACAATCATGTTGTACATTCTGTTGTGCAATCTTAAGCGTTTGTCTAGGAATTGCCACCTTTTCACTTGTGTTTCTAAATTGTTCTTTGTTTAGGCTCTTGAGTGGTTGCTCCAGTCTCTTCAATTTCTTGGTGAGTCTGATCAACGGTTTTCCAACCTATAGAGTATTCCAGCTATCACTTAGAATAAACGCACATTCATGAATTTGAAAGGTTTACGCATAAACTTTTTACCCCATTTGCATAGAAAGTACTCCAGGAGAGTAATCAAAGACTGTTGGTGTTTCATAATCTGTTGAAAATTTGAGAAAATAGATTCCCATGCCTCATTGCATAACATGTGATCAATTCAGGTATAGATCCTCTTTTCAGCGTCTTGTTTGTTTAACCAAGTGAATTTGAAACCCCTTAATGGTATGTTGAAGAGGTCCTTTTGTTGAATACATTCAATAAATTCAGCCACTACATTCTTATATATCTTCTTTTTTCCCTTCTTCCCTTGAGCATTTAGTACAATGTTCAAGTCTCCCATTTGTTTCCATTTTCAATGGAGTCAATGACACATTCTTCCTTCACTTTGGAATATGATGGAATAAAGGAAAATGGCTCACTAAATTGGATGCGCTTCTTATATGGTGAAGTAGCAGTTGATCGACACATCTTGATGCAATTTTCATTATAGGTCATCGGAAAACCACTTGTGTGTTTCTAATACATATGTATGGTTGCGTACATCCGACCCTCCAAACCTCGCCATAGCGGAAGCATCTAAGGCAATGGGGTAATGTTGTCGTTGTTCAAGTCTCCCATCATAATCAATGGAGATCTATCATACAATCTCCAATGATTCTTTAATTCTTTCGAGAAGTCTCTTCTTAGACTTCTCTCATTATGACTATATACCATGGCTACAATGAATTCTTCTTGCTGGGGTAGTTTGGTCTTCAAACTACATGTGGCATATTGTTCTTCGCAATGTAACATTTTTCTTTAAATAAATTAGGATCTCAAGCGAATCAAATTCTTGAAACTGAGTTGGGCAGAGTATTGTTCACTAGCTCCCAGTCTTTGAAACATTCTTATTGAACTTCTCAAAGTACTTCTGCCGTACTTTTACTTCATTAGACCCATAACACCTATTTTCTTCTCTCTAATGTAGGTACTTACTACTTTCTGTTTAAAAAAAAACTTTAAACCCCTTATATTCCAACAAGCAAGCTTTAGCATCATCTGTATTTTAGGGGCCTTCCTCTCCCCCTTGTTTTGCTCTGTGGGTTATTATTGTTATTTTTCTCCCTTCCATCCTTCCTGGTTTTTGAGTCAATTCTCTAAGATGACTTGAGAATAACGATGTTCCTACCTTTAAGAGAAGATCCCCACTTTGTTCTTTGTTCAATTGCTCTTCACGACCATCATTCACATTTACAGGTAGTGAAGACACTTAGTCAACCATTATGGCTTCCTCAGTTTCGTCTCCTTTTCAGACTCCTCACCTACTGAAGAGTAGTCTGGGCATTGAGGCCTATTTACTTCCAAACCAATGTCTTGAACCTAGGAGGTAACATTTACATCCACAAGTGTTCTCTGTACATAAAAAGATAAGTGTGTTCTACAACTTCACATGAAAACAACAAATTCCAGCGCCCATACAGTCATACTAGTATGCATAAGGTGAATAGCCACTTCCAAGCGAAAAAAAAACCATCCATAATAATGAGGTCTATAAACTTTCAGGACATATACTTTGTAAGGATCTGATGAGAACATATCAATATCCAAATAACATAAAGATTTGAAGATTATTTCTTCTTGAATTTTATTGGTCAGCTTCTTTCATCAAACAGTTCAAACAAGGCATACCTACATTTTGCTGCGGCAGCTTTTTGGAACGGTGGATCATATATAAGTAGCAATAGGCCGAGGCTAATGGATCAGCAATGCCCGGTATCATCATAACCAATCGCTGAAGGTTTTTCACATGATGATCTATGAGGAACCGCCAGCTGCAACAGGGCCAACTCCAAATAACTAATATAGTGTGTGAAATTTACAAGAGAAGAGTTGCTAACAGATCCAAAAGTAAAAACCAACAGAAACAACAATACAGTCTACTATGAAACTGAAGAATTAAGCTTTCTCCTGACCAGGACGTACATGCTCATACAATGACAAACGATTCTTTCTACCAATGGAACAACTTCTGATATAGTGTGTACTTTTCAAAGTGAGTTTCTTGTAGGGCAAAGAAGCTAACATAAAAGAGCAACCTGGTCACCTAAGACATTGAAAAAACAAAACTTTCCAACCACTAGATCCTACTTTTTAAAGGACAAACTTCTCGATACATCTTTGACAGAAAAATGAAAATTTGCAAGCTTAGAATATACTTTTAACCTTTTCTGCCCAGGAAGAGATTAATCAGAAACTTCACAAGAAAACTGAATGAATATGTGCAAGCAAACAATTGATTAATTTTAGCTATTGAAAAGGAATAACGATAAGAGCTTTACATGCGTGGAAGAAGTTCACATATAGAACCAATTCTGCAGAACCAGTTATTGCAAGTTACTTTGGCATATTCACATATATAACTAGCGTCAAAATTCTCTGCCAGAAACCAAGAATGATAACATGTCAGAAATAATAACGGAAAGTTTGTTAAGATGCAACAGGAGAGCACCACATGTATTGGCACTAAAGTAAGGCCAAAAATAAATCAGTGGCCACGAAATTGTTCTATGGCACAATGTTTTGGCCACTAAACTACTTTTTGTCATGTACTGATCACATGACAACAAAAAATGAAAGAATGTAGCTACTCTGTCCATTTCCACCATTAAGTCACACAAATGCGGATTTCTTCTCTCTTTTTTGATTGAAATACAAGTATTTCATTAATTATGTTCTGGCCTCAGGGGCGTATACGAAAAGATCTGCATTGTGGGGGGGGGGGAGGCAAAAAAGAAGGAGGTAAAACCTCCACAACTAGCCTTCTAGAAGAAATGGTTACAGAGCTACGTTTATTCCTTTTCTGCTAAGCATATAAAGTATGCCATAGGAAGGGTAAAAAGAAGAGAATGTTGAAGCTGCAACAACAGTTCACAGATGAGGGGAGTAGGAGCATTATAAAATCAGACATCGTTACCAAACCTGGCAAAGAGCAAATAAAGGTGTCATCTTCTGCATATTCAGCATTCTGTTTGATTCGATCCCACACCAGGTCACCCAGTAGATTCATCACATCTGTAGCTAGAACAAATTGTGTAGCGTAGAATTGCATTATAGATGTGTCCATCAGAAGCTTAGCTACCTAAGAAGGAAGATAGGAAAACATTTAAAACACAAACAGCCCATTATATAGAAAATCTCAGCTATGAACTTACCCTATTGCTTTATCTGCCAAAAGATACAACATTCAAGCCTTTAAGTAGTTAAATCTAGTTACAAGTATTTGGCGTTCATCAACATCAAAGTCCTCTAGCAATTCCGCTTCCATAATAGTTACTTAAGAATGTTAGAGGAAACACCAAGTTCGTAAAAGAAACCCAATTCTTCTTGGTAATTATGTAAGATCAAATATCAAAAAAATAAAAATTATGAAACTGCGAAGAGGAGAAACAGAGCATAGTAATGCCACCACCCACCCCAAAAGAAAGGTGAAAAAACAAAAGAGCACAACCAAATTATTCAGATTTGGACAAGAAAGAAATATGCCATAAAAAAACTTCAGCAGATATTGCTGCTTCAACATAATATCTGGTAGCAGTTGTTCTAGCATATTCTGTTTTACTCCACTAGCCAGTTTTTGTATCAACTGAAGAAAAGACTCCCACTTGAACATCCAACTTCCGCCTAAAACCATGACATGCAATATGATTATCCTAATAATAACAGTAAATATGATGGATAAAGTCCTTGTTGTTGGTTTATCATCAAGTTTTCAGATCTTGTTAGAACTTTTCCAAGTTAAGCGAGATAAACATCATAATGCAAGATGATTTGGGAAGTTGGAAAAGTAAATATCACCTTGTTAGACAACTTCAAAGACGTTACCCGGTCATCATTTTTCCAGGAATGAGTAACCCTGTTTTCAAGTTCAAGTAAACGAGAGATGTAATGTAGTCCTGCTGACTTATAGTGTTAGCGTCTTCTTCAGCAATTTTTTTGTGACCGTCGTGTTGGTCTGAATGTGCATCGGCTGGAAACTTCTCATATGCTGCATACATTTTGTGCAATAAAGTTATCAAAACAAGCAAAAATTAAATGTATCTCAAATTAAGAGAAGATAACCTGCGAATGTACAGCTAGTTAGGAAGGCATTCTTAAAAAACCATGTCGGAACACATAGAAAGTAATGGAAAAATGCAACCTCAGGCACACTTTCACATTGCTTAACATCTGGATGCAGAGAGCTGTGTAGTTAAAATATAAAAGAATCCAGCTGCACCATACCCTCGACACTCTTCATGATTGAACTAGATATCTGCAAAGGAAGAGACTAGAAACTTATAGTAGGAACCAAACTGAAAAAATCCAACTAAATTAATTAAGAAGTTGGGTATTGATAAAGGTAGTGAATCACTTAAAGAGCATAAGATAGGGAGAATCTGCATTAACTTTGAAGTATGAGCATGCCTTAAGGAAAATAATATAAACAAGAAGGTGGAAGACTTAACATGGCTTAATACTGCACTCACTGAGGATACGGAAATCGCCTTATTTGCAGGAAATCTCTGCATCAAAACTCTCTTAAAAGAAGTCCATTCCTCAGAAGGATGTCGAACTTCAATATCTATCAAAGGTTCAACATCAAAATCTGATTCTTCAAACTGAAAACCCTTGGGAGACGTTACTACCTCCCCAATGTATCCCGATTAGTGGATCAATGATGCCAACCTTCTTATGGTCTATTTTACCATTCCCTTTAGTTCCCCTAAGTGGATCACTGATGCCGTAATTGCCAGCATATACCAAATCAATCTGTATTAAATCAATCAACCACGTATACACGTCTTAGATGCAAAACAGATAGATAAACAAAAAAGAAAGACAATAATTTCTGGGCAATGCCACGCATGAGGAGAAGAACATATGATAAATCGAATCACCAGAGTTACTGGATCAAATGCATGTTTTCAGGTGACCAACTATTTACCTTCGCCTTCTCGCCTTTGTATCAATATAATTTTATAAATAAAATAAAACAAAACAATACAAGCTAACAGAAGAAGTTGAGGATGTGCAATCCAACATCCAAAAGTTGCCAAAAGAAGAAGTGCAATCACCCGTCTGTACAGACATTCTTCTAGTCCGCTGGATTCTGACAAAGCAGACTCACTTAAACAGTAAATTGAGAGCACAAGAGATAAATAGAACAAAGATAGAAACGAAACTTGGTGCAGAAAAACATTCAACACATTTAACAGTCAATTGAAATAGTTCTACTATACCATCAAAACAGCAAGAATAAAAATAACGATACAAAACCCATTAAACAAATTCAATAACACAGAAATCTATGGCGGAGAAACCTAAAAACTACAAGAATTTCTCTCAATGCAATTTCCGATCAAAATAGTGATACATGCATCATATTCAATTATACTTTCATATTTTTGCAGAAACTTCATAAGAAAGAAAATGAAGCAATCCATTCTTGCAGACCAATTGGAGGCCATATAAAGGCATGCATGAAAAATATCAGCATTAACAACCAAGAGCCAGCAAGAGTTTTAACAAAGAACCAAAATTAAGAAACGTGAATCAAGAAACAAAACCCATGTTTGATTTCACTTAGAAAAGACGACTAATAATAGCTGGTAGCAGTTATTCTAGCAGATTCTGTTTTACTCCACTAGCCGTTTTTGTATCAACTGAAGAAAAGACTCCCACTTGAACATCCAACTTCCGCCTAAAACCAAGACATGCAATATGATTATCCTAATAATAGCAGTAAAAATGATGGATAAAGTCCTTATTGTAGGCTTATCATCAAGTTTTCAGATCTTGTTAGAGCTTTTCCAAGTTAAACAGCATAATGCAAGATGATTTGTGAAGTTGGAAAAGTAAATATCACCTTGTTAGACAACTTCAAAGACGTTGCCAGGTCATCGTTTTTTCAGGAATGAGTAATTCTGTTTTTAAGTTCAAGTAAACGAGAGATGTAATGTATTCCTGCTGACTTATAGTGTTAGCGTCTTCTTCAGCAATTTTTTTGCGATCGTCGAGTTGGTCTGAATGTGCATCGGCTGGAAATTTCTCATATGCTGCATAAATTTTGCACTGAAGTTATCAAAACAAGCAAAAGTTAAATGTATCTCAAATTAAGAGAAGATAACCTGCGAATGTACAGTTAGTTAGGAAGGCATTCTTAAAAAACCATGTCGGAACACATAGAAAGTATTGGAAAAATGCAATCTCGGGCACACTTTCACATTGCTCAACATCTGGATGCAGAGAGCTGTGTGGTTAAAATATAAAAGAATCCAGCTGCATCATACCCTCGACACTCTTCATGATTGAACTAGATATCTGCAAAGGAAGAGACTAGAAACTTAGAGTAGGAACCAAACTGAAAAAATCCAACTAAATTAATTAAGAAGTTGGGTATTGATAAAGGTAGTGAATCACTTAAAGAGCATAAGATAGGGAGAATCTGCATTAACTTTGAAGTATGAGCATGCCTTAAGGAAAATAATATAAACAAGAAGGTGGAAGACTTAACATGGCTTAATACTGCACTCACTGAGGATATGGTAATCGCCTTATTTGCAGGAAATCTCTGCATCAAAACTCTCTTAAAAGAAGTCCATTCCTCAGAAGGATGTCGAACTTCAATATCTATCAAAGGTTCAACATCAAAATCTGATTCTTCAAACTGAAAACCCTTGGGAGACGTTACTACCTCCCCAATGTTACTGGATCAAAGAAGATCGCAAATGTTGTCGGCTTATCATCAAGTTTCAGATCTTGTTAGAACTTTTCCAAGTTAAGCGAGATAAAAGGCATAATGCAAGATGATTTGGGAAGTTGGAAAAGTAAATATCACCTTGTTAGACAACTTCAAAGACGTTACCCGGTCATCATTTTTCCAGGAATGAGTAACCCTGTTTTCAAGTTCAAGTAAACGAGAGATGTAATGTAGTCCTGCTGACTTATAGTGTTAGCGTCTTCTTCAGCAATTTTTTAGTGATCGTCGTGTTGGTCTGAATGTGCATCAGCTGGAAACTTCTCATATGCAGCATAAATTTTGTGCAATAAAGTTATCAAAACAAGCAAAAGTTAAATGTATCTCAAATTAAGAGAAGATAACCTGCGAATGTACAGCTAGTTAGGAAGGCATTCTTGAAAAACCATGTCGGAACACAAAGAAAGTAATGGAAAAATGCAACCTCAGGCACACTTCCACATTGCTTAACATCTGGATGGAGAGAGCTGTGTAGTTAAAATATAAAAGAATCCAGCTGCACCATACCCTCGACACTCTTCATGATTGAACTAGATATCTGCAAAGGAAGAGACTAGAAACTTAGAGTAGGAACCAAACTGAAAAAATCCAACTAAATTAATTAAGAAGTTGGGTATTGATAAAGGTCATCACTTAAAGAGCATAAGATAGGGAGAATCTGCGTTAACTTTGAAGTATGAGCATGCCTTAAGGAAAATAATATAAACAAGAAGGTGGAAGACTTAACATGGCTTAATATTGCACTCACTGAGGATACGATAATTGCCTTATTTGCAGGAAATCTCTGCATCAAAACTCTCTTAAAAGAAGTCCATTCCTCAGAAGGATGTCGAACTTCAATATCTATCAAAGGTTCAACATCATAATCTGATTCTTCAAACTGAAAACCCTTGGGAGACGTTACTACCTCCCCAATGGATCCTGATTAGTGGATCAATGATGCCAACCTTCTTATGGTCTATTTTACCATTCCCTTTAGTTCCCCTAAGTGGATCACTGATGCCGTAATTGCCAGCATATACCAAATCAATCTGTATTAAATCAATCAACCACGTATACACGTCTTAGATGCAAAATAGATAGGTAAACAAAAAAGAAAGACAATAATTTTTGGGCAATGCCACGCATGAGGGGAAGAACATATGATAAATCAAATCACCAGAGTTACTGGATCAAATGCATGTTTTCAGGTGACCAACTATTTACCTTCGCCTTCTCACCTTTGTATCAATATAATTTTATAAATAAAATAAAACAAAACAATACAAGCTAACAGAAGAGGTTGAGGATGTGCGATCCAACATCCAAAAGTTGCCAAAAGAAGAAGTGCAATCACCCGTCTGTACAGACATTCTTCTAGTCCGCTGGATTCTGACAAATCAGACTCACTTAAACAGTAAATTGAGAACATAAGAGATAAAAAGAAGAAAGATAGAAACGAAACTTGGTGCAGGAAAACATTAAACGCAAACATTCAACACATTTAGCAGTCAATTGAAATAATTCTACTATACCAACAAAACAGCAAGAATAAAAATAACAATACAAAACCCATTAAACAAGTTTAATAACACAAAGAAATCTATGGCGGAGAAACCTAAAAACTACAAGAATTTCTCTCAACGCAATTTCCGATCAAAATAGTGATACATACATCAGATTCGATTATACTTTCCTATTTTTGCAGAAACTTCATACGAAAGAAAATGAAGCAATCCATTTTTGCAGACCAATTGGAGACCATATAAAGGCATGCATGAATAACATCACAATTAACAACCAAGAACCAGCAAGAATTTTAACAAAGAACCAAAATTAAGAAACGTGAATCAAGAAACAAAACCCATGTTTGATTTCACTTAGGAAAGACGATTAGTACAGTAAAACAACAAAAATGAAAAACCTTACATGACGATGACAAACCAAATACTAAGCTTGGGGTTGGAAGGAAGAAAAGCTGGTTTCTAAATTGATAGAAAGAGTCCGGCAAGGTGATTGTCGCGGTCGGGGGCGATGGCGGTGGCGGTGGCGAGAGGCGGATTTCCGATGAAAGTTTTAAGAGGGATCAGAAGCCTCTAATGTATACAATCAAAATCTTGATTTGATAAAATGCTTTTCTTGGGTATACTTACCTCATATTGGAGGAGAAAAACGTGTCAGCTGCAGAGAAAAATGAGAGTCCGAATGAGTAGAGTGAAAAGAAAAGGTGATAATCATGGCTAAATATTTTCTTAAAGAGCATAAGATAGGGAGAATCTGCATTAACTTTTAAGTATGAGCATGCCTTGAGGAAAATAATATAAACAAGAAGGTACAAGAGTTAACATGGCCTAATAATGCACTCACTGAGGATACGGAAATCGCCTTATTTGCAGGAAATCTCTGCATCAAAACTCTCTTAAAAGAAGTCCATTCCTCAGAAGGATGTCGAACTACAGTATCTATCAAAGGTTCAACATCAAAATCTGATTCCTCAAACTGAAAACCCGTAAGAGACGTTACTACCTCCCCAATGGATCCCATTAGTGGATCAATGATGCCAACCTTCTTATGGTCTATTTTACCATTCCCGTTAGTTCCCCTAAGTGGATCACTGATGCCATAATTGCCAGCATATACCAAATCAATCTGTATTAAATTAATCAACCACGTATACACATCTTAGATGCAAAATAGATAGGTAAGCAAAAAAGAAAGACAATAATTTTTGGGCAATGCCACGCCTGAGGAGAAGAACATATGATAAATCGAATCACCAGAGTTACTGGATCAAATGTATGTTTTCAGGTGACCAACTATTTACCTTCCCCTTCTCGCCTTTGTATCAATATAATTTTATAAATAAAATATAAAAAACGATACAAGCTAACAGAAGAGGTTGAGGATGTGCGATCCAACATCCAAAAGTTGCCAAAAGAAGAAGTGCAATCACCCGTATGTACAGACATTCTTCTAGTCTGCTGCATTCTTGTGAAATGGAGAGCAAGAAGGCATAGAATAAACCAACGATGGAGAGAAATTTTTCTTGTATTTTTTCTTATATTTGATTTACAGTCACTATGGATATAAATAGTACAATATTTCCTATCTTAAGTCAACATTTACGGAGATTGTAATCTCATCAAATCTTTCAACTATGAAATCAAATCTTATTCTGATTCCTCCAATTACGGGATTCACTCCCTAAATCACGGGTTTTCTCACACTCCCCCTCAAGTTGAACAGTAGGGTCCATGACGTTCAACTTGCGCAAAATAGATTCAAACGACCTTCCGTTGATAGCCTTGGTTAACACATCTGCCAACTGATTTTCTGACCGGACAAACGGAAGATCAATCACGCCTCCTTCTAATTTTTCTTTGATAAAATGTCTATCAATTTCAATGTGCTTAGTCCGATCATGCTGTACTGGATTTTCAGATATGCTGATTGATGCTTTATTGTCACACAAGAGTGGAGTAGGAAGATTAACACGAATTCCAATATCTTTGAGCAGTTTTTGTAGCCATAGGATCTCGGTGATCCCTTTTGCAATTCCTCGAAATTCTGCTTCAGCACTAGAGAGAGCAACTACCTTCTGTTTCTTGCTTCTCCAGGTCACCAGGTTGCCTCCTACAAGTGTAAAATATCCTGAAGTTGACTTTCGATCAACCAGACTTCCTGCCCAATCAGCATCAGTGTATGCTTGAATCTTTAAATGTCCATTATTACGAAACACAATACCTCTTCCTGGTGTGTACTTCAGGTACCGCAAAATACGTCTTACTGCCTCCATATGGTGCTCTTGAGGCTCATGCATAAACTGACTCACCACACTCACTGCATAGGCAATATCAGGCCGAGTATGTGACAAATATATGAGCTTTCCTACTAAACGTTGGTACTGCCCTTTCTCTGCAGGGGACGCACCATCAACCATTTGCAACTTGTGATTTGGAACCATCGGGGTATCGCACGGTTTACAATCTAGCATTCCAACTTCAGTTAACAAGTCCAGAATATACTTTCGCTGTGAAATATAAATTCCAATACCTGATCTCAAGACTTCAATGCCTAGGAAATACTTGAGCCCTCCAAGATCCTTCATCTCAAATTTGTTGAACAAATGTTTTCGGAGTCGAGTCATCTCTTTAGTGTCATTTCCTGTAATGATCATGTCATCCACATAGATAATCAAACATGTTACCATACCTTTCCTGTGTTTGACAAATAACGTATGATCTGCGTTACTTTGTCGGTAGCCATCTTGTTTCATGACCATCGTAAATCTTCCGAACCACGCACGAGGAGACTGTTTCAACCCATACAATGCCTTCTTTAATTTGCACACTTCTCTTGTCTTAAAATCTGTATCAAAACCAGGTGGAGGATCCATATATACTTCTTCCTTCAAATCTCCATGTAAAAAAGCATTCTTAACGTCGTATTGATGGAGTGGCCAATTCCGAGTTGCTGCAACAGAAAACAGTACTCTAATAGTGTCGATCCGGGCCACAGGCGAAAAAGTTTCTGAATAATCAACTCCATATGTCTGAGTATACCCTTTTGCGACCAACCGAGCCTTATATCTCTCGATGCTTCCATCCGCTTTGTGTTTAATGGTAAACACCCATCGACACCCGACTGGCCTTTTTCCTGATGGAAGAACACACTTTGTCCATGTCTGATTTTTCTCCAGGGCGGTCATTTCAGTTTTCATAGCTTCTCTCCATGCTGGTTTAGCCTGGGCCTCTTCCATGGTCCGTGGTACCTGATCTGTACATATAGATACAAAGAATCCTCGAGCCATGTCAGACACATCTTCCATAGAGATATTTAATGGGTACCTCGAAGTTTTGGACATTCTTTCAGGAGAGTACCGCTCGGGAGGGATTCCGCGCTTAGCTCTGGGTGGTAATACCCGTACCTCCTGCTGCTGCTCAATAGGATTATCAGTATGAGTGTGTGTTTCTGGCATACTTTGATGATCAAGGATTGTATCTGTGGCAAAAGTATTATTTTCTGCTTGGTTAGAATTAAGGCAAGTTTGTTCATCATTTGAATCGAAATTTGGTACCTCATTCACAGACGGCGAATCACGAGGTGAGTCTGATGTCTCAGGTATGTCAATGTTGGGAGCTATAGCACAGTCGGCGCCATCTACTTGCCGTGTTGGAACATCAATGGTTGAGCAAGTGAGTGATGGTACCAGCCAATCTAGGGTTCCGTCAGATGATCGCTCCCTCTGAACACGAGATTGGGAGGAATAGTAATATTCAGTTTCTAAGAAGACACAGTTCATGGTGACCTGAATACGGTGAGTATGAGGATTATAACAACGGTAACCTTTTTGGGTAGTGGCGTAGCCGACAAAGATACACTTTTCAGCACAAGGATCAAGTTTAGTACGCTCATGCTTAGGTGTATGAACAAATACAGTGCATCCAAACACTCGTGGTGGAAGAGTATGGATAGATGGAAGAGTGCACTGGGAAGATAGTGTGTGGAGTGGAGTTTTATATTTAAGGATTTTGGTAGGTAGACGATTAATCAAGTATGCAGCAGTAGAGACAGCTTCGGGCCAAAAACTCATTGGGACGTGAGAGTCATACATCATAGCACGAGTCATCTCAAGTAGAATACGATTCTTTCGTTCAGCTACACCATTTTGTTCAGGTGTATGGGGACACGAAGTTTGATGTATAATACCATTGCTACTGAGGAATTGACTTAGATTTGAATCAAGATATTCCCCTCCATTATCAGATCGGAGAATTTGTATTTTTGTATCAAACTGAGTCTGAACCATGTGATGAAAGTGAATGAAATTTTTAGTAACCTCAGATTTGTACTTCATAATATATAACCATGTCATTCTGGAAAAATCGTCGACAAACAACACATAATAGCGGAAGCCAAGAGGGGTATTATAGGGTGAGGGACCCCAGACATCAGAATGTATTAATGAAAACATACGATCAACTCTAGTATTATTGGCAAAGTAGGATGCACGTGTTTGTTTTGCCCGAAGACATGTATCACATGTAAAATTAACTGGAGGAGAAGTGAACAATGTAGGAAATAGACGATGTAAATAATCAAATGACGGATGACCTAAACGACGGTGCCATAACCACACTTGTCGTCCAGACGTCCCGGTGGCCAGATTAGACTGTCCCTGTTGCACCACCGCATCAACAAAGTACAACCCTTGACGCTCAGTACCACGCCCAATGATTGCCTTCGTATGAATATCCTGAACAAGGCAAAAATTCGGATACATTAGAACAATACAGTCAAGTGTTTTTGTAAGTTGGCTAACAGATAAGAGCTTAGTGGACAAGGAGGGAACATATAAACAGTGGTTAAGGGTAATATTTGGGGTAATAGATATAGTGCCTCCACTTTTTACTGGAACAGAGGCCCCATTCGCAGTTTCAACAATGGTTTTTGTCGGTTTATTATGAGTTAAGATATCAGATGGGTCACATGTCATAGTGTCGGTGGCCCCGCAGTCAAATATCCACTGAGGGGTTGTTTGAACCTGGTGGCATTGGGAATGAGATATGGACGTTGATGGAGATGGAGTGTATGAGGGTAAAGAGGGTAATTGGGAAGAATGTGGGGGTCCAGGGGTAATATGCAGATTCTGAAAGGGCTTCAGTGAGGGTACTGAAAACTTCTGGGGTTCTGGGGAAATTTCAGGAAAATCAGAGTCTAAATTCCTATGCTCAGAAAACGCAGGGACTAAACTGTTAAACTTATTAAGTGCAGGGGTCAGGGGGCAAAAGGGCAATTTTATGCCAGTATTTAAATCAGCCTTCAGCGGGTTAGGGTTATCCCTAACCCGTCTACCTCCTCTTTCATCGCCGCTGTTGTGCGATGGGCCTGATTCCATGGCTGCCACCAGTGCTGCGTTGGCTGTTTTGCTGGCATCTTGACCAGCACTACCTCCTCTGTTGCCTGAGCTATCATCTGCGATGGCCTGTGCGACGGATCCATGGTTTTTCTTCTTGAAATCCTCCCACCATTCCGGGTAACCATGCAACTGAAAGCATTTATCTCTACTGTGTCCCTTTTTCTTGCAATAGTTGCATTCCAAGAGAGATTTATCTTCTTTAACTCGCGATGAAGGAACTCCTGAGCGTGGTTTATCTGGTCCTCCCTTTTGCTTTCTGGGTTCTCCCGCTGGTTTCATGGCCAGACCTTGGCCAACCCCAAGTGATGTCCGCTGGTCTGATGGGGTAAGAACCTCCTGCTGCACTCCTGCCCGTCTTAACTCGTTGTATGCAGCTTCAACTGTGGGTCTGGGCTCCTGTTTCAGGATTTCCTTTTTAGTGTCCGCAAATCTGTCATCTACCGCTAGTAACAACTGATACAATCTCTGTTCTTGAATTTTTCTAGTGTAAGTTGCAATATCCTGGGGAGATTCCATAGGATTAGGGTCCATGGCATCAATTGTCATCCAGAGACCCTGGAATTGATCCCATAAAGCTTCAAGGGGACGGTTCCCTTGCTTGATAGTATAGCATTGTTTATGTAAATCAAATATCTGTAGTGGGTCTCCTCCTGACCCATATGTTACTGCCAAACCGTCCCATAATGCCTTTGCAGAGGAATATCTTGACACGTTGTTCACTAGATTATCATCGATGTTGTCTATTAGCCAAGTGAACACGAGTTGATCATTTTGTTCCCAAGTGGGATAAGATGGATCAGTGGGTAGGGGGGATGGAGGTACCCCCGTGATATGGGCGCTCTTCCCCCTACCCCCGAGGGCAATTTTCATGAGTCTGCACCATAAGGTGTAGTTTGTACTGTTGAGCTTGATTTTTAACGAAAGATTCGCAGGTGGTGTTGGTGCCTGAGGAAGATTCAGGCTTTGCTGCAGAAAACGGGCAAACTGTTCAGATAAGTCGAACTGTGCTGGAAGGCTAGGTTTATTTTCTGGTGTTTCTTGACTTGTTCCAGTAGTGACTGGAGTTTGTGACATATTGATGTTCTGGTATGCAGGGAGTATAAAGGTCACGGGCTAGATTCTCACTTGGTCTGTTGCCAGCCAAGATGAAGGATATGGGCAATGATGAGACAATTTCAGAGCCTCACAGTTTTCGGAACAAGACAAATACTTCTCTTGATCACAAGAGATAGGTAAGAGGGCAATGAGGACAATAGATTCTGAGCCAATCTACTCAAACAAAGGCCTGCTCTGATACCATGTGAAATGGAGAGCAAGAAGGCATAGAATAAACCAACGATGGAGAGAAATTTTTCTTGTATTTTTTCTTATATTTGATTTACAGTCACTATGGATATAAATAGTACAATATTTCCTATCTTAAGTCAACATTTACGGAGATTGTAATCTCATCAAATCTTTCAACTATGAAATCAAATCTTATTCTGATTCCTCCAATTACGGGATTCACTCCCTAAATCACGGGTTTTCTCACAATTCTAACAAAGCAGACTCAGTTAAACAGTAAATTGAGAGCACAAGAGATAAAAAGAAGAAAGATAGAAACGAAACTTGGTGCAGGAAAACATTAAACGTTAATATTCAACACATTTAGCAGTCAATTGAAATAGTTCTACTATACCATCAAAACAGCAAGAATAAAAATAACGACACAAAACCCATTAAACAAATTCAATAACACAAAGAAATCTATGGCGGAGAAACCTAAAAACTACAAGAATTTCTCTCAATGCAATTTCCGATCAAAATAGTGATACATACATCAGATTCGATTATACTTTCCTATTTTTGCATAAACTTCATAAGAAAGAAAATGAAGCAATCCATTCTTGCAGACCAATTGGAATATAAAGGCATGCATGAAAAACATCACAATTAACAACCAAGAACCAGCAAGAATTTTAACGAAGAACCAAAATTAAGAAACGTGAATCAAGAAACAAAACCCATCTTTGATTTCACTTAGAAAAGACGACTAATACAGTAAAACAACAAAAATGAAAAACCTTAGATGACGATGACAAACCATACTAAGCTTGGGGTTGGAAGGAAGAAAAGCTGATTTTTAAATTGATAGAGAGTAAGGGTCCGGCAAGGTGATTGTGGCCGTCGGGGGCGATGGCGGTGGCGGTGGTGGGAGGCGGATTTCCGATGGATGTTTTAAGAGGGATCAGAAGCCTCTGATGTATACGATCAAAATCTTGATTTTATAAAATGCTTTTCTTGGGTATACTTACCTGGAGAAAAACTTGTCAGTTGCAGAGAAAAATGAGAGTCCGAATGAGTAGAGTGAAAAGAAAAGGTGATCATATCAATCATGGCTAAATATTTTCTGTAAATATATTCAAGTAAGAATGTCCAAAATAGCCTATATTGCTGACTTGACATAACATTGACACAGAAACTACCAAGATACTGTAAATCAAACGCCCTTGTGAGAATTCGGAGAGACGATCGAGAGAGGATGAGTTCCTACTGGTAGTGGATGGAAAAAGAATGTGCCGTTTCCTCCGCCTTATAATCACGGCGTCTGAATTCAAACGCCATGAGAAGGAAGATTATGTCTAGAATGCCTATCAATTGATCTAACAGCGAAAGACAGGAAGAGAGATTGCGTTTATGCCCCGAGACGGAGGCGACTTGGGTTTTAAATAGCAGAGAGGCCGGCAACAATAAATTACATTAGGGATAATAACAGAAATCGTATTTTTATGGCATATTTTATAATAAAAGAAAACTCAACTTCTCAATTACGGTTTTCTCAAAATTATGATATTCTGTGTGGGATTTGACCGTTGACACACCATTTTATCAAATCCGTTGTTTATGCCAATTTTTTTGAATAAAAAAATTTGATAACAACACAAATTTTTTCCTAGTTTATTTTACAGTTGTGCCCACGCATATTTTGCATAGAAATATAACATTTTTCAGTAAAATTCATCTTTACAATCTATTCACGGAAAATAAAAACTCATTACTTGTGTTTGTTTTTTTTTTTGCGTGCATATCAATACTATTTTCTATAAAAATATATTTTAGATTGGAGGTAAAATATAACAAATATGAACAAAGTAAAACCAAAATAAAATAATATAAAATAAGAATAAGTCAACCAATACCACAACGCAAAATGTAGAATGCACAATGCAAATAAAATATACATCTCAGACGCATCCATCAATACCACAACGCTTTATGCGTTTAGGCCGTTGAGCAGCTCTATTACATCTAGATTGACATAGTTTCACTGGCAGCTCTCTAAGATGATACACACACATAGATATATATATACACACACACACATACACACACACATATATATACACACAAGTGTCTATGTCGGCTCTAGCTATCTGGCAAACAAGAAGGCAGTGAGTTCGAAAATGATAAGATCGTTCATGTCAAATATGTCATCCTAACCAAATATATATCTGCCGTTGACGGCTATTGTTTGGAATAATGTGTCTAGCTGAGACGATCCTCCACGTATGCGTGTCGAGAATGACCATGTAGTTGTAACACGACAAACTGCGAAACATATGCATCGGCATGTTGTGGCTCTCCAACAATGAATTAAATGAATGACACGGTTATGCAAGCAAAACAACTAAATAACACTATTTAAGTACTTATACCAGTTCATACTATCCAACAAGTAGATACTAATTAAATGCTACTATATGTTCAGACAGTTAATTAAAAACAAACAATAATTAAATACAACTATAGGTTCATGCAATTGTAATAAGTAAATAACAATAATTAAATACTAATATACGCTCATGCAATCGAAACAAGTAACTAATAATAATTGAATACTACTATATGTGCATGCAATCAAAATAATTAAATACTACTTTTGTCATGCCCCGTATTTTCCGCATCCGACGTTAAATAGTTAGGAGCAACTTAAAATACAAGTTTATTAATTATATATGTCAACGAGGCTTAGCTAAATGAATTGTAGGTGAAAATAATCAAAAAATGAAATTAAGAAAATTAGGCCAAAATACCGAAAATGCCCCTCCCCGCTTAAATGTTAGGGAGTTACACAAAGGAGTACAACTCCCCATTAGGCCACTAAACCGTCGGTTAAAAGGCCAAAAGAGAGGGGAAAAACAGCTGAGACAAGGGAGAGAAAGGAAGAGGAGAAAAGGAAGAGAAAAGAGAAAGAAGAAGAAGAAGAAGAAAGATCGACCAACCTAGGCCCAATCCTTTCCGAAATTCTATCATACACTCGTAAGACTATCTTAAAACAAAGACGAGTAATCTTTCTATACGCTTTATGCAAAAATTTAGATTCAACGTGCCATATGTTATTTTAAAGAGAATTTGGATCACACATTGGTAATCTTGATTTGTTTATGTTAAATGCTCTACTATACGTATTTCTTGTTCTTGGTTGTTTAAACCAATTCTTTGGGCCAAATTATGAGAATATCTATGTTGTGCTTAATTGTTGATAAACATGCCCTTAAAGTGTTATCTTTGGTGCAAATATTGCTTTGTGATAGTTTATCATGTTTTCCAAAGGTTGTCTTACATGGTTTGAGAAGAATTTGGGTAGGTTTGAAGAGTTAGATGATTTTTGCTGCAAGTTTGGTATGGGGTAGAAGATTGATGATACATCCGGAAATATGAACATTAGAAGGCTTAAGGTTGATGCAAACTAATAGGTGTAAGGATCAAAATGTGTTATTGTGTGTTGTGCATGATAGATTTAGGTGGTAAGATTGAATTTGAGGTGTTAAGAGGAAAGGGGTGAAGGGAGAAGATGAATAGAGGAAGTTACTGCAGAAATGCAAGTTTTGGAACCGTCAGCGCACTTCGAACACCCACTTTAGGCGCTCAATGTCACATTAGGCGCCAAAGATAGGCGTTCGATGTGTCATAGTGCATTCCATAACACTTCGAACACCTCATAAGGCGTTTCATGTCACAGAAGGCGCCTTATGTAGGCATTTGATATGTCACAACACATTACAGAACACTTCGGACACCCCATAAGGCGCTTCATGTCACATAAGGTGCCTTATGTAGGCGTTCGATGTGTCACAGCACATTCCAGAACACTTCAAACACCTAGTATAGGCGCTCCATGTCACCTTAGGCGCCACCTGAAAGCGTTCCAAGTGTTCTGGAAGTCCCTTTTGACACATTAAGTGCTCCATGTGTGTGAGATACCTTTATTCTCTTCTATTGCTCATAAAATACAAGTGTTTTTGAAGTATGCTTGAGTTGTAAACATTAAGTGTGGATGAGTAAGGTTAAGTATGAATCCGAAGTTAATTTGAAATACGAAAGAGCATGAAATGGTACGAACGAGGTGTGCTTGAGTTGTAAACATTAAGTGTGAATGAGTAAGGTTATGTATGAATTTGAAGTGAGTTAACAATACAGAAGGGCATGAAATGGTACGAATAAGGTGTGTTTGAGGAAGTATGAATGAGTAAGCCTAACTGTGAACTCGAGATGATTTTTGTAATATGAAAGGGCATGAAATGGTACGAGCAGGGTGTATTTGAGGTTCAGAACTTTGTGCTTGATATGTAAAGTGTGTGTGCATGTTTACACGTTCGATATGATGTTACATGAGCATTCTGAATCACGACATGAACACTTTGCATTACAACATGAGATTTGTTTTGCGAAAGAACATGTGTTTGCAAAAGAAGATTAAAGTTTTCGAAAGACAAGTTTTGGCTGATGTTGATCGCAGGGTATAAAAGTCACATCTGCTTTAACAGGATATAAAAGCGTGACCTATGCATCAATAGCAGGGTATAAAGTTTATGTTATGGGGCCGTGGAAGTACGTGGAACTATGGCAATTAGGATCCCGAAGACATCACAGGAATGTGGTGGTTCATATCTTGAGTACTTAAAAGGGCACCATAATTTGGTGTACGTCATGGTGATAATGGACAAAAATAGACGAGAGATTTTTAGATGCTGATAGGGCAGAATGAATACCTCTACAGATGCTCTGTCTATTGTGTTTGTTCAAGGAAACTTGGTGTTTTGGAAAGCCGTGTAGGTCTTTCTTTTTCTTGTAAGTCAAGTGATGTAAGTCAAGTGGTGTAGGTCACGTGCTAAATCAGAATACAAGGGCTCAAACAACATGTAAAATGATTTGGATCAAGAAGATGCTTGAAGATGTTACAGTTAAAAAAACAAAATATAATGTTATAACTTCTGTAGAGGCCGATAAATTATGACCCAGCCATGCATAACACCAAGAGATTGGTAAGAAAATGGTCAACAGGCTATGTGAAATTGAGAGACAGTAACTCTCACCCGGTGCGGTGAGGGGATCCAATCCGCCTCCCAAGTGACATAACTGCAACATCGTTTTTCTTCCTTCTTATTCACCAACACTTCACCTACCACTGCACAGCTTCATTTTTGCTCAGTATCCTGACAAATGAATATATTTGATCAGAAAAATGAATACATCACAAGAAAATACAAATGTAAAAAACTCACTATCATTATTTCTTGCAAAGAAGAGATCATGTGATGAGTTGGGCATTGAGATTGAAAGCTGGATTTTGTAGGATGCTCCATTTCTTGACAATTTATTATCATTGTCATTACCATCAATCCAACAATCTTTGTCGCCCATAGGCCATTCATCAAAGAAATGGTGCGTGACTTTTCTTGTGTTGAACATCTTTCTCCATAAATTTCACAGACATGACATTCTTGGCATTGGCATCAGAATACAGCAAAAAGTAGTCATGACTCTTCTGCTCTCTGAGTTATCATCAGTGCTTTGAAGCTGAAAATGAGAATGCCCAGATTATGAATATTAGTTCCTAATCCAATATTTACTCTATGATCCATAAAACTCAACTTAGTAGCAAGATAAAAAGGATTCTGACTTCTGATGGTATGCTTCTTCCCTTTTGCAAGCTGAAATGATTCTGCTGTCTCGGAAAATATATATACTGGCATCGTTAAAAATTCTGAATGTGCAAAGGGAAACAAGAAAACTAGTCCAAGCCTTACAACTATCCACGGATTTTGCTCTTCACAAGCAGCACACGGTCAAAGCATAATAGCATCTGCTTGGTTCTAAAAGAAATAAAAAAAGTTGAGACAATACCAAAAGCTGAATCTGAAGTGCTACATTCTCAGTCCAATTCCTGCAATTTCCACGAACAATACCCATGGGGGCTACCAGGACTTGGAGATTTGAGAACTTCGCCATTGCCTGAGCAATGTCCGTATGAGACATATCAAGATCTGAGGCATAAGCTTCAACCCAATTCTTGGATTCCTCCCCTGCTGTCATCTGCTGATCAACAAAAAGTAGACCCCTGCTTTGGAGAAGGCTGCGTAATACAGCGTGCCATAACTTGATCCACGCCCTTCATAGTCCATTCTCATCCCAGGCTCCTCAAGCAACGCGGCTAATATCTCGCTCAAGGTTGTTGTTGATGACGGTGACGTTGCTGCAGATGGTGATGGCGAAAGATATGGTGATAAAGATGGAGACACTGAGGTTTGGTTATCGCCGCATTGTGTTCTTAGCTGGTTCAGAAAGTCAGGATCAATGGAGGGATCAGGCTTATTAGTCCCATGGAAGTTATAAAGTAGAGCATAAAGAGCATCCTCACATTTCCGTTGCCATAGCAGTATAGACCCCTGAAGAAACTTTAGCATTGGATCTAAACAACATTATCCGCGAATAATAAAAATAATCCGTCAAGTACTATCATATCAAGGAAACCCAAATAATGTCAAAATTTCTTTGTTTAAGGAAGAAAGACAACCCTTTTCAAGTACAATGTCTCCGATGAGAGACTTGAAGGAACAATGAATGTAACGTATCTTCAAGAACTAATAAATCAAGAAAAAAACAAAACATGCGTAGTTTATTTATGCAAGAAACAAACACGACCCATTCAGTTACAATGTCTACCTAGAGAATCTTGAAGGAATTAAGTATAAAGAAAACCTCTACAAAATAAATTCCACGAACAATGAATATAACTCATCTTCAAGCATTACTCCCAAAAAAGCAATGGCCTCTGCACTTGCATCCGCAAAGCATCCTCATACTGAAGCAATTGAACCGGAGACACCATGCTCGAATCCTCCGGTATTCCGGCCGGCTTCTCGCCTGACCGTTTCCTTCTCATCCTCCACATCGTTTTCATCTCTTTCCTATTACCCTTCATCTACTCCAAACACTTCTTTAAAATTCTCAAAAATCACATTTTCTTGGGAACAAATTCCAGGAATCTCCAAGCAAGAATCTCCCAAGAACAAATACTCCACCAAATTTCTTCACATCCAAGTTTCGAAATCGCAAGAAGAGGAATCGACATGGATACCTTCTCTTGCTCTTACTTAATTTTTTAGGTTTCTTACTAATCTCACCCTAATTCCTTTAGACTCATGTATATATAGAGAACAATGTGGCGGTTATATATATATTTACCATCTATTTTATTAATGAGTAAGTAGGATGTTTCTATGTCAGTTTGGAGTGGCCTAATAAAATAATTATTCAAGAAAACAATATATGTATTTTGGAATGATAGTCTTGCTGTTTTGTGCATACGATGAAGGCGTGTATTATCCAATATATACATAAAGTTAGAAAATAGGATAACATATTTCGATTTTTGATAAAGAACACGAAATATAGAATTTGTTAATTTTAAAGTATTGTTAATCTATACAGATATGAATATGCATTTTACAACTATAGTCTTAATATTGTGTGCATAAGGTGAAGATGTGTATTATACAGCATACACGTAAAATAGAAAATAGAATTTCTGTTGCATGTATTTATTTGTTATAATAATATTCAATTATCAGCCCAAAAATGAACTATTTATAAAAGTTAAAGCTAGAAATTTGTTATTAAACATACATGAATTTGTGATTGTATATTTATGGATGTACATATACAAATAGTCTAGATATTTTAAATATTCATTGTAATTATTTTTATGTTGAATATATAATTAAATTAAGTAGTAGTATAATTTGACCAAGTAATGTCTAAGTGTCGAATAATCAATTAGTCCAACAATAGAATATTAAGTTTTAGCAACTATTTTAGAATGATAGTCTTGCTATTCCGTGCACACGATGAAAGTGTGTATTATCCAATATGCACAAAATTAAAAAATAGGATTATGTAGTTAGATATTTAATAAGAACACGAAATATAGAATTTATTGATTTAAAAGGCTTGTTGGTTTATACAATATAGAAATAAATATATTTTACAATGATAGTCTTAATGTTATGTACATAGGGTGAAGATGTGTATTATGCAGTATACATGTAAAACAGAAAACGGGATTATGTATTAGATATTTATAAAAAAAATATGAAATACACAATGCATTAATTGAAAAGGCTTGTTAATTTATACAGATAGCAAATGGTTGTTGTGTTACTCTTTAAATTAGATAAATATATTTCAGCAAAAATAATGATTGATAATAGAAAGAGCCAATAAGAAAAAATAAATAAATAAAGGAAATATATGAAGAATGATTTATCTCAAAGTGTTGGTGATGTGATTTGATTACGTGACAATTAGTGTTTTTTTTTTGACATATTGTTTAACTCGGTGTTAATGATGACGCAGACCTTAACGAGATATATTCTGAAAATGTTCATATATAAGCTGGCAAATTGCATTGAAGGCAAAAATAAGTATTTGATTGAAGAGAGAAGTTATCGTCTCTTTTCCGGAGTCAATGTGCAAATTCTGATCGAGTAAAAAACCTTGACGGCTGCTTTCCTGAGAGTAAATAGTACCAATAATGCTTTGAATAAATTTTTCAAAAGCACAGTTGATATTCAGCTATTGTCCAAGAAAACTAATAGAGTTGAAGTTGTTATTTAAAAATTGATGTCTTTCTCATGTCCGTACTTCTTATCCACTCGCCAATTCATTTTCTGAACCGCTATCAGTGTGAATTCTTCATGTAGATGTTGATTGACAACATCGGTCAGTTGTTGACTAATCCTACGATAATGTTCTGTGAAAGCACGGTGTTCGAACGTACATTTGTCTACTGGACTTACCAATTTATGAAAATTAGGTGCATATCCTTATAGGTGGTGTTGATCCTCTATTGAGGTCTTTTACAATGTTTTGAACACTAAAGGAGTTGATAGAATTTGAACACATTATAGTGACTGAAACCAAATTTAAGTAAGCATTTATTGGGGATAATTATCTTTTGACCATTTATGGTTAGACGAATCATTCCCAAGACCCTCTATAGTTTATTTTCAATATTTCCTTTTCTTTTTTTTAACTAAATTAAAAAGTCAATATTCCATCAACATTGAGATATACACGTGTTAAATCAATCTGAACGATTACTTTTGATGTCGTTGAGATATACTTGTTATGTATTGTTGTTGTTTGTTGAAGTAAAGTAAACTAATAGCAATCAAAAATTTAAACAAAATAAATAAAAATAAAAAACCATTTACATGAATGTGAAGTTCTGAATTGTTATAAAAACGATAAAATAACACTCCAACAAGTAATTTGTATACTATTGATAGAATAATTTAGTTCATAACATGTTGTTGAGTCAGTTAGGTTCTATTAGGATGGATGAATAGAATAATGGCGGTTTTGCTTGTTTTAAGTTTTTACTTCTGCCCGTAAATTAAAAATTGTGCAACAAATATTAAAAAAATATATTCAAGTAATAGCATAAGTTATGTAATACCAATTCAATATATACACACACACATATATATAATCTCTAAGAAATTCCATACACAAATTCAATGTACAGCTTAATTAAAATTGTATTTGAAGTTAAATCAGAAAATTTATCTGTGTTTTTTAAAAGATGAAATTACATTTCACAATTAAACTATGCTAGTGTTTTCACAAAACATTCAAGCATAATTTACTACAATTTTATTTGAACCTTCTTAAACAAACTCACAAAAAGCTAAATGACCTTTGATGCTAGATTGTCACCTCCAACTGCTTCTTCCTTCGTTCCTCCATCCGCGCACGCTGTCCTCCACCTTCCCATTCTCTCGCCTCTCTTAGCGTCGCATCTCTCTTTTCTTCTCCCTCCCTTCTTTTTCCTCCTTTCTCCCTTCACCTCTGCACCGCCTTCTTCCCCACCACCCTAATCCCACCAATATTTTTTCCGTCACACACCGTCACTACGAGAGTGCACGAATCATCTTCAATGACCAAGATATTTAGGTTCTTTACAAGACAAGCAAGACTCAACAACAACAACCACACCAACTATATTCTAACAACAATAAAAGATATTGTTAGGGTTCCAACAACAGTAAAAGCAATTGTTAGGGTGTAAAAAGGATGAAAGACGGACAAACAATACATCAAGAGATAAGATATATAGATATTGATTCATGTAATAATTTAAGTCGATTGTAACAATAAACACGTTTGTTGATTGTTTGATAGTATAAAATATTATTGATTCGGTATCATACATAAATCGTGACCTCCTTTGTGTATGTCATGAGACAAATTAGATGACGGAGGTTTTAACATCTTTCCGTGTGGTAATGTATTGTCGAATATTTTCTCTGGTCTTTTGGAGTTGCCAATGACAATAAGACTGGCTTATTATTTGTATACTTCAATTGCTTTGTACCTTTTAGATGAGAGGTTGCGTGGCTTTACGCTTCTCACTCCGTATTTGTCAATTTTTCATGTCAATAAACTGCTAAAATAATTCCTACTACTATCATTATTTATTATGTTTACTAAATTTATCATTTATCATGAAAATTTAATCACAACACTAAATCTAGAGATAAACCAATATGTGACCTGAATTACATAATACTTTCATAAGGATATTTGACATATAAGTTACCATAATACTTTGACAGATCTAACCTCCAAGTTTAGAGTGATTCATTAGTAACACTTTTAAAGGATTTGGTAACAGTGAACCTACCATGGTTTATTGATTCTTTATTGCAACATATTAGTAATTTGGCGTCATTCACAAATTATGACCGCCACCATACATGCGACATATTAGATGATGGATGTTTTGAAAGCTTTGTCATACGTTATTGTACAATCCAATATTTTCTGGTCTTTTGAAGTTGCCAAGGACAACAATACTGGATGTTAACATCAGCATCATGCATTTCTCACCGTTTCGTGTCTAAAAACGTTGAATGTACTTGTATGCTTATATTATCTTTCCTTTTGAAGTAAAGATTGAGCCGCTTTACGTTTTTCTTTTTATATTTGTACATTTTTCATGTCAAGATGGTAGGGTCATGCCTAACCCCTAGCTTTGATGTACACAAAATATATATGTATATTACGGTGCATTTTTTCCGGGTCAATATTCACCTTGATCCATTTGGGTATAATATTTACATTGTTTTCTAAAAAATATACATATACATATATAGACATATATATTTATGCGTAAGTGTGTATATATGTGTTTATACAGGTATGTAGATATATGGTATGCATATATGTTTATATAAAAGAAGTGACAATAAAAAGTTCAAGGGAATTATTTCGGAATAACCAGTACCGGAAACAAAATAACCTATCTGCACAAAAAAATTTAAAAAAATTAATTCAATGCTTTGATAGAGATATATATAGGAGTATTTACTTTTTAGGGGTAACTGGTAATTTGAACAGAACACGAGGAGGCAATTGTAATTAACTCAAAGTTAAATGAAAAGAAGTTCCCCACTTTGTCTTTTTTCCTTTCATCTTTTCCCACTAGAAATACTGAAGGAATCCGTAAAGCCGTGCCCTCAAAATTCTGAACCTAACATCTTCTCCTCCTAAAACACGCACCAACATCTTTCTCTCTCACACACTCACATCCATGGCTTCCCCACGCGAGGAGAATGTCTACAAGGCCAAGCTCGCTGAACAAGCCGAGCGGTACGAGGAGATGGTTGAATTCATGGAGAAAGTCGTCGCCGCCGCTGACGGTGGCGATGAGTTGACCGTGGAGGAGCGGAACCTCCTATCGGTGGCTTACAAGAATGTGGTTGGCGCTCGAAGAGCTTCGTGGCGGATTATCTCGTCGATCGAGCAGAAAGAGGAAAGCCGAGGCAACGAAGGACACGTGTCGGCCATAAAAGGTTACAGATCTAAGATTGAATCTGAGCTTTCGTCGATCTGCGATGGAATTCTGAAGCTGCTTGATACCAAGCTCATTGGCGCGGCTGGCAGCGCCGACTCCAAGGTGTTCTATTTGAAGATGAAGGGAGATTACTATCGCTATTTAGCTGAATTTAAGACCGGAGCCGAGAGAAAGGAAGCCGCCGAGAATACTCTCAACGCGTACAAAGCGGCACAGGTTTCGATTCACGGCTTTCTTTCGTTTTTATTTGTTCAGGATTTTTTTTTTCCTTTTTTGACATTTCCATCCTCTTGAATAATTTTGAAAGAATTGGTTGGAATTTACACCTAGATGTCGAATTCAAGATCTGGTGATTTCCCAAAATGTGTTCCTCCAATCACATTAGCTAGCCGTGTGGACAGATTTGGAAACAATCGAGTAGGAAAATTTGGAGATAATGTTAAGCTTTAACATAAAAGAGCTTGTTTATTGTTTTCCATGAGTTTATACTTAGCAAATGGACAAGAGGAGCATTGCCCAAAATCTATGGACTTCTGAAATGCACCTGAAGCTAAAGTTTTGCAAGTGATGGAGTAGTTTTTCTATTGAATACTGGAATTCCTTCAGGAAAGGAAGCTTGAGATGCATGTGTTACTTAAGTGAAATACATCTCTTGCATTCTGATCCAAGACTTGTAACCTTTTTATGATCTTTTGGCGAAAATTGGCAGGACATTTCAAGTGCGGAACTAGCCCCGACACATCCCATCCGTCTAGGACTGGCTCTCAATTTCTCAGTCTTTTACTATGAAATTCTGAATTCTCCAGACCGTGCTTGTAATCTAGCAAAGCAGGTTTGTGAGAGATCTATAGTTTTCTGAGTTTTCTTCCTTTTGATGAAATGGAGAAAATTTTGGCTTTTCACTTTGTCTTGTTTCTTTCTTTTCCAAGGTCTCACCTTGTGAAATTATCCTTATGCATATTTCAATGTTTGCTTTCTGTGCTAAGGCATTTGATGAGGCAATTGCGGAGTTGGACACTCTTGGAGAGGAGTCTTACAAGGACAGCACTTTGATAATGCAACTGCTACGTGATAACCTTACTCTCTGGACTTCAGACATGCAGGTACTAACTTTGGTTTTTGTTGCCTGTGGTGCCGAATTCCTTTTTTATTGCTGATGTAAGTCTAACAAAGTGTTTATCTGATTTTGACCCAGGATGACACCATAGAGGACATCAAGGAAGCAGAAAAGCCTGATAATGAGTAGAACCTTTTTGTGTTGTAGGTTTGGTTTTTTATTTTGCCTTTGTGTTTGTTTTCCTTTGAATTGGAGCCTGCTGCTTGTGCTATTCAAGCCCTCTATATTTTTGGGCATGGTACTTACCAGTTATTTAAGTTATGACTTGTGGTCTGTGTGCCTAGACTCCAGAGAATCATTGTTTTCTTTTGTTTCGCCTTTTAGATAATTTAGATAGTCTTGATGCTTTCCTTCTATTCAGAGCAATTGATCTATTGCTCAAAATCCTTCATTATCTTCATTTTTTTATTACTACTATGCTGGATTTAATTTTAACATCTAATGAACAAGTTATGGTCGTATGCCATATTTGATGCTTCCTAGGGCTTTTCTGTTGAGGCCAGGAGATGCTTTGCCATCTTAGCTTGGTTGTCTGTCTATTTTGTCTTGGGTGTTTCTCAATTCTTGCTCCCTTGAGAGAAAAGAAAGATATAGAAAACATCCCTGCTCCCCAAAACCCCAGGAAAGGGGGGAGGGGGTGTTGCGCTGGTTGGGATTTCTAGTTCTCTTATTTCTGATGTTCTATTGATTTTGCAATCTTTTATATTTGGCAAAAAGCTGCAAGGTTTCACATTTTATGGGTGTTTGAGCCATCAGGCTTTCTTTCCAAGGCCCAACCGCTGGTCTTCTTATCTTCTATCTATAACTACAAAATTTTGACACCTAAGTAGAATATTAACTTGATGCTGGTACTTTGATTTTCATCATGCTCTCGCGCACCTCCCTTAGAGAAATGTTCTTTGATCTATTTGTTTGAGATTCTATGGATGATTTTTCATGATCTTATCTTTTGAGACTTAAACTTAGGTGTTGCACCTGCTGTCTTTTAAACTCAGGTTATCAATTTGAGCAAATATGTTTCGAACAAGCTTCCTCTTCTGTGTCTGTTTTAGCTTTGCAAATAAAGTTCGAGAAAAAACTCATAATAGTGTTCTTGCTATCCCTCTACCTTGGCTTATTTCTCTTTGTTTGATGTCTGACTAGTTACATCTGCCGTTGGCTCGTTATTTCATCCGTTGGATTGTGTATTCTGGGAAGTTTTAAGTCTGAGACTGACCATTGTGTTGAGTCATTGGCAGTTCTTTAAACGACCGAAGCACTGAATTCTTAACCTTTCCTATAGTATGTTGCGTTTCCGCTGGAGCAAAATGACCGATCCCTTGAGGGTTCCGACATGTGCCCATTCTCCTAACATGGCTTAAGTCTGTCGTTTTGAAACCAAAAATTTGCAGGCAGCCGTTGTAGGTCGTACACCTTCTTCTATATAGATCCGTCTGAATCTGTCCCCACTCCAAGCAAGTTGGCTTCACCATTGTTTCAGTCTCCAACCCACCATGGAGAGCTGGTTTCCCTTGTCGAACTGTCGGCTAGTCACTAAAGTTCCAAAAAGGAACAGACAAGGGAAACCAGCTCTCCATGGTGGGTTGGAGACTGAAACAATGGTGAAGCCAACTTGCTTGGAGTGGGGACAGATTCAGACGGATCTATATAGAAGAAGGTGTACGACCTACAACGGCTGCCTGCAAATTTTTGGTTTCAAAACGACAGACTTAAGCCATGTTAGGAGAATGGGCACATGTCGGAACCCTCAAGGGATCGGTCATTTTGCTCCAGCGGAAACGCAACATACTATAGGAAAGGTTAAGAATTCAGTGCTTCGGTCGTTTAAAGAACTGCCAATGACTCAACACAATGGTCAGTCTCAGACTTAAAACTTCCCAGAATACACAATCCAACGGATGAAATAACGAGCCAACAGCAGATGTAACTAGTCAGACATCAAACAAAGAGAAATAAGCCAAGGTAGAGGGATAGCAAGAACACTATTATGAGTTTTTTCTCGAACTTTATTTGCAAAGCTAAAACAGACACAGAAGAGGAAGCTTGTTCGAAACATATTTGCTCAAATTGATAACCTGAGTTTAAAAGACAGCAGGTGCAACACCTAAGTTTAAGTCTCAAAAGATAAGATCATGAAAAATCATCCATAGAATCTCAAACAAATAGATCAAAGAACATTTCTCTAAGGGAGGTGCGCGAGAGCATGATGAAAATCAAAGTACCAGCATCAAGTTAATATTCTACTTAGGTGTCAAAATTTTGTAGTTATAGATAGAAGATAAGAAGACCAGCGGTTGGGCCTTGGAAAGAAAGCCTGATGGCTCAAACACCCATAAAATGTGAAACCTTGCAGCTTTTTTGACTACAACTAGACAATTGATTCATCGCGAGCGCCTCATAGGACTTTACTCTGTGCAACTCCTCTTTCTACTTAATCAATGTAGAATCATTTTCGCGCAACTTCACCTCAAACTGTTTAGCCTGTTCGAGTTATTTCCTCAAGAATTCTATGTCCCTATCCTTCATCTTCAATTCTTGTGTGGAACTAGAAAGCTAACTCTCTCAAAGTCCTAATTTCAGTGACTAATTCACCCACTCTCTTAGGGGATAATGACTCATTAACCTTCATACTGGCCTCATCGGCCGCATGTTTCTCCTCTTTCATATCATTTAGGGCCCTCTTTTTTTTTTCTTCTTGAACAACAAAAATCCGATCTTTCGCCCATTTTAGCTCCTGCTCAAGCTGCCCCATATGTTCTTGCATTGACAAAGCTCTTTGAATCTGACTCTACACCACACAACAGGACCCCAACAGAGAAAAGGGGAAAATTAGAAAAGTCCCAGATTACCTAAAGCACATAAACACAAACAATTTATCAGCATAACATTTAAATGGTGATTGAATTGGTATATATATTAGATACCTCGGTAAAACGACCAGACTTCGAGGGATTCCTATCATTGGATCTTCTGCCAAAAGATTTAAGAGCATGAGAATCAACAGATTTTCCTATATTATCCCCTTTGCAAAATGTGGAGGCAGAAAAGGTCCTGTAAAGAACTGATTCCAGTCCCTTATGTCCCAAATCAGCTAACAAATTCCAAATCCCGTTCTCACAAAGATTCCAACTTTATAATAACCCGACTAAAACAAAATACAGATCACCCTTCAATTGTAAACCCTCTGAAGAAACAAAAATTAAAATACCAAAATTGCACCAACAAATACTTTCTTGAGCATGCAGAAATAAACAGTATAAAATAGAAAAGGGGGGGGGGGGGGGGGGGGGACAAAAAGGGTAGCTTCAAAATGGGACCTTGAAGATTTCGACCGTAACATCATTGTTGGCAACAAACTCTGAAGAATTCTCCGGGCTGATGTGTGGACCACAAAAGAAAAAAAAAACCAGGAAAAGTCTTGGACAAGAGGACGAACCCAGTAAAAGAATCGAGATAAAAATAGTGTGCGTGGGAGAGAGGGATACAAAGGAAAAAGGTCGGTTGAAATATACTAGTTGGGTAAACAAATTTATAGTTAATTAATAATTATAGACGTTTATAAATTAATATAAAAAAGTTGATATGTAAATGTGTGATAATTAAATAATTAAAAATATGAACGCAATAGCTATTACAAAATCGGCCATTTTTCTAATGCCTGCTAAATATTACATAGTCCGAAGTTGGCAGGTGTTTGCTGAGGAGTCCAACTCTGCCGTAACGGCATGGGGCACACAGTTATGTAAGAAAAATGGGACACAAAAAGACAAGAAGATTCCTTAAAGGGAAAAAAAGAAGAAGAAAAAGACAAGAAGATGTTCAGTTTGGAGAAGAGAAAGAGACTTTCCATTGGACCAAGTCTAGGAGTGCCTGTGAATTATACCGGTTATTCATGCTAAATTCTGACTACATTCATATTCAGGGATGGTTCAAGATGTTCTCTTTAAAAAAAAACAAATGGAAAATGTTTCGTGAACTACTTCGTTCTAAACTATTTTCCTAAACCAAAATCATGTACAACATACTAAAATATGTGTTTTCATAAAATATTCGTGGTTTTAAGAGAGAAGATTAAAAAGAAGACATTAAGAGATGATCTCTTTATATTAAAAAAGTACTTGACGGTGTTATTATATTAAATTCACATACATGTACAACATATCATTTGATTTTTTTTTTTAAGAGAACATCTTGAACCTTTATACATACAAGGTGTAGAACTTTTTGACCTTTATGCATACAAGGTGTCGAACTAAAGTATCATTTGGTTGTGAGGTTGGGTGAGGGTCACCCGCACCCAGCCTCACCATCCCCCCCGCTGCCACGTGTCGGGCGGTCGCGGAAGGGGTCACGGGGAGGGGGTTAGGTGATCTCATTCGCAATCTCATAGCACATTTTTTCCTTCCTTTCCCTCTCCAAAATTCTATTCTAATCATTGTGTCTTTAAGTATTGCAAATTCGTGTGTTTATTTACTATTATTTTCGCAGAATATGCTTGTGAATCCCAACATCCTTTTTCTACTTAGATATTGACACGTCAGTCTTAACTAAAAATCCTTACATAGGTAAATTACTTCATCAAATACACATAGGCATTACTGTCTCCTATTCTTAATAACGTGTGGCGTTTGAACTATTCATAACCATTTAATGCAAAATACATGAATGTTATATTCACGCGATAATATTTGAGACTGTAATAGATCAACCTTTAGATGCATTTAAGTGATGGACAAGAAGACAAAATGGTCGTTTTTTTGAGACTTGCAGTAACTGTGAAAACTTTAAAAGTCATTTAATACATTAATTCAATGCAGCAAAAGTGCTGTAACGAATTAATAATGTATAATACTGATATTTAATGTTGAACCCTAACCAGTAAGGGTCCATGCCACACCTAGTTCGATGTAGGGAGATAAATCAGGTACCCAATAGTCCGTTAGCAGGAGCTTGGTCATTTACACAGTAGTCTGCATAAGGAGCCCCCATCACAGGAGCTTGATCATTTACATAGTAGTCTGCATATTGGTCATTTACACAGTAGTCTGCATAAGGAGTCTCCAGCACAGGAGCTTTAAGGAGCCCCCAGCACAGGAGCTTAGTCATTTACACAGTAGCCTGCATAAGGAGCCCCCAGTAGTGCAGGCAAGCCTACGGGTCAAGAAGCTCCCACACTATGCACTTGCTGGGAAGGGGCTTTCTTGCCTTTGGCAAGAATTGAATCCCTGACATCCCTTTCGAAAACCCTTGTCCGAAACCAGTTGGGCTATGTCATGAGGACTCTAAGAGTGATATTTGAAAGGGGGAAATATCAACCCCCCAAGTTACAGATAATTTTGAATGAGATATTGCTTTAGGTGACGGCTATTGTAGAACAAATGATTATTTTTTACCCCCATTTACAGTAAATTACTTCAGTAATTTTTCCTACTGAATGTATTATACGTTCCATGGGCTGTTAAGTTCAAGCAATAGGAATAGTAAATCTTTGCTAATCAGAGTGCTCATATACTAAGGCAGTCAGATATATAATCTTTTTCAATCCCTTTCCGGAGACGTTCTCCTCGACTAGTATAGGCCTTATTCATGAAGGCGTTTTTCTAAATAATAAAAATAAAAATATTTTTCTATACAGAAGAAAGACAAATAACCTCACTACTACTCACACAGTAATGGATCTATCTCAAAGACTTAGTTCACTTGATATTTAGATAGTAGATTGCTCTACAAGTAGGGGTGTTAAGTAAACCGAACAGTTCGTGAACTATTTGAGTTCAATTTGTATTTGATTCGAGTTCGTTCCTTAATTTTACTTAAACGAGCAGAATTCGAACACATGTTTGAGTTTGTTTATTCAAACGATAAGTATTCGGCTCGTTTAAACAGTTATAGTGTTATCAAACCAAACTCGAACCAATTTTAAAACTTATTTAGCTAAACGAACTGAGCCGAACAGTTCGTTTAAATAAACAAATCCGAATTCAAAAACCTAGTATTTGATTTGGCTCGGTTCGTTAACACCCCTATCCACAAGAGGTCGTTGGTTCGACTCTTGCAGCCACAATGTGGATGTTAGAGTGGGCCTGTAAATAAACCAAGCCGTTCAATATGTTCGGCTCGAGCTCGGTCAGGCTAAAGGGTTAATGAACTGAGCTTGAACAATTTTTTTCTGTTCGAACTCGGTAAGTGACACCATTCATTTAAGGTGTTTAGCTCATTAATGTTGTTCGTGAGTTAAACGAACTGAGCTTGAACAATTAAATATGTTCGTTTAAATAAACAAGCAAGCTCGGATTGTTCGCTAATTTAAATAAACCAAGCTTGAACAACGCGATGCTCACCTCGTTCGGCTCGTTTACAGTCCTATATTAGAGCCATATGTCATTAGCTTCTTATACCAAAACAAGTTTGAACTTGACATGTTGTTGACACTAAATAAGGACCTTCTACCTAAAAACCATTGAGGAAACCTGATTTATATCATGTTTATAGTTTTTTTGGAACAACCTTTTTAAAACTAAAGCTGGAACGATTGAGGCTCTAAAAATGTATGACCTTTTTGCACACATATCATAATGCATATATAATATTAGTATCTGCATGCGCCAATCTGTTGACCATTAAGTATTAGATTGTAAAAGTATACGATATAAAAATCTTACAGATTTTCCCCCCTCATGCTAGGATGTTTTGTTTTCAATTGTTGCGATAAAGTAGCCAAATACGAGGACATCGTTCTGCGGCTTTGGTTTCGGCTGAGATCAGTTTTTTTTTTTTTAGCCAGGTATGGAATGTATAAACAAACCGGCCACGGGGGTAAGCCAACTCGTCCCAAAGGGCCACTACTCACAGAATTCGTATTGTGGAGTCCATGACCATTGGACTCCTGGACCTTTACGTTCAAGCAACAGCAGAAGATTAACATCATGCATCACAAATATCCAACACAATCCAATGCCCAAATTTAGAAACCAGTGAGAACATACTGAAAAAGCGACATGCGCAGCCAAGAGTAGCTAAAAACAGCAAGAGGAAGCTCCAAAGTGACTCCACAAAGTACCCTCATTAAAACTTCCTAACGGGAAATCTTGTTCAGCCACCATGGCGACAAGGTTCAACAGCAACAGAAATTCAAATGTCATCATGCCATCCTGAGCCGACAGACAACACCACCACCATCGCCAAAAACCCCAACCACTGACCCAAAAGAATCCTCAGACGATTAAAGTTGTTTTACGTCCATCTATATATGTCACATGACATGGAACAAAAGATAAAACACAACCAAGCTACTATTCTAATGGAGATCCAACATTGAACTTAAGCGCGTTCACCACGGATCCTCCTAGCCAACTGAATGTCCTTAGGCATGATTGTTACACGCTTGGCATGGATAGCGCACAAGTTGGTATCCTCAAAAAGTCCCACCAGATATGCTTCCGCAGCTTCCTGCAATGCAAGGACTGCGTGGCTCTGGAAACGCAGGTCAGTCTGCCAACAGAGTAAAAATTTAATCAGTCTTTAGCATGTTGTGGGAAAAATGTAGAACACGAGGAAGAGGGAGGTAAAGAAAAAGAGGTGAGGCTTGTAGGGAGGGGACGGGTACATTGAATTACCTAGTGGCGAATATAACAGTTAAGATAAGGTGCTATATCAAAAGGAGAATGTACCTTGAAGTCCTGTGCAATTTCACGCACAAGCCTTTGGAAAGGAAGCTTCCTGATCAAAAGCTCAGTACTCTTCTGGTACTTTCGGATTTCACTGTACATATATTTACAATGTATTAGAATGACAAACCAGGTACAAAAATGAAAAATTGAAATTAGAACAATGGTCTTCAGAACAGCGATCTGAGGCAAGAAGTAAAAAAGAATCCACGTAAAGTAAACACTCACCGCAGGGCAACAGTACCAGGACGGTATCTGTGTGGCTTTTTCACTCCCCCAGTGGTTGGAGCTGACTTACGAGCAGCCTAATTGAGCCCAACCAACCAAGGCCAAGATCAGAGAAAACAATGCAAACAAATGAAACACCCATATGCAATAAGAAAAGCAATGGCAAAACAAACCTTAGTAGCAAGTTGCTTCCTAGGAGCCTTTCCACCTGTCGACTTACGAGCAGTTTGCTTGGTACGAGCCATCTGTTTATTACCAAAAACAGAGAAGTTAAAATAGCGGGAATTCTGAATAATTATTAATTGAATATATATAGCATCAGAGCCAATTGCACCGAACAACATAGCACAAAAACAGAAAATCTACAAAACAAACTTGGAAGCACAAAAACTGGAAAACTATTTGATTAATGGAAGTAGCAGCTCACACCTAAAAATCCCAACTCTCAATTTATAAATCACGAAAGAATAAATTACAAATGAATAGTTTGAACCAGACTTGCATTCTGTAAAGAATTGAACACTAATTCGTGAAGGGTTCAAACAAAAGAAGATCGAAAAGCCTTCGCAATAATCCCCAATTTCAAATGTACAACAATCTTGCAACCCAAACCCCAATATTCTCTCTCCCATAAACAAAACCATCCAAGAACAGAAATTGCAAATCAAGATTACTCAAGAACAAAAGTCACATATCGAAACACGATCAAGAAATAGTAAAGAAAATTCGGGCAGCAATTACCAGAAAACCCCACAAAATAAGAAGAAAAAAGACACGATACTGAAACCCTAGCAGACCATCCAATATCAAATTCGAAAAAGGCAACACCTTACCCTAATACATCACCCAGCTCAAAATATAGAAAAGATTACACCTTTGAAACTCTTAACAAGCACAAAACCAAATCTTGCACCTTTGACCCCTAAGACAATCGATCAGATCATCCAACCTCTAAAACCCTATAATAGATAAGACGAACTCTGGAGCGTAGAAAATTAACGATACAGCAGCAAAGGAATCACGAGAAAGAATCGAAAGACGGCCAATTTCTTGAAGAATACTTGAACTTACCTTAAAACTGCGGATTAATCGTTATCTTCGTCTAAGAAATCAGAGTGGGAGCTTAATAAAGTTTTGAGAAACAAAGGAGGCAGGGACTATTTATAGATAATTGAGTTTAACCTTTTTATTAAATGACGTGTGTTTTTTGTAATCCGTTGCCCGACGGGGGCGCATGCTGTGTTTCATTGGCGAATTGGACGGACAGGATATATTTGCTTAAGTTTAAGGAAGACCGCCACGTTGGAGTGGGAGCATTCTATTGGCTACCAAGTTTCTAATTAGGATCAGTTTCAAGCCAGGAGATTGGCTTTATCTTTTATTTGTTAGATACATTTTTCTTTTATTTGGGTTCCTTAATTTTCTTTTTTCCACATTGAGCTAATCTATTACTATAGAAAAAGAAAAATCGAAGGCCTGAAACGTTTCTTAATGCAAGAAAGTTGGATAGAATGGCCATACATAAGGATTATATTTCATGGTCGGCCTAAATCCAAGTCTTTTTCTCACTCCTTATATATTTTTTTATTACTTCATCAACAACAACATTACCATGTTGGTTTAGAATCTCCCGTCTATAACATGGTATCGAAGGGTCAGATGCATATTACTATATCTATGTGTTAGAAACACACAGAAGTTGATTCTCAATGATCCATAATGAAAATTGCGTCAAGCTGTATCCATCAACTGCTACTTCACAATATAAAAAGTGTAGCCAATTTAGTGAGCCGTTTTATTTTATTACCTCATATTCCAAAATTAAAAAAATTTATCCGTTAGAAATGGAAAAATACTTTTTATTACCTCATCTTTTTTTTTTTTTTACTTTTTCGCTTTTGAATCCTTACAAAACGATAGCGACAAGTCCAATTTGGAGCATTTCAGAAACTTGGAGATCCAATTACAAGAATTTTTTTTTTATTTCGGAGAAGGAAAAGGGAAAAATCACAATCTTGAAGCTGATTCTTATTAGCTATGGAGGACAAAAGGTTGCAAACATTACTCCCGTTGTGTAAAAAGTATTGTCATCAACTCATCATTAAGATATCATCTCATATATTGTTGTTAAAGAATATTTTCTAACTACTCATCGGCCTTTTTCCTTTTTGACTTAATATTTTTTATTTCAACGCCGATTCTATTTGTCCTGGTGCATGCTGTCTTTAATTTTTAAAAGCAAAAAAGTATTTCAACTTTAATGGAAAAAATTAAACTAAATTGTCAAAAATTCAAACAAGCTACTACAGAAATATAACCCCAAATAAAAAAATCCAGTAATTACAGGATGACATTAATATCTGCAGAATTCTCCTTTACTTACAATAATCACAAAGCCGGCACTGTAATTTAGTTGAGATGATTAAGTTGAAAGAATCCGTCAAAATAACAATAACAATAATAACCCAAAAAAGAGAAGAAGGAAAAGAAAAGAATCATAGTATCCCTCATGTAACTGCCTGGTAATATCTCACAGAAGCTACGACCACAGTCCCTGCACGAATCCAACAGCCTCAGATCAGAGTGCTCTACCTCCAGCTTTTCCATCCAACCCCAGAATCAATAATAATTTACAGCAATAATTACTTCTCCTAGATAACTAAGAGAGGCCTTTATAAGTTTTATTCAGAAGCTCTACTTCTGCCATTGCTCCTCCAATTGATTGAATGCCTATGCTACTTCGGGCTGACATCTTCAGATATAATCGTTGAATTCCCACGAGAGATGATACAATAATGCTACCTAACCATATTGTGGGATGCATAATTCATACCACTAATTTACAGCATAGTATCGAAAACAGCCCGTCACTTTGAGGACTTCTGCAAGTCGCATAACTGCCGATTTCACGACTTCAGAGTATGGAGACAGTGATTCAGGAAACCCAGGTAGGCAAACTGGAAGATACTGATCACTTTTTTCTCGTAAGCAAAAACACGTGAGCACAGCCCGGCAGAATATAAATCTGTTCAATGGACACATAATATGCTTATCAGTGAGTATCCCTCAGCAGCAGAATTTAGTAAACGGTGGGGTACGCTTCTGTGTGTTTTATAGTACTCCGTCAGGATAGGTTCATGCACTAAACATTAAGATAATTACCTAAGAATTAGCCGTCTAAGAAAGTGATCAGGCAGAATTTGAGCCCAAACCAGATCCAAGTTTGTTGACGTGCAGAGGATAATCTCCCACTCAGAGAAAGCAGCAGATATAATGCTGTCAGCGTCGCTGTAAACATCCTGCAAGGGGATTGCCAATCGACTGATAAAGCAGGTTTTTTGACCTCGACTTGGGAAAAGAAAAAAGAAAAAGAAAATGGAGGCAGAAATGCCAAAGAAAAAGCAATTCCACTTGAGAGTTCAATTTACCTTATCAAAGTCAGATGATGTGAGGCCAACCAACTGGCAAAAAGCTTGTAACGGGGCTGTCAAAAACAAAGTAAATTGACTTCCACTTTGTATCAAACCAGCAATAGTAGAGTCCTTAAATGATGGTCTAAGAGGAGAAAGGAGCAGAGCCATCATCTCTCCCCTTTCTATTCCATGCAAAACCTGAGATTGTATTTTGTGTCAATATAATTGAAACTGATTTCCTCGGGGAAAAAGGAGGGCAGTTGAGGGGCAGGGGAGGGAGGAGGATAGGTGGAGGAGAAAATATGTTAAAACAAAGTCACTTTAGAACGAAAATTTCTGCTTTCGCACAAAAACAGTTACCGAAAAGGAAAAGCCTCTTCAACGAAATTAGAGGCAAATGAGGACTTAAAATATTTTCTCACACTAATTGATGATCAGCCAGCTGCTAGTTCAGATCAATCAGCCAGGTTCTAGGCTGCAGTCTAAGCACTTTTTCTTGATCATAATCTCAACATAAAGACAATGTTCGCAAGTTGTAACAAGAACTCAATTAACTATCGACTGAAATACAGGTACTGAAGTTGTCAAGTTTAGTCTACAAACTTGGACTTGGACTCGAGAGCCTGCTGGTTTCACTGGAATTTACTGTTCTAACTATCAAAAAAATGGATGCCTGCGAAATAATATTACTCCCTCCGACCAAAAAAATATTTGTCACAGTTGGTCAAACATCAATTAAAATCAAATCTTGAAAGTATTCAACACAATATTTGTTAAAATAGCCTTCGCACCATATATGACCACATTCTACTGAACAATGTATAAAATACTTTGACGATTTGATTTTAAATGGTATTTGATCAACTTTGTTTTGACCAGTTGTGACAATATTTTTGCGATGGAGCGAGTAGATACCAGAATTCAATCAAGGAACTGTATATTTAGACAAACTAATTCTTGCTACGAGATGCCTAAACTCAGTAATAACTAATGAACTCAGATATTCAGATCGAAATTCACAAGTTAAATGACTCTCTTTCACACAAATAATTAAAGCTAAAGTTGTTATTCCAAGAACTCAGATTAGGAGTGTCAATCATCCTCCAGAAGAGGAGCAGAAGTAGAATAAACTACCTTATTACCAGATAGCAAGATATCACACAAAAGAATAATATCTGCTACCTCATAAATAATGTAAAAAGAAAAAAAAAAGTAAATATACACTTCTAGTTTTCTTATTCTTTTAAGAAAATACCTTAGGTTAGCATTCATGCTCGTCCAAGCCAAACGCAGAGCAGAAGCTTTCATGTAAAAAATAAAGAAGACGAAAGTAAATAAGGCAGAGTGAGAGAGAGAACAATGCTCAAGCATTTTTTCCCACTCATTTCTCATGCGGGAAAATGATTTGATACAGAAAATATTAGGTGCAAAACTTGAAATCCTTCATGCAAAGGTTTAAAGATAGCAACAATCTGCAGCCTCAAAAGGGAAGATTCAATTAAATGCTTTAGCAGTCCTACTTGCATCCCTCCTCCCATAGTTCAAGAGGAAATTAGAACAAATACAAGGAAAAGGAGGGGCAACGGAACCACTTGTCAGACTCAAATCGCCTTCCGAAGGAAAAGTCAGCTATTGGTACCAGACACAAAGTTCAAATTAGATTTCATGGGTTGATGACAACAGTGATTGTGGCACAAGTTGCAGAAAAGCTTTGACAAACCTGCCTTGAATTCGTGGCTGTTGTCGCTGTCAAGAATCAAGAAAATAGGCTTCCTCGTGAACGGAATAAAATCTCCAGGATAAAGGTTATTAGGACCTGAAAGTACAAAAAGTATGCAACAGTATAAGCAGGAAGACTTTCATTCGCAGAAATGACCATACCTAGAAACAATGGTAGACAATCTTTTCGTCCTATCACTGCTCTTATTCTGTATATATGCAAAGGTATAAGCAGGGAAATTTTCGTTCGCAGAAATGACAATATCCAGAAATAATGGTGGACAATCTTTTCGGAACCAACCTCCATCCCTGCTGGGCCCGAACCATAAAGAGCTATCGAAACAGTGACTTGAGTCCCTCTTGCCATTCACAAGGTTCACTTTCCTATCACTGCTCTTATCTCTGTATGTGTTGCAAATAGAACTAAATTTGGAACTTCTCCCTGAACTTCCAGAGCTTTCAACCTGAGCAGAAATACTGTGGCTTGGACTCCCTGCAAAACAGTTTGAGATATCATAATACAGGATCAAAATATCAGTCTCTGCCAATTCTTAAGTTATAAAGCAACGTTAACCTGGCGCTGAGATGTATATCAGCAAGACGCTGTCAAAGGAAAGCTCCTCACATATGGTAGCAATGGCCTGGAAATGCAAGTTACAAGCATATAGCACGTTAGAAATAATTACTACATCATACAAACACATTGTTCTCACTAGATAGATTCAGTACGGAGAAAAAAAGTTAAAAGTAATCATGCAGATATTACACAATTGTTAGTGCAAAAGAACTTATTCCAATTCCCTTTTTTCTTCTTTTTTTGTGTGTGTGTTAACTTACTCATTCCAAGCCTTTAAGCGGCACTTTGAAGAATTTCAGTAGTTCAAAAGTTTTCAACAAGAAAATTTATTCTCAATTTAGAAACACTGGCTAGAAAGGATTTCCTTCTAACTTCTGCAGAAATCCCACAAAAAAAGGGGAAAAAAGGACCAAAATCTGTTAGTCCCCAAAGAACAACCCGCTGTCAAAGACTATGTCAGATAGCAAGCACATATAATTAAAGAGACTACAACACCTACAGCTATCAGTTGTGTGACAGAAGGTCTGTGGAGAAGAGCTTTCCTAGGATTTGGTGGCAAAGATGTATCTGACAAATCAGCCATCAAATTTAACTCAATCAATCCAGAGGCAGCAGAAAGGTCAACTTGGTGACCATTCTCTTGGGACTCGTCTTGATTCTTTTCGAAGAATGATCCACTAAGTTCCCATTCTAAACACTGCAACATTCTGTAAATGTCCAAAGATATGTCTGCAAATTTGACCTATAATGGAAAAGCAGTAGAATTTATTTACAACAGGAGAAAATTTTATCAGAAGTGTGTATTAGTAGATTCAATAAACAGAGATCCAAAAATATATAACCTCATTTTTGTGATAGCTTGTCAGCACTGCATCTTGAAACTTTAAAACCTTCTTTGCATTGAACCGAGCTATATATGGTAGAGAGGATGGATGAGAATCCAATAAAGCACTGAATCGGAGAGGCCGAATAAGCAAAAATGCAGCATCAGCTTTTGTAAATCTATCCATCTCATGTAACACCAGCCTCCATTCTTTGAACCTTGTTGTATCCTGTGATATACTAGCTTGGTTGGGACAATTTATAATTTTTAATCAGTGGGCCTATTCCTAAAGATTAAACATATCATTCGAATAGATAAGCGTAGCTTCCATGTATATATGCACTTACGTATTCTAAAGAAGAAGGTACTATATTATCTTAGGAATATGAAGGAGAATAAGATTCAGTGTCCAACTAAAAGGGTAAAGATGTTCATAGTGTCTAAGTCGATTTAATTTTGCAGGAACCACTTGGACAGTGAAAGTACAGCTCTAAATTGTTGAAGAAAAGAGACCTGGAGCTTAAGCAAAATGGTAAAAGAAGTTGCTAGCAATATAATCACGAGCTATTCAAATCAAGATTTACTGACCAGATCCTACCAAAGGTTCGATGCTTGCAATTATACTAATGAGATTTTATCCAGCTTAAACATTAACTTTCCAAATCAGGTTCGTAGTACAGATCTCATAATCTTTAATCAAACTTTTAATTCAGAAATAACATTGCAGAGCTTCCTATCCAAAGCTCCACCAAGACACAATCTTTAGGAAGAAAATGACATGAAATAAAAGAACAATAAAAAGAATTAATTGCAAAGAGGTAAAAGAAGCTTTAAAAGTTAACAATCATTCGGTAGCTGAACTAGACTAGCAAAAGCTCGTAAAGTTAGAGGAACATACATAATTCCATCCCATCATCCTTGGCACACCGTCAAACCAGGTCTCAAATAATCTCAAATTGATGAAAAAAATAAGAGGGGTAAAAAGGAAAAGTGAAACATACCGCAAAAGTGGATTTTGTGTCCTCAACTAGAGCTCTAAACTTATCCATGAGCAATGTTGCCATCTCCATTCGATTTAATATCAAGGAAACCATGAAAAATCTAACGTAAAACCTCAACTCCTTAAACCTAATGCCTTTATCCTTCTTTGAACCTTCCTCGAAGTATCTCCGATTCAATATCGCCTCGTAAAACACATACGCCTCAATCAAAAACCTTGCTTCACTGGTCCTCATATACTGGCTAAAATACAATTGACCTATCCTCGAAGCGATCTCACCGATCTCCCACCTCTGTAGCCCCGACTGCATCAACTTCACCCGGTTCTCTTGTTGGTACTTCCACAATCTCAAGTACGCTTTGAACACGCTGTGAAAGTAGTGATTGTACGGTCCACGCACGTACGTCGGCGCATCCCTTACTCGCGTGAATTTCTTCTCTCCAATTTCCACTAAAGCTCGGAATTTCTGTACCACGGCGTCATCAGACGCCGCTTCTGCTTCCATACTTTACAATACTAATACCGGAGCATATCTTTTCTCCCAAATTCACAGAAATCGTCGCAGAAAAATGAACGCCGGATTTCCTAGAGAACCATCGGGAAGAAGGACGTAACTTCCAGCTGAAGGAAATCAGCAGAGGGGAAAGTCAAGTTTACCTAATTCTTTTCAAAAAAAATTTCCTATTGATAGAATCTAAGCGTCGATGGTGGTGACGAAGACGATGATCTCGGACGGAGAGACTGGTAAGGCGACGCCGTTGTGGCCTGGAGAGAGGGGAGGAGTTGGCTGCGAACTAAGTGGGCGTCGAATTTATCTGATGAGTTACAGCTGTCCAGTCCACTAAGCTAAGACTGCATTCCTAAAAAAAAGGAAATAGGGAAGAAAACCAGCAGGTAGAGTACGTACTAATTTTTTAGTAGTGTTATTTTTATCATAAAATTATAAGTAAGATCGTAGATGACATAAGTCTTCTTCATCTATTAATTTATATTTATGTTTGATATTTCTAGTTTTCTACGTTACACCTTTAGAGCAAATAACGTTTTTTTATTTCAGGAAGACATTACAATCACGAACCACAAACAATTTTTAATTAAAAATACAAATGAGACAAATAATTCAAGAATAGTTTGTGCTCTATTTATAAAATGACTTTTATTAAAAGAATAAAACGATATCGAGTCAAACTCTAACAACTCGTTAAGAAAAATGAGTTGTATTCAATTATTTTTATGCCTTAGATACTCGCTAAATTTTAAGTTGAATTTTATAAAAGAAGCACAATCTCGAGTCAAATTTGAGCATGGTCCAATTTGGTACATTGATACCCCTGGAAGCATAAATCTAAACCTACCTTTACGAATTAACCAACTGTCGACAGCTTATCAACACTTTTTAACAAATTGATTTAGCTTTAAACACACGCTTAAATTACTCTAAAAAATTTTTTTAGAACTCAAGATATTGAGAAATTCCTAAAATACGTCTAGAGAGGATACATTTCAAAAGATATCAAATATTGATAAAATATAGATTTATGCACTAAAGAGCAGTTTATTTATTTTTCGCTTTCTTCCGATAAAGGGTTCATAAATTTGGGATGGTGACATCAAATCTCTCCTATAAGGAGTATCAAGCAAATATGGTTCGCGTTATAGTTGACGTCCCCTTTTTACAACTGGCGTCCAGCGTCTTAGATGAGCTTAACAGTTTCCGGCCAAGGCCTTGGACGCGGCTGATAGTCTTGTTCAGGTCATGAGATGCGTCTGCCACTGTTGTTCAGGCCTGAATAGTTTTTCAGCTTCCAAATGTTTTTTTTTTTGCACCCAAAAACCGTATAACCTTTGGATGCAGATGTCATTGTCTTCCAAGAGTCACCTCATGGTCGCGGTTGAGAGTGATGTCCAAGGTCTTTTTAGAAACAAGTGCTAACTACGTCTTAATTGTTTGTAGAATTTTTCTCCATTCGTACTATATTTTAGGTTTTTTTATTAAAACTAGAATAAAAAACGAAATCACTCTATTTATTTTACGAATGGTAAGTATTCACCAAACTCATCGTAGTTTGCTTTTCATAACCCCAGTTAAATTGATTGTATTTCATAAAGAAAAATGACACGTACTACTACTTTTATGCAATTATTCTCTCATAAACAGGTTTTGCTATGTTGAGAGCTCCTGAAGAAACTCAAAGCCACATCAAATAAAAGCATATAGACGATGAAACCAAAATCATGGTCTTTTCTACACGGCAGACAAATAAGTAAAAGACATATCCTCTAATGGTTTTGGTGCATATAAATCATTTCCCCATAACCGATATCCTGCTCTCAATTGAAGTTCCATAAAAATCTTTCTACATCAGAAATCAACCCCGTTTCCATAATCGGCCTAATTTTTATTCCTAAAACCCCTCTAAGCAAATATAAAATGTCCAAAAGCTTTTTCCCCTGGAAAGTCCCAAGTTTTCATCCATGATAAAAATCTGTATGTCTCCAGATAGATCATTTGATATGAACTTGATGTAATTTACGTGATATATTCTAATAAAGAAAGGCTCAGAAAGAAAAATCTAAGTCAAACTGTCCGATATTTGCATATCACAACAGAGCATATTAGATTAAAAAATGCTATCCCAATAAAAAACATAATGGTGTTCCCGGTGCACTAGGCTGCATAGGGTCTGAAGATGAGCCAGATCGTCTTGCGATATGATATACACAGTCTTACTTTACACTTTGTGTAAGAGTATGTTTCTAATAAAAAGATACTGTCAATGTTATATAATTCGTGTACATAAAGCTGTATCTGGTGTCTTATTTTTGTCCTTTTTCGAAATTATTGTTAGAATTAAATATGTCACATACTCACACAGCTTTTATACCCATTAGTGGTCTCCGGGGGGTTGCTGAAGAAAAGTTCCAAGTCAAGGGGACAGGGTAGGTATATAAAGACAAGAGTATATAGCTGTAAGCGGAAATACATGCACGACTTTGCACATTTAAAAAAAAAAAGCTTGGGTTGGTTGTAAAGTGAAGTAGGATTTTGTTGTCTTGCATCATATTTTAAAGGAAAGTCGTTTGGTTTCAGACTTTCAGTTGCAGCGGGTTACCCTCTTCAGATAGAAGTTGAATCTTGTCTGGGATAGTCAATCAGTTCTGTTCATTAAAAAAAAAAATGAATTTCTCTATTACCCTTTTTCTTTTACCAAAAAGATGGCGACGGAATTTTTTATTGCTTTGCCATAAAGTTTTATGAAACATAAAATGCACATAATGTGTCTCAATGAACAATCTATTTGTACTTTTTTATCAGCCTACGTCACTCCATATTTTAATGAAATGTGTCACGCATATGTTTGGTGACCGGATCCAAAATTACCAAAATTCAGATAAGGAAGATGGTTAGGTGATCTTTGTTTAAAAAGGTTATTTTCATTTTTTATGAAGTAAAAAACGAAACATAAATAAGATGAGGTTGGTAAACATCATGAGATAATGGTGTATTTTTCAAACATCAATGAGGGATAAAGATGTATTTTTAAATATTAAGGTATATTGACGATTATGCCAAACATTAGCGCGTAAAAGGTAATTAATTGTTCTTGCTTTCTATATGAGATAAAAGAGAAGGAGATATGAGATGAAGTTGTGCAAATTGCAAATTATGATTATCGTAAAGAAACCTAACCACAACAGAAGTTGACCATAGACGGGCACGTATGGGAAAATATAGTGTCCCATTATGACATATCTCATGCACTTGTATCTTTGGTAAAAATCTTCTCAGTCTTCTCTTATTTTTTTAACAGTAAAATCTATACCATCGTAATACAACATCAAGTATCCTGTAACGTTATTATAGTCCGTCTCATGTATGGGAGTGAAACTCATTCGGGCATTGTGTTGTGGCATAAGCTAAACGTAACTAATATTACATCATGATGGTCCATCATATCATTTTCATCAACTGGCATCACATGGAATATGGTTCGAGTTAACGCTATAAACGAGCCAATCATTGTGTTGTTCAAGTTCGGTTTATTTAACTTAGCAAACGAGCCGAGCTTGTTTGTTTATTTAAACGAACATATTTAATTGTTCAAGATTGGTTAGTTTAACTCACGAATAACATTAACGAGCCAAACAACTTAAACGAACGGTGCCACTTACCGAGTTCGAATAGAAAAAACGTGTTGAAGCTCTGTTCATTAACTTTTTATCTGAGCTCGAGCTCAAACCAAACGAGCCGAACAACCGAACGACTTGGTTCATTTACAGTCCTAGTTCGAGTGCAAGCCCATATGGATGACAGATAAAATCTGTGCTCTTTCCTCTCTAATTTGGTTACATTATTAATGGCGAGGAGACAAAATAATAGTACATGATTGGAAAAGTTGGCTTTCGGAATACAGGGAATTCATGTGTGAAGAATAACTTTCTACGAGAAATATCTGCCTAAAATACCAATTAATGAAATCTTAGATTTCTATTTAAAAACCCTTCATATATTATCAACAAGATTCGTTTTAACTAAACAAATCTGAATTCAAAAACATAATATTCGTTTCGGTTTGGTTCGGTTTTGTTAACATTCCTATATACAAATCTAACTTTTGAAACAATTAGAAAGACATAATAAAGTAAGAATATGCCTCTTCAATAAAATAACTTAAAATAATAATTTTGAAGTATATCCGGCATAAATCATACTTTCTGCCGTACAACGTTTATTCAAATGGATTCCGGAAGAAAAGTCAATGCTTATTATCAAATAAGGACGGTTGAACGAATCGAATAGTTTGCGAACTGCTTGAGTTTTGTTTGTGTTCGGTTTGATAATTGTCCAAGACAAATTCAAACATTTGTTTAGATTCATTTATTAAAACGAGCGGAACTATTAATGAATAGTTGATTTAGCTAAACTATTACCAAAACATGCAAACTCCTATGAACAAATATCTGGTTCATCCAAATTATGCCGAATGTAAAGAATAGAAATATGACTAAAATAAAAACCTTGTCCTAATGGTCCACAAAATTGCTTGGTTGTCTTTTACCAAGTCCTTATAGAAGATCACCGTCCGCGATACTAATTTTCTCTAGGATTGGAGATATAACAACAACGACAAAGCCAATTAAATTAACTCTGAAAACAAGATATGTTGGGATTAATTCGAGATACGTGTGATGCGCAGCACGTTGATAAGGTTTATACGAATTAATCATAAGGTGGACGTTATGTATGATACTATTATATGTCACATATGTCACGTGATAATATTAATTGTTACGTAAAACATCCACACGTTAAGTGATCATCAGGTATACTCGTGGATGTATAATGTGGTCTAAATGGAAACCCCGAATATGTAGACAGTCATATGGTCAGAGACCGCGATGGATGGGCTCAAAGTGCAACGACCATAAAGTTACGACATCTGGTCCCCGAGGGGCGACAACCCACGTGTGGCTAGTAGATAATTATTGGCACAATAATTAAATATTGAATAATATTTAATAGGAAGATAAGGTTGAGTTTTAAATTTAAGATTAAATTTAAACCTTATACCTATCAGATCCTTCCATCCCCTCTATATGAAGAACGCTTCACCTCCTCATATCAGAAGGTGAAAAAACGCTGCATACAGAAAAGAGGGAAGGTGTGCCAAGTTTTCTATAAAGTCCACACTGTCTAGCCTCTCCATCGGGTAAAGCAGTGAATTGTTGAAACCAGTCAAGGGGTGTATCAACAATTGGTGGGGGGTCGTGAATCCTTGGATCACGCCAGATTCTTCATCAGCCGGAGCAGTTGCAGTGTACGTGTTCAGATTAACAACAGCAATGGAGCAAAGTATATTTTCCGCATTTTGTTACTTTGTCCATTGATTCGATTAAACGGTCATATTCAGGGGTTTATTAAATTAAATCCAACAAGTGGTATCAGAGCAGGCCTAATCGAATCAATTTCGTTAATCTGTTCATAATGAAAAAACGGAAATTTTTCGGGTCAAAAACGTTTTGCGAAACAAGCTATGGTAAATGAAAAGTTTCTGTTTTTTATAAAATCTGCCGGGCTAATAAATACAAATTAGTGTTCGTGCTGGTGGCAATCGCTTGGAATAGTGGATCGCAGGTCGAAGGTTCAAACCTTCCTGCTGCGAAGTTTTCGGCTGGTTTTTGTTTTTTTCTGGAAATCCTGGTTTATTATATAAAGCTAAAGCAGCCATCCTTTTTTTTTGAACAAAATATTTTTTGGCCTAGTGGTAGCAACGTTTTTTAAAATCCTGAAGGTCTCAGTTTCGATTCTTGCTGGCCGAAATTTTAGGGGTTTTTTCGATTTTCCGGAATTTCTGGATTTTAATATAAATTAAAGCCTCCTTCAGCTAATAAAAGGCTTCTGGCCTGGCGGAACAGAAGCGCTTCAGCAGCGTCTTGGGTTCGATCCCATTTTGCGAAAATTTCGGCTGTCTTTTGTTTTTTCAGGAAAACCTGGAGTTTTAATATATATAAAGAACATCCCTTTAATTAACAAAATTGCTTGTGGCTCAAGTGGCTATTGTCTGGGACATCAAGCTGGAGGTCTGCGGTTCCAAACTCCCCTCCGCTGGCCGAATTTGATTTTTCATTTTTGGGCTCCAGGCTGGCAGCTATCAGGTTTGGGCCGGATCCCGTCTCAATGCGGTCCGGCCCTCCGCTGGCCGAATTTGATTTTTCATTTTTGGGCTCCAGGCTGGCAGCTATCAGGTTTGGGCCGGATCCCGTCTCAATGCGGTCCGGCCCTATTTCAGAATAGGGATTCGGCCCATAAGGTTTAATAAAAAAAAAGGGCTTGCATATTCCAGATTTTGGGTATTGGATCGTCAGGTATACTCGTGGATGTATAGTGTGGTCTAAATGGAAACCCCGAATATGTAGACAGTCATATGGTCAGAGACCGCGATGGATGGGCTCAAAGTGCAACGACCATAAAGTTACGACATCTGGTCCCCGAGAGGCGACAACCCACGTGTGGCTAGTAGATAATTATTGGCACAATAATTAAATATTGGATAATATTTAATAGGAAGATAAGGTTGAGTTTTAAATTTAAGATTAAATTTAAAACCTTATACCTATCAGATCCTTCCATCCCCTCTATATGAAGAACGCTTCACCTCCTCATATCAGAAGGTGAAAAACGCTGCATACAGAAAAGAGGGAAGGTGTGCCAAGTTTTCTATAAAGTCCACACTGTCTAGCCTCTCCATCGGGTAAAGCAGTGAATTGTTGAAACCAGTCAAGTGGTGTATCAACAATTGGTGGGGGGTCGTGAATCCTTGGATCACGCCAGATTCTTCATCAGCCGGAGCAGTTGCAGTGTACGTGTTCAGATTAACAACAGCAATGGAGCAAGGTATATTTTCCGCATTTTGTTACTTTGTCCATTGATTCGATTAAACGGTCATATTCAGGGGTTTATTAAATTAAATCCAACAAGTGGTATCAGAGCAGGCCTAATCGAATCAATTTCGTTAATCTGTTCATAATGAAAAAACGGAAATTTTTCGGGTCAAAAACGTTTTGCGAAACAAGCTATGGTAAATGAAAAGTTTCTGTTTTTTATAAAATCTGCCGGGCTAATAAATACAAATTAGTGTTCGTGCTGGTGGCAATCGCCTGGAATAGTGGATCGCAGGTCGAAGGTTCAAACCTTCCTGCTGCGAAGTTTTCGGCTGGTTTTTTTTTTTTCTGGAAATCCTGGTTTATTATATAAAGCTAAAGCAGCCATCCTTTTTTTTTGAACAAAATATTTTTCGGCCTAGTGGTAGCAACGTTTTTTAAAATCCTGAAGGTCTCAGTTTCGATTCTTGCTGGCCGAAATTTTAGGGGTTTTTTCGATTTTCCGGAATTTCTGGATTTTAATATAAATTAAAGCCTCCTTCAGCTAATAAAAGGCTTCTGGCCTGGCGGAACAGAAGCGCTTCAGCAGCGTCTTGGGTTCGATCCTATTTTGCGAAAATTTCGGCTGTCTTTTGTTTTTTCAGGAAAACCTGGAGTTTTAATATATATAAAGAACATCCCTTTAATTAACAAAATTGCTTGTGGCTCAAGTGGCTATTGTCTGGGACATCAAGCTGGAGGTCTGCGGTTCCAAACTCCCCTCCGCTGGCCGAATTTGATTTTTCATTTTTGGGCTCCAGGCTGGCAGCTATCAGGTTTGGGCCGGATCCCGTCTCAATGCGGTCCGGCCCTATTTCAGAATAGGGATTCGGCCCATAAGGTTTAATAAAAAAAAAAGGGCTTGCATATTCCAGATTTTGGGTATTGGATCGGGGCTATTTCAGAAGGGCTTCGGCCCACTACGGCATTAACCAAAAAAAAAATAAGGGAAATTTCTGTTTCTGGTTGGGTGGACGTGTTTTAGCCGACCCGACCCGCGCCCCTACCCTTTTTTTTTCAGTTTTTAATTGATTTATTATTATTATTTTGGATAAAGTAAATAATAATAGGTTTATTATTATTATTTAAAGTTTCTTTTAAGGAAAAATAGTAATAATAACAAATTGTTGTTATTATTATTATTTTAAAGTCTCCTTTTAAAGAAAATAATAATAATGATGATGATAATTTAATTATTATTGTTATTATTATTAAAAGAAAATAGTAATAATAATAAGTAATTATTATTATTATTATTTAAAGTTCTTTTAAAGGAAAATAAAGTAAATAATAATGATAATAATTTGATTATTATTGTTATTATTAAAGTTTATTAAGGAAAATAGTAATAATAATAATAAATTCTTGTTATTATTATTATTATTTTAAATCCAAAATAATAATAATCAAGTGTTAAGTTTAATTTTTGGGTTATTGCATTATTATGTTTTTATGCATGCAGTTAATTGTTTATTTATTTATTTATGCCTTATGTTTATGCATGTTAATAAATAAATAAAATAAAGTTAAGGAACTTAACCCAATAAGGATCCGAATCTTGCTTGACCCGCTTTGACCGAGTTCAACCAAGTTGATTCGATGGGCTAAGTTGACTGAATTAACCAACACTTATCAATCAATGCGGTTTATACTCGTGATAGATGACTCATTGAGTTGTGATAAAAACACCGTACACATAGTTTTGTCTAAGAAAGCCGGTACTTAAACGAGACCATTGTGACTCCACCGGTGGCCTGGAAATTATGTGAAACGGTAATACACCCTTATGGCAAGTGGGTATTGCTGAATCGGTTCTCTTCACAATCAATGTGACCCATCATAAGGTTATATCACTTGTTATATTGATTGATAAAGATATTGTTTTCTTATACCGTAAGGTGAACTGAGCTTGGTTCAAGGTGGTTCTTATTTGAGCCGTAAAGGGAATCAAGCTAGTTCAAATTGGTTTAAGTAAAACAAAATGGATGTTAGTGTTAAGTATGCACGGTACGTGCAAAAGGGTCAGTCAGTAAACTGCGGATCATATAGAACCATAAAGTTACGCGACTTAGCAAATGTAGGGCTTTAATATGATCCCCTTAAAGTGCGGCAATCATATCATCGCCACTATATTTGTTATGATCGTGAAGGGCATGTATGTGTTGGAGGCAATCATTGACCGGCCCAAAGGAAGGTGTGATTGTCGAAGACACATATGAGCATGGTAGTGGACCCAAATAGGGCCGGCGGCGAAGCTTTAAAAGCGTAGGTTAACTCATCGGCCCAAAGGAAGGTGGTTAACTTGTGCTTGGAGAGACGTCATATTGACCACTACACCCAATTGTTGGAAGGTATTGGGATGACTCCAAAGAGCCCCAATATTGGAAGACAATTGGTAGATGGAATCGGGGTTCTATTTTGATATTTGTTCTTATGCAGTTTAAAGATTACACGTGTTGTGTATTTAAGTCCGTTTCTTGTTTGCTTTTCAGCAATAATGTCTAACATTAAGGATATTCCTACAATGAACGGTTCAAACTATAAGCAATGGAAATATCAATTTGAGATCTTTTTGGGGATTGCTGATCTAGACAATGCGTTACAGATAGATCGTCCAGCTGTGCTAACAGACGAAAGTACCAGTTAGGAAAAATCTCACATGGCACGCTGGCTACGATCAAATCGCATGTGTCTTATGATCATGCAAAAGACTATCCTCAAATGCTTCAGGGGACACGTTTCTGAGTCCACGACGGCTAAGGAATTTTTAGCCGATCTCGAGCAAAGACATGTAAAGAATGAGAAAGCCGAAGTAGGCAATCTCTTAAAGAAACTTTGCTCGAAACAGTACCGTGGAATCGACAGCATAAGGGTGCATAAAGTTATGAATGCTGTCGCTACCAATTTCGGTGGTAAGAAACGCAAAGATGCGGAAATGGTTACTGTGCAAAAGGCAAGTCAAAAGGAAAAGAGGGTGCCTATTACTGACGCACCCAAAAGCATGACTTGTTTCTTTTGCAATAAGGAAAGACATTTAAAGAAGAATTGTACCGGTTATATATCTTGTCTCAAGAAAAAGGGTACATTCTTAGTTTGTTCTGAAGTTAATTTTGTTTCGGATATAGCCACTTGGTGGGTCGATACGGGAGCCACGACTCACTTATCTGTGACTATGCAAGGTTGCCTAAGCCATAGAAAACCAAGAGACGATGAAAGATACGTCTATTGGGGAAATGGCAGCGGCATAAAGGTTGAAGCCATCGGGCATTTCAGATTGCTGTTGACATTTGGTTTCTATCTAAATTTCATGACACTTTTGTAGTACCATCGTTTAAACGAAATCTTATTTCGTTTTATCGATTGGATAAAAGTGGATATTACGGTTATTTTGGAAATGGAAATTTCCAACTTTATCATGCTTCTAGATTGATTGGTCACGGTATAATGTCCGAAATTGATAAGCTTTATTCAATAAACGTTGCTTCAAATCAGGAAACCTTGCATGTTGTAACGCGAAACGTTAAAACAAAATTAACTCATGAGAATTCAGGATCACTTTGGCATCGACGTTTAGGACACGTGTCCAAAAACAGAATAGAACGTCTTGTCAAAACAGAAATTCTCAATCCTTTAGACTTAACCGATTTAGAGTCGTGTGTATTTTGTGCTAAAGGAAAACAAACTAAAGTCCGAAGATATGAAGCAAATCGTGCAAATAGTCCATTAGAGTTGATTCATACCGATATTAGTGGCCCATTTCATCCGGTTACTCGAAATGGCCACTCTTATTTTATCACCTTTATTGACGACTATTCGCGATATGGCTACGTATTCTTGATTAAAGAAAAAGCGCAAGCAATAGACATGTTCAAATCCTTTAAAGCTGAAGTTGAGTTACAACTCAACAAAAGGATTAAAGCCGTCAGATCGGACCGTGGGGGTGAATACTACGGTCGATTAGATGGATCAGGAGAACAGTGTCCAGGACCATTTGCTAAATACCTAGAGGAAAACGGAATCGTCCCTCAGTACACCATGCCTGGGTCACCAAGTATGAATGGTGTAGCTGAAAGACAAAACCGTACACTTATGGATATGGTGCGTAGTATGATGAGTCAAACTACACTACCATTATTCCTCTGGGGAGAAGCGCTTAAAACCGCAGCTTACATCCTCAACCGAGTACCAACTAAAGCAACGATAAGGACCCCTTATGAGTTATGGATTAAGCGTAAGCATAGCCTTAACCACATAAGGGTTTGGGGTTGTCCAACAGAGGCGAAGCCTTACAGACCAAATGAAAGAAAGCTGGACACCAAAACAGTTAGTTGCTATTTCGTTGGTTACTCGGAAAGGTCACGAGGGTATAAATTCTACGATCCCACAAATAAAGTATTTTTCGAGACAAATTCAGTAAAGTTCTTTGAGGATACTTTGGTTCTGGGGGGAATGATTTGCATCAGCAGATCATCGAGTTAGATGAGGCACACTCAGATGCGACAGAAATGCGAATCGAACCATCTTTTGGGGAGATAGCATCAGCGATACCCGCACCTAAGGTACCTCATCCCAGTAGTGACGCTCCACAAGAACAAGTTCATGTTCCTGAGGAAGTTACTGAAGAACTCGATGAATTGTCGGCTGATGCAGTTCAGGAACCTACAGTATCCCAAGAACAAGTGCCCTTAAGGAGATCCACTCGCGAACGGAGAAACCCCATTCCTAGCGATTATGTGGTGTATCTCCAAGAACACGAATTCGATGTTGGTATGTTGGACGATGACCCCGAAAATGTCCAACAAGCATTGCAATGTCGAAATTCAGAAAAGTGGATAAATGCCATGGAAGAAGAGATAAAGTCTATGCACGACAACAAGGTATGGGATGTCGTCTCGTTGCCTAAAGGTTCGAAACCAGTTGGTTGCAAATGGATATTTAAAACCAAACAGGATTCAAAAGGCAACGTAGAACGATATAAGGCTCGACTTGTTGCTAAAGGGTTTACCCAAAATGAGGGCATAGACTATACGGAAACCTTCTCTCCAGTATCTACGAAGGATTCCTTCCGGATAATCATGGCTTTAGTGGCACACTTAGATCTTGAGCTACATCAGATGGATGTTAAGACTGCGTTTTTAAACGGAGAACTCGACGAAACCATTTACATGGTTCAACCGCCTCAATTCGAGGTGGGAGATCCAAAAGGCATGGTTTGTCGACTAAAGAAATCCATCTATGGGCTCAAGCAAGCGTCTCGACAATGGTACTTCAAATTCGCCAAAGTGGTTGTCTCCTTCGGTTTTGAGGCAAACCAAATTGACGAATGCGTGTATCACAAGTTCAGTGGGAGCAAGTTCATATTCATGATCTTGTACGTAGATGATATACTGCTTGCAACAAACGATGTAAACATGTTGAGCGACACCAAAGCCTTTCTGAGAAAGCATTTCGAGATGAAAGACCTTGGTGAAGCCTCATATGTGTTGGGACTTGAGATACGGAGGAATCGTACCCAAGGTATCTTAGGTCTCTCACAACAGGCATACATCGAAAAGGTGTTGAAGAGGTATAGCATGGATAAGTGTAAACCACTTAATACCCCTGTGGCAAGAGGAGATAAATTCAGTCTAAAACAATGTCCCAAACAGAGTTTGAACGTTGAGGAATACTCCCTATGCTTCGGTAGTAGGGAGTATAATGTATGCCTAAGTATGTACACGACCAGACCTGGCATTCATTACGGGAATGTTAGGCAGATACCTCTCTGATCCGAGTAAGGATCACTGGACCGCAGCAAAGAGGGTGCTGAAATATTTACAAGAAATGAAACAACACGTACTGACGTATCGGAGATCTGACAAGTTAGAGATCACTAGATATACAGATTCCGATTTTGCTGGATGCTATGGTAGCATGAATCGACCTTAGGTTATGTGTTTACCCTAGCCGGAGGTGCGATCTCATGGAAAAGCACGAAACAGACCGTATTGGCGTTCTCCACTATGGAGGCGAAATTCGTAGCTTACTTCCACGCATCCAATCAGTCGATATGGCTTCACAATTTTGTCACAGTGCTGCGGGTATTGGAGACCATCACGTCTCCAATGAGGATTTACTGTGACAATAATGTTGCGGTGCTATATTCAAATAACAACCGGAGTTCATCTAAAGCGAAATACATAGAGATGAAGTATCTGGTTGTTAAAGAAAGAATTCTGAGTGGTCTGATCAGTATTGAGCACATCAGTACAGACTCTATGGTGGCCGACCATTTGACTAAGGCCGTGAAACCGGTTGTGTTTCACAAGCATGTTAGCCGTATGGGTCTTAGTCCAGTTGAGGATGTTTTATCCTAGTGGGAGTCTGTGAGGTTTTTCTTGTGTTCAATAAAGTTGTTTATTTCAGACAAACAGTATAATGTACATTTCGGTTACATTAAAGTTTTTCTGCAGAAGTAATGTACATTAAGCAGTTACGGCATACATTCTGAATTCTATTGATCTCACTAAAGAGGGCCAAGTTGGAATTAGATATGTATGATCACCTAGCATATTAATTCCACACTACATATGTAGCGCCCCGACCCGGACAGCGGAATCCGAACCGGTGCACCCGTCGTAGCTTACTGAGAAGACTACAAGACGTCTCATCTCTCGTGTACACATCATCAGTGACGTACGAAAGTAAAAGCGGAAACATGTATCTAACGAATGTCAACCGTCAACTCGTACATCAAAGAATACTAAAATCCCAACAAACTAGCCATGATGTTCACCAACTCAAATCCTCAAACGAATGAAATAACTGAAATAAACAACATTTGTCTCGACTACTCGCCATTGGGCACTCTAAGCATCCCACTCAGCCCACTCGCCGTCGTCTTCAATGAAAATCATGTCATAGCTAGGCTCATCTGCACCATAAGAGTAGTACCCTTAGCGAAAACGCTAGCAAGTAACCCACTTATAAGACATACGGGATCAACACATGGCAAGACATGAGTAATAGATAAATTGAGGGGTGTGAGGGCACATGTCTTGTAAACTTTCAAATATAGAATTTGAATAACGCAGTAAAGCAAGTACGGCAGTTTGCTCACATTTAACAATTAATAGGCAATCGAGTATCACACACGTTCGTAACACATTGACTCTCGTGATGCATGTCAAGATATGCACTACACTACTCATCCACTTATGCATGAACACTTTCTCTTTTAAAACAATGCAATGCATGACATAATGCCCGGTCACTTCATATAACTTTATACCCTGTAACGCGCCCCGGCTTATATTTCCATCCCGGTTTACGTTACAGCCAACTTTATACCCTGTAATGCACCTCGGCTTATATTTCCATCCCGAGTAGCATTACAGACAACTTTATACCCTGTAACGCGCCCCGGCTTATATTTCCATCCCGGTTTACGTTACAGTCTTTTGTGCCCTACAATGCGCCCCGGCTTAAATTTCCATCCCGGTTTACATTGCAGGTCACCTTCGCAAATCTGTGCCGAAGCACCTTTCTTTTCAAATCAATATGCAAATGCACGTGCCATGATGCAAGACTCCTTGTTCATTCACATTCCTCGATCACATATGCAATTCACATTCACATGCGCAAGTACAGGTAACACGCAAGAGTACGCTAGCTTACTAGTCAACACTTAGACCTCAACTAGCCCGTCAACACATACCTTTGATTCTAAAGTTCACCGCCTACGCGAGTATCCCTATCTTTCCTTCATTGAACTCTAAGACACCGTGTACGTTCATTTCCTAACCCTCCTAAGTCATTCACGTTGGAACTCGGTTTGAAAACCCATGGAAGTCTCCCATTATTGATTCACCATCCTAGGTCAGATTCCCAAGACTTAGGCTACCCTTAATCAGGTCTTAAGAAGTCTCTAAAGTCACCCAAAGACTCCCCGAGCTTCCCTTTTTCTTTCTCTATTTTTCCACAAAACTGGGGGACATCATCCCCTCACATCGATCGATCTATGTACTTCATACCCTCACATCGATCGATCAATGTCCATCAGAGGACATCGATCTCTCAGCCCTTCCTACATCGATCGATCGAAGTGACTTCATCCCCTCACATCGATCGATCGATGTCCATCAGAGGACATCATACCCTCACATCGATCGATCTATGTACTTCATCCCCTCACATCGATCGATCGATGTCCACGATTCCAGCACAGAAACTTTGCGATTTTCGCAGAAACTACAAAACCATAACTCCAATTGATCCCAAACTTCATCCCAATCAATCCAAGCCTAAACCCTGCTATAATCTCATGCTTAAACTACGAATTAAACGCTACACAATTACAAATCACAGATTCAATCCTAACACACGACTCATCTATCACAACAACCCAAAAATCCTTCTTTTCTCTCTCAAACCCACGCATCCACTCAATCACATCAAGAGGGGATTCAAGGGATAAGGATTTGCAGGATTTCACAGATTCAACAACAACAACAATCACATTTTCATATACATCGGCCAAATCTTGAAACGAAAGCACATAAACATATACACATAATCAAAGAACGAATCTACTGCATGGTGATCCAATTTGATAACAAAATAGGCCATTTTTCTTTCACAAAACGTAGGAACTTATAAACAGATTACTTGCCTGTGATTACTCGAAGACGGATTGGGAAACGAACTAAGGCTGGATCAATTCTTGGAGGATGTCTTCTTCTACTCCTGGAAGAAACGGCTAGGGTTGTGAGGAAGCGTCGTTGGTTTCTGAATAGTGAAGAAACTGACGCTTTGTCAGTTTATATATGGTCAGGGAAAAGTTTGGTGTTTCTAAATTATACTATTATCTATTTATCTTAAAGGATAACTTAATTATTTAATTCTAAATTAGATATAATTAATTTCTAATATTAAATCCATCATTAATTTCTAATTAATCCTCATATTAATGCCTAACTTAATTCTCGTTGACCGTCATTAATTCCCGAAAATTCTTCTTCGTCTTTTAATTACCCTACGAAGGGTACGGGGCATAACAACATATCCATTTCAGTATCCATGTCATTCAGTAGAATGTTAGTATCATGATTTAAGAGGGACTAGCCACTAATTCAATGTGGGGACGTGCGGCTTAAGTCTTTTGCTAACATTTGCTGATGGACCGGAAAAGAAAAGACACACTAAAGGACATACGGTGTATGAGCTCAAAAGGGTGACATATAATCTTTAAGATACATACATAGTCCAAGTGGGAGATTGTTGGGATTAATTCGAGATACGTGTGATGCGCAGCACGTTGATAAGGTTTATACGAATTAATCATAAGGTGGACGTTATGTATGATACTATTATATGTCACATATGTCACGTGATAATATTAATTGTTACGTAAAACATCCACACGTTAAGTGATCATCAGGTATACTCGTGGATGTATAGTGTGGTCTAAATGGAAACCCCGAATATGTAGACAGTCATATGGTCAGAGACCGCGATGGATGGGCTCAAAGTGCAACGACCATAAAGTTACGACATCTGGTCCCCGAGGGGCGACAACCCACGTGTGGCTAGTAGATAATTATTGGCACAATAATTAAATATTGGATAATATTTAATAGGAAGATAAGGTTGAGTTTTAAATTTAAGATTAAATTTAAAACCTTATACCTATCAGATCCTTCCATCCCCTCTATATGAAGAACGCTTCACCTCCTCATATCAGAAGGTGAAAAACGCTGCATACAGAAAAGAGGGAAGGTGTGCCAAGTTTTCTATAAAGTCCACACTGTCTAGCCTCTCCATCGGGTAAAGCAGTGAATTGTTGAAACCAGTCAAGGGGTGTATCAACAATTGGTGGGGGGTCGTGAATCCTTGGATCACGCCAGATTCTTCATCAGCCGGAGCAGTTGCAGTGTACGTGTTCAGATTAACAACAGCAATGGAGCAATGTATATTTTCCGCATTTTGTTACTTTGTCCATTGATTCGATTAAACGGTCATATTCAGGGGTTTATTAAATTAAATCCAACAAGATATTGTCATGAAAAAAAGATACAAAACCAATTAAATCAACTCTGAAGACAAGATACTGTCATGAAAAATTAGTGAAAAATAATTTTCTGTCGTTTTAAGTTTTAACCTGTTATTTTCATTGGGATGCTCTTACAGAACATCTCCATTTGGAAATTCATCCTTGATGACTGCCGTCCAATTTAGGACAGAGAAATAGTTCAGTTTATGAATACATCACCTAAGATGCCATCTTCTGTTTCTTTCGGCAAATTCGATTATTCATCGACTCCAAACAGAATTTCATAAACATGATGCCAAAGACATCGTTATGAAATTTGCATGTTTGCATTATATATAAAGGCCACGCTGCTTAGTGTCTCAAACACACAAAGCAAGCCATCAAAATCGTAGAAAACTTCATAGATTATTCAGTCTCTTTGCAGCATTTGTTTCTCGAGAAATGGTAAAATATTTGATGTTGGTCGCCTTGGTGGCTTTGGGTTCGTGCTACCTTGCCTTGGCATCTGATCCTCCGTCGCTGCAGGATTTCTGTGTGGCTGATCTGACTAGCTCTCGTAAGATTGTTTATTTTTCGATTCTTAGCGTGGCTATGAATTTTTAACATAATAATACTTCATAGGTAATTTGTAGATATAGCAGTATGTTTCATGCGATATGTATAAATTCTAAGCATGTCTTCTATTTTTTTAGCACGAGCACGTACCTAGCTAATATGATATGATATGCTTCCTCTTTTTAGATAGTTTTTTAAATTGGGGAGGGGAATCGAACTCAATACCTAAGGATAAACAAATGCTACTCAACCGATATACCTAAATATTTTTTGCCACTTTCTCTTTACACACACAGATATATATATATATATATATATATATATATATATATATATATATATATATATCATTAGTGGAAGAGTCACTATTAGGATGACTAGTAATAACTCCTGTGACATAAGAAAACTGGATTACGACATGTGCATATGTCGATGCTAGACTGAATCTTGAGTTTGGATCAAATCACAATGCAGCAAGAGTGAATGGTCATGCCTGCAAAGATCCCAAGGATGCTCAAGCAGATGATTTCTTCTTCAGTGGACTACACATGTGGCTGGCAACACATCCAACGTCCTCGGGTTCACACCCACTCTGGTGAACACTGAGAATCTGGTAGGACTCAACACCCTGGGCATATCCATGGCGCGTCTTGACTTTGCCCCATATGGACTGAACCCACCACACATCCACCCAAGAGCCACAGAACTCCTTGTGGTTACTGAAGGTTCACTTGAAGTTGGCTTTGTCACCTCGGACCCTGAGAATCGTCACATATCCAAGGTACTTGAGAAGGGCGACGTGTTCGTGTTCCCTGTTGGACTTGTCCATTATCAGCGCAACGTGAATAACGCTTCTGCTGTTGCGGTTGTTGGATTGAACAGCCAAAACCCTGGTGTCATTAACATCTTTGACGCGGTGCTTGCATCTTACCCGAAAAGCAATTACACTCTTTCCAAAGATTCTGAAGATGTTTGTGCATTTTGTATAGTTGGTGCCATACTCTTTGGCATCGCTATACTCATCTAAGAGAGAGAGCACATATCTCCTGTGCCTTTTTATCTAAAAGACTACCATCAATGTCGCATAATTGAGTCCCACTTTGAAAAATAACATCTTGCTTTTATTTTCTTTTCAACGCAACTTCCTCTGTATTATTATCGTGCAAGTATGTTACATGAAATGTTTCGACTTTTTTCTTTTCCTGGCTTCTCTTTTGTAGCTTTTGTTTTCTCGCTATATGGAGGAAAACGAAAGAAAGCTAGATCAATGGTAGATATAAGGATTGAGGTAAACGAATTAAATTTATCAAATAATTAACCATCGAGTATATGGATTTTGTTATGCCCGCTATTTCCTATGTGGAGAAAAAAAAAGAAAAACGCATGCAAACTCCATGCAATACATGGGCTCACAAATGTTAACAAACATATAAAACAATAAAATATATATATACATATTACAGTACACACATAATACATGGCAGAAAAAAAATAATAAAATAAAAGATGATAAGTTTAAAACTTAGAATCCTAATATGACTAGGAAGTAGATAGATGGAGTTTGAATTTAGAAACAGATCCTAATTACACTAGAATAAGGTTACCTAAATGCGTTAGGATTCTACCCTACACCCATCTATATCTATCTACAATTGCAACACAAATCAAACTGGATAATTGTCATCAACAGCCGGCCACCAAATTCTCCCAGCAATTCCAGTTTCTGCCGAAGACTGTAGGTATTCCTCCCTTAACTTATTCAATATTCATATTAAAAAAAAAACCAACGGCAGCTGGGCTGCCTTATTCCTTCTATTGTTGCCGCTAGCAACAAACAACAAAACAAAAGAAATAGATTCCAGCCGTCCTTCTATTCTTCTAATTCCAAAGTTGCTGCCGCTAGTTGCAAGGCCAAGAAACCATAATTCTTCATCCGATCTTCATATAACACGTATACTCGAGACACGAGGCAAGTATCCTTGCTATATTTACTATGATTTTCCAACATTATTATTTTATTTTCATATTAAATTGGATCATGCATACGTAGTTGTGTTTTACATAGATTGTTGAATATATATATATATGTACTCAATGTAATTAGGTATCGCTCATGTATATGGATATGATTATATATGTGTCGCGTATGCATATGTTAAATGAAGTTACTGATTTCCACAGCGCGCGGCTAATTCTATGAACAAAAAGAAAATACAAACAATATGTGTTATATGTGTACATTTGGAAATTGTTGTAGGTTGATGCGCAAATGACAGGTTTGGTTTTGCTGATCCCACGTATAAAGGAGAATGCTTTTCAGTTGTTTGTTTTATTTGAGAAGTGATGCTAATTTGTTCATTAGTTTTAAAGTAGGTTATGTTTTCAATAAATTAATATATATATATATATATATATATATAAAATAAAGCAATTATATTTAAAACATTGCGTCGACAGATTATAGTATATGAAATTGTGCTTTGATGAAAGAAAAGGGGCTCTGGACGAATTTAAAATATGATGCTGGAATTTAAGACCCGCGTGGATCAAGTGTGATGTATACGTATATGGTTGAATTGTAAGAATATCGGATTAATCGAATTAGAGTTTTGTCATTGAAATTGAAAAAAAAAATAATAATAATAAATTTGGAAAAAAAAAAGAGTAGGTCGAGGGTGAAACGCATAAGTATAGGCACGTATATGCACATGTATGGGTGCAGGCATATACATAAGTATACTTATACGTAGGAGATAAGTTAGAATTGAAACGGTAATAAAATGGTAAACGATTAAGTATAACGATAAATGAAAAGGTGTTTAAAGTTGTACTTGTCAACTTTCTGGATTAAGTGTGGAAGTTAAAGTTTTTGTCCTTTTCCAAAGAAACCATCCGAGGCCTTTAGGAAGAAGGAAGGATTTGCCCAACACCAAGCACAGAGGTCAGCAGGGTTGGGAAGAAGAGATTTCCGCGTATGAAGTTAATTCGTCAAAAAAAAGGTAGGTGCATACTATTTATTCCCTCAAAATGGTACAAACATTGCATGCTCAAAACGGTATTTATTTGTTCATTGTTGTTCTTTTATTCTTAATTCGATCATGATCTATTTGATGTATTCTCTTTGTGATAACATGAAGCCTATATGTGTGTATTAATGGTGTTGGCCGAATGGTTGCCTTCAAATTGTGTGGATGTGTGTATGTTTATTCTAATGGGTATTAATTGTTTTGTTTCTTTTTGGTATCGGCATGCTATATAAACAAACGAAAAAAAGGGTAAAAGGGGGGGGCTGGCCTTTCTGCCGAAGATGGGCGCATATAATAATAATAATAATAATAATAATAATAATAATAAATTGAAAAGGGGGTTGGCCATTCGGCTGCACCCAATTTAAATAAATAATAATAATAATAATAATAATAATAATAATAATAATAATGGCGAGGGGTTTGGCCAGTTCGGCTGAACCCAATTTAATTAAAATAAGTAAATAAAGTAAAATAATAAGATAATTAGACCAAGTAATGGGAGACGGACTGGTACAGAGGGAAGTAATGGCGGCTGTGTGGTGTTCCTGCATTCATGGCACGTGCATTGCATGAGGTATACTACGTCTATAGGGCGTAGGTATCGGGATGACTTACCGTGTCTATAGGGCACCGGGGTCATGAGACATACTGCGTCTATAGGGCGTGGGTGTCCAAACGGCAAGTGGTGGCTAGAGACCATGATGCTGGATTTAGGACCCGGGAGCATGCATTGCATATAGGTCTAGGAGCATATTGCCTGACATATTTCTAGTTGCGTGTGACACGTTACTTGAGCATGCATCACGTACTTGCGCATTTTTATGTGGAGTGCTTTACTTTTCCATATAAGCCATGCTATCATGTTTTATGTGTTATGTGTTGATATCTTTTTGGGTATGTACTCTTTGTATTGTTTTGAGAGGCACCTACTGGGTGATTACCATCACTCACCCCTACTATTCCATATGTAGCCGAGACGGAGTATGATTATATTTTCCTCGAGGATGGTGCCGATGTCGTGGAGTGGGCCGAGTGACCAGTAGATATGATTGCGGCGAGGGCAGAGACGGGCTATTTATGATATTCTTGGGGTGACATTGAGATTTATATTTTTACGTTAGTACGTTGAGACCTTTCTTTTAGACTTTTAATTCAGACAGTTGACTTTGACTTGTAGGGCCTGGTCAGCCTAATAGTGGTGTTTTTATTTTATTGAGGTTAATTAAATTCTGGTTAGTGTTGTGTTTAACCGTTTCTGCGAAAAGAAAAGAAAATTTCTATGTCAACACTGACGTGTAGCAGGTTGATGTGACGCCTTGTATTCTCCTGAGTGAGATACGGCGGGTGCACCGTTACCGAGGATGGAGCTCGGGAGCGGGGCGCTACAGATTTAAACAATGATTTTCCATGCATAAACAAATTAATTTTTGAATTTGCAGTCAAACATATTGTTAAATATCCTCGTGAAGGAAAACCACTATTATACCCCATTGGAAACTCAGAGAACAAGTAGTAGAAACCAGTCAAGGGATGTATCAACAATTGGTGGGGGGTCGTGAATCCTTGGATCACGCCAGATTCTTCATCAGCCGGAGCAGTTGCAGTGTACGTGTTCAGATTAACAACAGCAATGGAACAATGTATATTTTCCGCATTTTGTTACTTTGTCCATTGATTCGATTAAACGGTCATATTCATGGGTTTATTAAATTAAATCCAACAAGATATTGTCATGAAAAAAAGATACAAAACCAATTAAATCAACTCTGAAGACAAGATACTGTCATGAAAAATTAGTGAAAAATAATTTTCTGTCGTTTTAAGTTTTAACCTGTTATTTTCATTGGGATGCTCTTACAGAACATCTCCATTTGGAAATTCATCCTTGATGACTGCCGTCCAATTTAGGACAGAGAAATAGTTCAGTTTATGAATACATCACCTAAGATGCCATCTTCTGTTTCTTTCGGCAAATTCGATTATTCATCGACTCCAAACAGAATTTCATAAACATGATGCCAAAGACATCGTTATGAAATTTGCATGTTTGCATTATATATAAAGGCCACGCTGCTTAGTGTCTCAAACACACAAAGCAAGCCATTAAAATCGTAGAAAACTTCATAGATTATTCAGTCTCTTTGCAGCATCTGTTTTTCGAGAAATGGTAAAATATTTGATGTTGGTCGTCTTGGTGGCTCTGGGTTCGTGCTACCTTGCCTTGGCATCTGATCCTCCGCCGCTGCAGGATTTCTGTGTGGCTGATCTGACTAGCTCTCGTAAGATTGTTTATTTTTCGATTCTTAGCGTGGCTATGAATTTTTAACATAATAATACTTCGTAGTTAATTTGTAGATATAGCAGTATGTTTCCTGCGATATGTATAAATTTTAAGCATGTCTTCTATTTTTTTTAGCACGAGCACGTACCTAGCTAACATGATATGATATGCTTCCTCTTTTTATATATATTTTTAAATTGGGGAGGGGAATCGAACTTGAGATCTGAGGATAGACAAATGCTACTCAACTACTAGACCTAAATGTTTTTTTTGCCACTTCCTCTTTTATATATATATATATATATATATATATATATATATATATATATATATATATCATTAGTGGAAGAGACACTATTAGGATAACTAGTAGTAACTCGTGACACAAGAAAACTGGATTACGACATGCACACATGTCGGTACTAGATTGAATCTTCTGTTTGGATGTAATCACAATGCAGCAAGAGTGAATGGTCATGCCTGCAAAGATCCCAAGGATGCTCAAGCAGATGATTTCTTCTTCAGTGGACTACACATGACTGGCAACACATCCAACTTCCTCGGGTTCACACCCACTCTGGTGAACGCTGAGAAGCTGGTGGGCCTCAACACCTTAGGCATCTCCATGGCGCGTCTTGACTTTGCTCCGTATGGACTGAACCCACCACACATCCACCCAAGGGCCACAGAACTCCTTGTGGTTACTGAAGGTTCACTTGAAGTTGGCTTTGTCACATCGGACCCTGAGAATCGTCACATATCCAAGGTACTTGAGAAGGGCGACGTGTTCGTGTTCCCTGTTGGACTTGTTCATTATCAGCGCAACGTGAATAACGCTTCTGCTGTTGCGGTTGTTGGATTGAACAGCCAAAACCCTGGTGTCATTAACATCTTTGACGCGGTGCTTGCATCTTACCCGAAAAGCAATTACACTCTTTCCAAAGATTCTGAAGATGTTTGTGCATTTTGTATAGTTGGTGCCATACTCTTTGGCATCGCTATACTCATCTAAGAGAGAGAGCACATATCTCCTGTGCCTTTTTATCTAAAAGACTACCATCAATGTCGCATAATTGAGTCCCACTTTGAAAAATAACATCTTGCTTTTATTTTCTTTTCAACGCAACTTCCTCTGTATTATTATCGTGCAAGTATGTTACATGAAATGTTTCGACTTTTTTCTTTTCCTGGCTTCTCTTTTGTAGCTTTTGTTTTCTCGCTATATGAAGGAAAACGAAAGAAAGCTAGATCAATGGTAGATATAAGGATTGAGGTAAACGAATTAAATTTATCAAATAATTAATTATCGAGTATATGGATTTAAACAATGATTTTCCATGCATAAACAAAATTAATTTAAGAACTTGAAGTCAAACATATTGTTAAATATCCTCGTGAAGGAAAACCACTATTATACCCCATTGGAAACTCAGAGAACAAGTAGTAGAAACGATGTATGTCTAGCTAGATATGAGTTAAATGAAATATGTAACACATAGTAAAATTTTAGTTTCTTTTTTATTTTCTATGACCAAACATAAGTCTTTCTTAGATTTACTATGATCAAACATGACGTTTGGCCGAATCATAACACGTTTAGTTATTAGGACAATCTGAACTCGTCAATCTAGTAGGTTAGGTTTGGGTTTGACTTTTCAAACCTATCAATTATACAAGTAAAGTTCGGGTTCGCCTCCTTATTCTCGCTGGCCTGCTAATTCGTGAATCTACACGTCAAACCTGATATGTTTGTTACTCTTAGTTAAAATAGTGAAAAATCATGTAGAAACGCATTGTGCTCTTACATGTAGTAGCAGGTGACTAAGTTATTCTCTTGTTCTAGTAGCAATAATTGTAATATTTGTTGTTGAATTTTTTTGAAGTAATTTTATTTCACTACTGGTTGAAAATCTAGTTTGAAAACAAAGCAGTAGAAAAATAGATTCAGCGATTCGACCACTCTAAACTATTTGTGTATTCATTGTTTCTTATCTCCTTCATAGCTAGCCTTTTAAAACTAGAATTTGGTGGTTGATCATAAACGTTCAAAAAACCTGGAAATGGCCTAAATACTCAATTCATCCCTCCTTCCTCAGTTTTATTTTTTTAGAGTATTTGTATAGGATGTAACACTCAAGAAAATGGCCTAAATACTCAATTCATCTCTCCTTCCTCCGTTTCATTTTTTTAGAGTATTTGTCTAGGATGTAACACTCAATAGATTAGAAAGGCTTAGTCAGCTAAGAAGATATCTCTTAAATGAAATAACTTAAAATAATAATTTTATTGTAAATTATTATGGTGTGAATTATGATGATGTTAGTGGGGAAAGTGGATATCAAATATTTACACCCACTAAGGAAGTGGATGTCCAAATATTAAGGCCATTAACACCCACTAAAGATCATGGTGATAGTGGGTATTAATCTTAAGAATAGGTTACAATTTTCATGTCCTATAAATAGGACAACTTCTTGTAAGATTTGATACACCTTTGAAGAAGATATATTATATAATCTTGGTGTTGTTTCTTTATATTATTGTTCAAGTTTATAACACGTTATCAGCACGACGCTTTATCCGCTATAGAAGATCCATCGTGGTAAGAAAACTTGAGCTACTAAAAGATTTTCTTACTGTATACAGTTCATGCAGCTCATGTATGCAGCTCATGCAATTTTTTTTTTTTACTGTGATGTTGTATGGTGTTTATGTTTATGGTTACTGTAGTGATTTATTCAGTTTTTTTTTACTGTTGATGTGAGGCGTTACAGTATGTATACTTGCTGAGGGGTAAGGCCACTGTCCAACAAAGTCTTTGTTTTGTTTTCTTTATGCAAAAAAAAAAATTCATTGATCTTATGATAAATACGTGCATATGTGTTATGTGCCAATGAGGTGCTGGGATAGTAGCCAAAAAGGAGATTTTTGTTTTCTTATATATAAAAGGAATCTGAATAACATTAAACTATAATGTGCAACTTGTGTGTAATGGCTATATCGCATGCTGTTTGCTTAATTTTTATTGTTGCTGCCGATGTGGTATGTATGCCTAAATTAGACATGCATGTGCAGTCAGGTTATTTATTTTCTTATTATGGGTTGCCGCTGAATTGTGTGGTTAAGGGAACAAAAGAGTGAAAAACAAATTTGTGGCCAAGTGGCCGATGTGGGACATAAAAATGGATATAGGATGCGTTGAAATGGGTCTAGGATGTTATTTGTGTTGCTGGCTGCCCATATTGTGTGGATAAAAGAAAAAAAAGAAAAGGTGTTGTGACTTGTTTGTTGTGCCTATGCTTCAGTAACATATGAAGTTATTCACTTCTTTTACTTCATTTGTGGCTGCTGAGTGGTGACAGGACTGTGGCCAATTTCTATATTCAATTATACAAACGATATGTGATATTTGATGCATGTAAGTCGTATATAAGTATTTAATTGCATATGTTATTTTGTTTTCTTGAAGTTGTTGTTACTATTTTGTTTTCTCAATGTGTTGTTATATCCAACTATATTGCTCAAGATCTGAACACTTTTTGGTCCTTGCATATGCCTGAAGCATATAACATTTACTCAAACCTGTAGTTTTGAGTGAATATATCATCTTCTGATATATTTTGTTTATGTATAAATCAGACCAATGGCGAACATCACGAAACTGGAATTTGCTGCCCTTGATATTTCCGGCAGAAATTACATGGCATGGGTTCTTGATGCTGAAATCCACTTGATGGCCATGAACCTCGGGCATACAATTAAGGATGATGTTGTGGCTAGTGAGCAAGATAAGGCTAAAGCCATGATATTCATTCGCCATCATTTACACGACGGGCTGAAATCCGAATACCTTGGGGTGAAAGAGCCTCGGGAATTGTGGAAAAATCTGGAGGAGAGATATGACCATTATAAAAGTGTTATCCTACCAAAGGCTCGATATGACTGGTTGCACCTGAGGTTGCAAGATTACAAAACAGTCAATGAATATAATTCTGCTATGTTTTCTATTGTATCTCAATTAAGGTTGTGTGGTGATAAAGTTACCGATGCTGACATGTTAGAGAAAACATTCACCACTTTTCATGCATCGAATATGCTCCTGCAGCAGCAATACAGGGAACGACATTTTGAAAAATATTCCCAGCTAATTTCATGTCTCTTAGTTGCTGAGCAAAATAATGAACTGTTAATGAAAAACCACACATCTCACCCGACCGGGTCAAAACCATTCCCTGAAGCGAATGCAACTTTTAATGGTCGTGGTAGAGGTCGCGGTCATGTCCGTGGTCGTGGCCGTGGTCGTGGTCGCGGTAGAGGTCGTGGACGTAGTAGAAGCTTTGCTCCATACCACCAGAAGTGGGAAAATAATGAAAAGCCACATGAAAAGGCAAAAGCTGCAAAAGATGGTGCAAATGCTAAGCATCACGATGAGACATGTTATCGATGTGGATCTCACGGGCATTGGTCTCGTACTTGCCGTACGCCAAAACATTTGGTTGATCTTTATCAGGCATCCCAGAAGGATAAAGGCAAGGGGAAACAGAGTAATTTTGCAGACTTTGGGAACATAGCAGATAATGATGACACAATCCCCAATCATTTTGATGATTTAGATCTTGAAGATTATCTTATGGGCCCGAGTATGGATGGCAATGGAATCCAGTTTGTGGATGATGTTACAAATAACAATGGTCAAGCATAATTATGTAGGATATCTAGTTATTAGTCATGTTTTCTTAGATAAGTTTCATTTTGTTTATGACGTCTTAGTATGTAATTTTGTTTCAATTTAAACTTCTTTGTTTGCACAAATAAAATTTCATTGTCGTTTACATTATAACTTCTGGTTATGTATTGATTCTTTGGAATTAAATTTGATTATGAAAATTGGATATATTCTGCTAGACATATATTCAAGATGAATGGTGGAGACATCTGTCTGGTTGATAGTGGAACGACACACACAATTCTTCGTGATCGAAAATATTTTTCGACATTGCAATTGACAAAAGCAAATGTTAGTACAATTTCAGGCACTACATCATTGATTGAGGGCTCTGGAAGAGCAACTATTATACTACCGGGTGGTACACATATATTGATAAATATGGCGTTATTTTCTACCAAGTCGAAACGAAACTTGTTGAGTTTCAAAGACATACGTCTTAATGGTTTTCATATTGAAACCATGAATAAAGAGAATATGGAATTTTTATGTATTACATACGAACAATCAGGCCAGAAGCTTGTAAAAGAACAATTTCCAATTTTCTCATCTGGATTGTATTATGCGACTATATATCCAGTAGAATCTAATATTGTGATGAACCAGAAGTTCAATGATCCAAAATTATTAATGTTATGGCATGATCGACTTGGCCATCCGGGATCAGTAATGATGCGTAGAATTGTACAAAACTCACATGGACATCCTTTAAAGAACCAGAAGATTCTTTTACCTCGTGATTGTGTGTGCATTGCTTGTTCACGAGGAAAATTAATCAAGAGGCCATCTCCGATGAAGGTTCATGTTGAATCTCCTATATTTTTACAAAGAATACAAGGAGATATTTGTGGACCTATTGATCCCCCTTGTGGACCATTTCGATATTTTATGGTCTTATTGGATGCCTCTTCACGATGGTCTCATGTGAGTTTGCTTTCGACGAGAACAGTAGCATTTGCTAAGCTTCTTGCTCAAATTATACGCTTAAGAGCACAATTTCCGGATTATCCAATTAAATCTATTCGTCTTGATAATGCTGGTGAATTTACTTCTCAAGCTTTTAATGATTATTGTATGTCGATTGGGATTGAAGTCGAGCATTCAGTGGCACATGTGCATACTCAAAATGGCCTGGCAGAGTCATTTATAAAACGTTTACAACTGATTGCTAGACCTATGCTTTTAAGATCTAATTTACCCATGACAGCTTGGGGACATGCAATTCTGCATGCATCAGCATTAATACGGCTTAGACCCAGTTCGTTTCAACCATACTCGCCACTACAGATGGTATCGGGCCAGCAGCCTGATATTTCCCATTTAAAGATTTTTGGGTGTGTGATTTATGTTCCGATTGCCCCACCACAACGGACAAAACTGGGTCCTCAAAGACGTCTAGGCATATATGTGGGTTTTGATTCTCCTTCTATTGTGAGATATATTGAGCCCCTGACGGGTGATTTATTTAAGGCACGATATGCCGATTGTCATTTTGATGAGAAAGTTTTCCCGCCGTTAGGGGGAGACAAAGTACCGTTTCCTGAAGAACGACGTGAAATTACATGGAATGTTCAATCCAAGCAGAACTGAAGTCATTAGAAAGTCGCAAAGTATTTGGACCTGTAGTCCGAACCCCTGAAGGGATAAAACCTATTGGATACAAATGGGTTTTTGTACGAAAACGCAATGAGAAAAATGAGATTGTGCGATACAAGGCACGTCTTGTTGCGCAAGGTTTTTCACAAAGACCTGGGCTTGATTATGATGAAACATATTCCCCAGTAATTGATGTCATAACATTACGATATCTAATCAGCCTGGCAGTTGCTAAAAACCTTGATATGCGGTTAATGGATGTGGTTACCGCATACTTATATGGATTTTTAGATAATGATATTTATATGAAGATCCCTGAAGGATTAAAATTGCCTACAAAATGTGATCAAAAGGCACATGGATTATACTCAATCAAATTACAGAGATCCTTGTATGGACTAAAACAATCTGGCAGGATGTGGTATAATCGTCTAAGTGAGTATCTCATTAGAGAAGGATATATAAACAATCCAATTTGTCCATGTGTATTTATCAAAAGATCTGAAAATGGGTTCTCTATAATTGCAGTGTACGTCGATGACTTGAATCTTGTTGGAACTCCTGAAGAGCTTATCAAAACTGCTAATTATCTCATGAAAGAGTTTGAGATGAAAGATCTCGGAAAAACTAAATTTTGTCTCGGCCTGCAGATCGAGCATTTGCCTAATGGAATCTTTCTTCATCAATCTGCATACACGGAGAAGATCTTGAAGAGATTTTATATGGATAAAGCTCATCCATTGAGTAGTCCTATGGTAGTAAGATCATTAGATGTAAAGAAAGATCCATTCCGACCGCCAGAAGATAATGAGAAATTATTAGGTCCAGAAGTACCTTATCTTAGTGCTATTGGTGCTTTAATGTATCTTGCAAATTGTTCGAGACCAGATATAGCATTCTCAGTGAATTTACTGGCAAGATATAGCTCTACACCAACACGAAGACATTGGAATGGTGTCAAGCATATTTTACGCTATCTTCGTGGAACAATAGATATGGGTTTATTCTATTCAAAGAATTCCGAGTCACAGTTGTTGGGATATGCTGATGCTGGCTATCTATCTGACCCTCATAAGGGAAGATCACAGAGTGGATATGTTTTTACTTGTGGAGGTACAGCTATATCATGGAGATCAGTGAAGCAGACATTAACAGCCACATCTTCCAACCATTCCGAGATTTTAGCATTACATGAAGCGAGTCGTGAATGTGTATGGTTAAGATCGATGATTCAACATATTCAAGAATCATGTGGATTATCTTCACTAAGAAAGACTCCGACGATATTGTTTGAAGATAATGCTGCATGTATTGCTCAAATTAAGAATGGCTATATCAAAGGAGACAGAACAAAGCATATATCGCCAAAATTTTTCTACACTCATGATCTTGAGAAGAATGGCGACATTGATATCCAGCAGATACAATCAAATAAGAATTTTGCTGATTTGTTCACCAAAGCACTACCAACAACTACATTTAGAAAGATGGTCTACAGCATTGGAATGCGTCAACTCAAAGACCTCTTGTCAGCATCAGGGGGAGTGTGATTACTATACATACTGTACTCTTTTTCCTTCGTCCAAGTTTTTATCCCACAGGGTTTTTCTTGGCAAGGTTTTAACGAGGCAGTATATCACACTTACCAATTTTAGGAATGTGTACTCTTTTTCCTTCGACCAAGTTTTTATCCCACTGGGTTTTTCTTGGCAAGGTTTTAACGAGGCATATTCTATAAAATTTGGACATCCAAGGGGGAGTATTGTAAATTATTATGGTGTGAATTATGATGATGTTAGTGGGGAAAGTGGATATCAAATATTTACACCCACTAAGGAAGTGGATGTCCAAATATTAAGGCCATTAACACCCACTAAAGATCATGGTGATAGTGGGTATTAATCTTAAGAATAGGTTACAATTTTCATGTCCTATAAATAGGACAACTTCTTGTAAGATTTGATACACCTTTGAAGAAGATATATTATATAATCTTGGTGTTGTTTCTTTATATTATTGTTCAAGTTTATAACAAATTTTAAATTATATCCGGCGTCGATTGTATCTTTTGCGGTTCAAGGTTTATTTAAATGGATTCCCACAAAAAAAAAACAATGCTCATTACCAAAAGTTGCACACTCATTTGAATAATTATCTAGTTCATTTAAATTATTCTAAACGTAAAGAATGACTAAGCATGAAACCTTGGTTGTCCTTTACGAAGTCCTTATAGAAGACCACGTCTCGGATGCTAATTTTCACTAACATTTGGGAATTAAATTACAAGGCAAAGATACAAAATCAATTTATCTAACGATTATGATTAATGAAGTATTGAAATAGTCACAAGAAAAAAAAAAGGTTTTCGACTAAGTCCTTTCAACTTATGAATTGACGATATAACTTTTAGTTTCCATTTGAAATTTAGTGAGTCCCCTGTGCTTATACCCGTCACACTTTTGCGAAGAATCAACTGAGTCAATTTCGTAATTTGTTACTTATATTTTAAAGAACTTTAATCAGGGTTGTTAGGTCCGTGAAACACACTAGAAGGAGATTGAATAGTGTGTTTATACAAGTATGACTCTTTTTCGAATCTTTTTGCAATGGAAGCGTTTAAACCAATACTTGATGTGTTCTTTGAAGGAAATAAATTGCGGAAATGAAAGAACACTAAATTTATAGAGGTTCAAGTCAAAGACTCTACTCCTCTACCTTCTTGCTTTGAACAAGAAGGATTTTTGAACAAGGGATTGTTATTTCTCTTTGGGGGGAAACAACAATCAAAGAAAATACAATAACAAACTAGGTTTAGCAAACCTAGCTTAAGAACAATGAAAACTCAACCTATTTGAAGCCTAGCCTCCTTAAGATCTTCTTTGCACCAAAGAAACCTTCTATGGAGTATGATGTAGCTCCTACACCATCAACTAGCTCTTGGAAGCTTGAGTTTCAACAATGAACACTCAACCTCCTTAAAGCCTAGCCTCCTTAAGATATTCTATTCACCAAAGAAACCTTCTATGGAGAATGATGTTGCTCCAACGCCATCAACTAGCCCTTGAAAGCTTGAGTTTTGCCCAACAAGAAGCAACCTTGCTCCTTGACCAACAATCTAAATCTTGCTCCTCACAATCCTCACTTAGAAGAAGACATCTTCTCATTTACAATCACACACTCTCAACAATAAAGTAATTTTACAATGATTTTGACAGCAAAATACAAATGAAGACTTGAGAGCTTGAGGTAGAAAGTTAGTCTTCAAAAATGGAGTCTTCAAAGCCTTAAAGGAAGAGCTTCTAACCGTTGGAGGAGAAAGAGAGAGAAGATTGAGAGAAGACATCCAATGGTATGTTGACACCTCATCACTTTTGAAAATTGCTTCTTGGAAGAAGTCAAAACTTCTTGGGAAGTCTTGCATTTTAAACCAATAATAGAAGGATATCCCCACCTACCTTGGATTTGCATTTTGAAAAGTAGCCACAAAAGTCATGATGCATGGGGAAAATAAAAAGTGCTTTTTGTCAAACAAAAAGTACAGGAGAGAGAAAATTACTCCAGTTCGTACCTTCTATTCGCGCATCAGACTTGTGGATGTAGCGCTCTATATAGCGTTCGAAACTTGACAACCTCATTTGTCTTACCTGATAGAGCGCTACTTGGCCTAGTTTGAAACTTTCGGCCCTGAAGACTTAATATCATAACTTAAAGCTAAAGCGCTCGATAAAGCGTTTGAAACTCCCTAAACAAGATAGTTTTATTTCTCTGATATGTTAGAGCGCTACTAGGCCCAGTTTGAAACTTTTGGCCCTCAGAAGCAGCGCTCCATAAAGCGTTTGATTTCTCAGAACGCTCTATAAAGCGTTTGATTTCTCAGAAAACACTTTCTTTATTATTTAAAGATATGTCAAAAACACTTGTTTTTGAATCTTCTCTTTTTTTGTGTGCAAATCATCAAAACCAATTCTAGCATTAACAAGGGTAAGACATATGGGCTCTGTCTATGCCTTTACATTATCCATCAACGAACCTAACATGTTAACATTCAAGGGTAGTTTTCGTCTCCTACAATTGATATCTAATTCTCAGTTTTAATACTTCGACTATCGCTATATATAAAGTTAAAGAAATTAACACGTGCAAATGCGAAACATAATTCGCTTGTAGTATTATTCGGAAAAATCACTCAAAACCGAAACAAAGTTTTTTCTTGACATTCGTTAATGACCCTATCCGGCATTGACTCACCAATCATCCTAACCGAGATTGGTATTTATAGAGCTAGACAAGCCACAATTATGAAACCTAGTCTATTTCATAATCCATACTTGACTAGGAATTGGACACTATATTATAGCTATAGATAACAACTATATCTAGCTAAAGTTACCCACTACTTAAAACTTATTTCTTATCTTTACAATAGGATAATTAACTAACAATATATACTAAAAAAAAATGTAGATATGAGACGCAACTAGGTATCATCCATTTCACGATAAAAAGGTCTGGTTTAAGCAACTAGGAATCATCCATTTCTTTTTTATGCACACAAAAGTTATACCCTGATAAATCCATTTCAGTACGTCTTTTACTATTTTTTGCAAGTTTTTTTTTAGTATCTAGAAGTGTTATTTTGGCATTTTTAGTATATTTTAGTATTTTATATTAATTTTTTTAGATTTTATTTGATATTGGATTGTTTTACTTGTTATGGTATTTTTACTGTAGATGTAGGAGTTGGGATTCATATGCTTAAATATGAAGAAGCTCAAGTTGGATAAAAAAAAAACTCCAAGTTTTAGAAGATGGATTAAGAAGCCTACATTTTATGTAATTTTTGCGACTTAAAAGCCTTTTGTGATGTAATAGCCCATCGAGACTCATTAACTAGCTGATGCTCTAGTGTACGATTATATATAAATGTACACTCTTTCTATATGTTTCCCGCGATAGCTTTTATTGTTGTTGTTGTTTAAATATACTGAATGTGATCGGTTGCTGTTATTGTTTTTATAGTCGTCTATCCAAATATTTCTCTTTCATTTAACAGTGCTGCTAGTTTTTGTTGGAGAATTAAAGGATTGGGTTTTGGCCCATCGTTGGAGATTGGAAGATTTGGGCTTTGCCCGTTAACGATGTTGCAAAATTTGGTTGAGCAACGTACTTTGAGCTTAATGAGTTTCCGATAATGAAATCGAAAACTAATGAATCCTTAATTATCTACGTGACAAGTAGTTAATGTTAGGATGTGGAATCACTCAATTATGGTATTGGGTGAATGTGAAATTAATGCTCAAAGTGGATGAAAAATGTTGTGGATGGGTGACGTGTCACCCTTATGGAGGAATATCACGTTGGATGTGTCCATGTGGTGTAAAAGCTTCTGACGGACATCAATCGATCACATCGATCGATCGATGTCACTTCGATCGATCGATGTCATCGTTCGAAGTTGATCAGGAAGCTTCGATTGATTGATTGATCGATCAAAGACGATCAGAGGACATCGATCGATCGATGTCACTTAGATCGATCAAAATGATCGATTGAAGTACTCTGTCAGACATCAATCGATCACATCGATCGATCGATGTCACTTCGATCGATCGATGTGATCGATCGAAGTCGGACAGCGGGCAGAATCGTTTTGGTTGTGCAGTTAGGTTTCAAACTTGAAACTAATGATATCCTCCGGTTTAAAATAAGATCAGTCTGTTGTGATCTAACGGTAGTAGGGAAGACAGCTTTGATCTAACGGCCGAGATTTAAACTATCTTAACCGCTTAACCGAATATGTTTTTCATCTAACGCTCCAGGTTTAAACCTGCTAATCTATCTTCGATCTAAAGGCTGAGATTAAACCTTCCTAATCTAGATAGGAGGTTTTAATCTAACGGCCTAAATCAAACTACGGTTTTGATCAAACGGTCACGGTACCTTGTTCTCCAACCGACTCCCCTATATAAAGAGGGCTAAGGGTGCATTTACAACACACCTTGCTCTAAGCATTTCATAAGCATTCTGCATTCGTAGCACGTGAGTCGTGCATCTCGGAGAAGTCGGGACACTTTAGCGTTCGAAGGAGTTCAAGTTCAGCAGTGCCGCTCAACTGAACAGGTACCCGTTGTATCCTGGGAGACGATTGCTCACACCGGTTGGACATAGTATACCGGAGAAATACGTCTTAAGGACAGAGTCCTTGACTCGCCCCGGGTTGGATTTATTTTATCATTTCATACGCACACACTAAACGACTGCGTCTTAGTGCAGGAGTGATTGTCTCCAACAATCTTAAGACGTATTTTTAATTGTTCAATTACTTCCTCTACTGTTTTTATTTACGCAAAAGCAGTTTCGTACTGTTTTGCAGTCTTCTTCTACTCATTCTTGAACCTGTGTCTGTTCTGATCTTTACGTTTGATCGAACTGAACAGAAATGGAACACGAGAGCTCTAACTCTGTTCAAGGCTTCAATGGTGCTCACTCCGTGTCTGCACCTGAAGGGGCTAACAACGTTGCTGCCGGACCGCAGTTCAATACGGTTCCGTTGGCACCAATTGGAGGGCCTCAGATGAACCCGGCTGCCACTGCTGCTCATGTGGAGAAGCCGGAAAAATTTGCCGGTAGTTTTTTCAAGAGGTGGCAGCAGAAGATGCTGTTCTACCTTACGGCGCTGGGACTGGCCAGAATGCTAAGCGAGGATCCACCTGTGGCTGAGCCTGTGGAGGATCAACAACAGAATATGCAAAACGCCTTGGTTGCTGAGGCCTGGGCGTATACAAATTTTTGTTGTTTAAATTTGATTCTGAGTTGCCTAGATAATACTATCTATGGCGTGTTTTGTACATATAAAACTGCAAAAGCTTTGTGGTCGGCTTTAGATAAAAAGTATCACACAGAGGATGCGGGTACGAAAAAGTTGATAGTTGGGAAGTTTCTTGACTATAAAATGTTAGATTCCAAAACTGTAATTTCGCAGGTGGTAGAAATACAGATGTTGGTTTCTGAAATGGAAGAGGAGGGCATGACGCTCAGTGAATCTTTCCAGGTTGCAGCTGTGATTGAGAAGATGCCTCCTTCGTGGAGGGAATTTAAGAGCTATCTCAAACACAAGCGAAAGGAAATGAAAATGGAGGACTTGATTGTCCGTCTTCGCATTGAGGAGGACAATCGACGTGCCGAAAGGAAGCCGTCCACATCTTCTGGTCAAGCCAAGGCTCATGTTGCTGAGGCGAAGAACAAGAAGAAAAATAACACTTTGAGCGTGAACGTCAAGGGCAAGGAAATTGCAAAGAAGTTCACATATAAGTGTTATAATTATGGTAAACCAGGGCATAAGAGCAGTGAATGCCGAAAGCCCAAAAAGACTCAGAATAAAGCAAAAGCAAATCTGGTCGGCGCAATGGAAGACTTGAACCTCTGCGCAGTGGTGACCGAGTGCAACGCAGTGGGAAACACGCGTGAATGGTGGGTGGACACAGGGGCCACCCGACATGTTTGTGCGAATAGGGCCATGTTCAGAGAGTACGTGCCCACGACAAACAATGAGCAATTGTTCATGGGAAACTCCAACAGCTCGAAGATCGAAGGATCGGGCAAGGTAATCCTGAAACTGACTTCAGGAAAGGAGTTGACTCTGCAGAATGTGCTGCATGTTCCTGACATAAGGAAGAATCTGGTTTCTGGCGCGCTACTAGTCACTCATGGATTCAAGTTTGTTTTTGAGACAAACAAATTTACACTTTCTAAGAGTGGGGTGTATTTGGGTAAAGGGTATCTTTCTGATAACATGTTCAAATTGAATGTTATGACAATTGTACCCAAGAATGTTACGCCCACTGAGGCTAATAAAATTGTTTCCTCTTCTGCTTACATGCTTGAGTTTTCCTGTTTATGGCATTTTCGGTTGGGACATGTTAATTATAAGTCAATACAACGAATGATTAATCTTGACTTGTTGCCCAAACTGGACTTTAGTAATAAAAGAAAATGCCAAATATGTGTTGAAGCGAAGTTAACAAAAGCGCCATTTCCTTCAACAGAACGAAACACTGAATCGTTGGATTTAATTCACACAGATTTGTGTGATTTAAAGTTTGTGCAAATAAGAGGTGGTAAAAAGTATTTTATAACTTTTATCGACGATTGCACACGATACTATTATGTATATTTGCTAAGTAGCAAAGACGAGGCCCTTGATGCTTTCAAGGATTATAAAAGTGAAGTTGAGAATCAACTTAGCAAACGAATTAAAGCAATTCGCAGTGATAGAGGTGGCGAATATGATACACCGTTTAATGAATTCTGTTCAGTTAATGGCATTATTCATCAAACGACTGCACCTTATTCACCTCAATCGAATGGTATTGCTGAACGCAAAAACCGTACTCTAAAGGAGATGATGAATGCTATGTTGATAAGTTCGGGTTTACCTCAGAACTTGTGGGGTGAAGCAATTCTCTCAGCCAACGTCATTTTAAATAGGATTCCGTCCAAGAAGACGGATAAAACCCCGTATGAACTTTGGAAAGGCTATAAGCCTAGTTACGAATACTTGAAAGTGTGAGGGTGTCTGGCGAAGGTTGCTATACCTAAACCAAGGCAAGTAAAGATTGGGCCTAAAACAATTGATTGCATATTCATTGGTTATGCAACGAACAGTAGTGCATATCGTTTCTTAGTGCACAAATCGGACATTCCTGAGATACATGAAAATGTTGTCATAGAATCAAGGAATTCAGTGTTCTTTGAAAATGTCTTTCCGAAGAAAGACAAAGACAGTGAAGAAGCTAGCTCAAGTAAGCGAGTGCGTGAGACGACTCCTCAAGAAACTGAGGAACCTCGTCAAAGCAAACGAGCCAGAATGCCAACTTCGTTTGGACCAGATTTTCTAATCTATATGGTAGAAAATGAGCCAAGGAACTTTTCCGAGGCTATGTCAACTCCAGAAGCTCCATTCTGGAAAGAGGCAGTTGACAGTGAAATAGACTTGATTCTTCAAAACCACACTTGGGAGTTGGTTGACCTTCCACCTGGAAGTAAACCACTTGGTTGTAAGTGGGTTTTTAAGAAGAAACTGAAAGAGGATGGGTCTATTGGGAAGTATAAAGCCAGGTTAGTAGCCAAGGGCTAAGACAGAAAGAAAGCTTTGACTTCTTTGACACCTACTCACCAGTGACTAGGATCACTTCTATAAGGATGCTAGTAGCCATTGCTGCAGTCTATGATTTGGAAATCCATCAAATGGATGTAAAGACTGCCTTTTTGAATGGTGAGTTAGAGGAAGAGATTTATATGGAACAACCCGAGGGGTTTGTTGTTCCAGGACAAGAAAGGAAAGTATGTGGACTTGTTAAGTCTTTGTACGGACTTGGAAGATTTGGGCTTTGGCCCGTTAACGATGTTGCAAAATTTGGTTGAGCAACATACTTTGAGCTTAATGAGTTTCCGATAATGAAATCGAAAACTAATGAATCCTTAATTATCTACGTGACAAGTAGTTAATGTTAGGATGTGGAATCACTCAATTATGGTATTGGGTGAATGTGAAATTAATGCTCAAAGTGGATGGAAAATGTTGTGGATGGGTGACGTGTCACCCTTATGGAGGAATATCACGTTGGATGTGTCCATGTGGTGTAAAAGCTTCTGACGGACATCAATCGATCACATCGATCGATCGATGTCATCGTTCGAAGTTGGTCAGGAAGCTTCGATCGATTGATTGATCGATCAAAGACGATCAGAGGACATCGATCGATCACATCGATCGATCGATGTCACTTAGATCGATCAAAATGATCAATTGAAGTACTTTGTCAGACATCAATCGATCACATCGATCGATCGATGTCACTTCGATCGATCGATGTGATCGATCGAAGTCGGACAGCGGGCAGAATCGTTTTGGTTGTGTAGTTAGGTTTCAAACTTGAAACTAACGATATCCTCCGGTTTAAAATAAGATCAATCTGTTGTGATCTAACGGTGGCAGGGAAGGCAGCTTTGATCTAACGGCCGAGATTTAAACTGTCTTAACCGCTTAACCGAATATGGTTTCCATCTAACGCTCCAGGTTTAAACCTGCTAATCTATCTTCGATCTAAAGGCTGAGATTAAACCTTCCTAATCTAGATAGGAGGTTTTAATCTAACGGCCTAAATCAAACTACGGTTTTGATCCAACGGTCACGGTACCTTATTCTCCAACCGACTCCCCTATATAAAGAGGGCTAAGGGTGCATTTACAACACACATTGCTCTAAGCATTTCATAAGCATTCTGCATTCGTAGCACGTGAGTCGTGCATCTCGGAGAAGTCGGGACACTCTAGCGTTCGAAGGAGTTCAAGTTCAGCAGTGCCGCTCAACTGAACAGGTACCCGTTGTATCTTGGGAGACGATTGCTCACACCGGTTGGGCACAGTATACCGGAGAAATACGTCTTAAGGACAGAGTCCTTGACTCGCCCCGGGTTGGATTTATTTTATCATTTCATACGCACACACTAAACGACTGCGTCTTAGTGCTGGAGTGATCGTCTCCAACAGTTTTTCTTCTTTAACAGTGATTTCTATATTAATATATTTTCGTTTCACGAAAAGTGAAACAATGTTGTTATGATACTATATCATTGATTTAGAGACGATATTAGATTTTATACGCCATACATTATTTGAATGATCGAATATTTTATCTTTATATTGAATATATTAGGTAATAAAAACTTGTATGGTTTCTAATATGTAATCTGTACACTTAATTTCTTTTTATGTTTGAAGTGTATAGATATGCCTTCGTCACAATTTTTGTAACCTGTCTAAGGTAACTTGAAACTAAAAGCATATTTCTATAGTAAATGGTTTTTTGAGGTAATCGTCTTTAGGCATTCGGAACCATCAATAGACTTACATGAATTTCAAAGTGCTACAGGTTTTCTCCTTTATCTAAATTGATCTGAACCATGAAATATGAGCCCGTCCTAATTTTATTTGGGCTTCTAATTACATATTACAATAGTCAAAACAAAAACTAGGATCCCAGGGGCTGAACATGACAATTCAAGAACCAAAAATTCTAAATAAACTACCTCCAAGCCAACTCAAATATAAAGGGGAAAAAAGTTCACTCTATCTTTTTGATAAATTACCCTAGTAAGCCTAGTTTCTATTTCGAGTTAAATACACATTCTTCCTTGACTTTGTAATATCATAAAATAAAACAAAATGACATAAAACAAAATGACTCACTAAATTAGATGCGCTTCTTGTATTGTGAAGTAGCAGTTGATCGATACAACTTGAAGCAGTTTTCATTATGGGTCATCGGGAAACAACGTCTGTATGCTTCTAACATATGGGTATGGTTGCGTACATCCGACCACTCCCACACCCTGCTATAGACGGAAGCTTCTAAGGCAATGTGGTAATGTTGTTGTTGTTGTGTACCCTAGTAAGCCTAATAAGCTTGGCACAAGACATAATTACGCATCAGAGCTTCAACGTTTTCACATGTTGGATAGAATGTTTGGATCCTCTTTAAACAACCTTGGATTAACTTTGAAAGGCCTTCAACATCTATGGATATTGCATGTATAACTAGCTCTTCATGACCTTCAACAGAAAAACTAGAGATGAAATGCTTCATGCAAAGACAATCAAGCAGTGGAGAGTTCCATACGTTTTGATTTGTAACCCTTTATGCAAATTCGAGATGGTTGTAAACTCATTTTTTATGGAGAGATTGATGTGTTAACTCCGGTGAATGAAATTGTTGAGAATTGTTATTCCATATGTGTTTATTTGAGAAAACTAAATAAGTTATATAAGGATGATGTATTACTACATATTGTTTTAAGATTTTTTTGGATAGATATAAGTCTCATCTCATATAACCATGAGATGTGGTGTGGTGGTTATCTCATCTCATTTCTTAACCATGAGTTCAGGAGTTCGATTCCTGCCAATGAGAATAAAAAATATCTCCTGGCCAGGCACAAAACGTCTAAATGAAGAGCTCTTTGTATCAAAAGAGATTATGCAATGTTGTCGACGTTGGATACCCTTGGAAAACCAAAAGAAAGAAATCTTACCTCATGTAGGATTAAGCTTCAATATGCGCCCTAGTGTGGGTATATCATCGTGTGGGTCGGCCCCTAGTGTGGGTATATCATCGTTGAGAGTGGGACCCTAGTGTGGGTCTGCGTGTTCTGTGCTTTTTCTTTAGCGGACTGCTGAGTACCTGATTTACATCGTCCCAACTGTTTCGTGAGACCGGGGTGTGGGGCCCTTGGGGTTGGGGTTCAATATTTTGCTAGAAAAGGTTCAATATGCTATTAGACCTAGTTTATTTTGAGCTCACCCCTTACATATCTCATGGTTGTCATTTATTGTTCTTTCCTCTCATCCGAAGTATATATATTTATGCATGTCTCATCATGTGTTAATGAGACCGAGTTTACGTACGTATTTGTTCATTTACTTTGTCATGTGCGGATGAGTGTTGAAGATTGTTATCCTGTATAGATTGATTTGAGACTCACCACAAAAAAATTGTGTTTTGGCGACGAAAAAATCACCGACGAACAACGATTAGTCGTTGTTTCGTCGGTAATAGCGACGAGACTGCGACAAAAATAATGTGGTCGCTAATTGCGACGAAAGTACGATGAAATTTGTTGTCGCTAATAGAAAAATAGTCAGTCAGGTGAATTACGTCGGTGTCCCGTCGCTATTCTGCGTGTTTCGTCGCTATTCTGAGTGTTTTTATTCGTCGGTATTTAGTTTGTAACGGTGCGTCGCTATGTCGTCGCAATTGTGTCGCTAAAATGTATAAAACAAATTCGTCGTCCACTAAGTTCTTGGAGTTGTGTATCGTCGTTTTTTTGTCAATGAAACCCGTATGTGGCAAATGTTTTGAATTACTTTCCGTTGGTAATTCGGTTTGTTGTTGTGTCGTCGCAGATACATCGAGAATCAAACACGTGTATTGATTAAGGAAAAAGAAAGCGGTAATTGGGAAAAATACTCATTCATTTAATAATAAGAAGTTACATTATGAAACGAAAATAAAAAAAAAATCTAAAAAGAGATGCGGAGATGGGCCGTTCACTCTTCGTCATCGGACGAAAGAGTGGCCGCGACATTCTCCGCAAACTCTTTGAGAAGGCGCTTGAGCTTGTAGTATCTAAATTTCATCTTCCGCAGCCTTCTAGTCATGTAGTGCAGTTGCCGCGACTGCTGATGCATGTTTGCCATCAGCATACGGAAGTCGGCGTCCTGCACCGGCATTTGTTCTTGATCATCCTGATGCGGCGGTGGGCCATAGACAGATACAGAACCCTCTCGCTCAACCGATGGTGGTTGAGGAGGAGGCCCTTCTGGAGGGGCACTGTTTGCCCGTCCACCACGCCTTGGGGTTCTTTTAAAACGACGCGGCATATTTTGATTATTTATAACGTTCTATGTGTGTATGTATAACAACGGATGTTTGGGGTATAAATAGTGAAATGAGCGACGACATAGCGACGACATAGCGACGCAGTGAATGTGACCGTTGGGAATGTGCAGTGAAGTGCAGTGAATGTGCAGTGAAGTGCAGTGAATGTGCAGTGATGACCTTTCGGAAGTTATAGCGACGACGTAGCGACGAATTAGCGACGTATGTTTATCGTACGATGCAACCGTTGGGAACTGAACTGACACTGCCGAATAGCGACAACTTGGCGACGGAATAGCGACGAAACGCGTCGAATAATGTGAAGAGACGTTTCCGTCGCTGTTTCGTCGGTAAAGCGTCGGTAAATTCAAAAAAAAAACCGCGCATTGTATTTAGTTTTTCCCTTTTTCGTCGATACGGTTAGTAGGTTTTTGTCGTTCTATTAAGTTTCGTCGAAGATATAGTTAGGTTTCGACGATACGGTTAATAGGTTTTTGTCGTTCTATTAAGTTTCGTCGAAGATATATATAGTTAGTAGGTTTTCGTCGTTGTATTAGGTTTCGTCGGTATATAGTTGATGTTTAGTCGGTGAATTAGTCGGAACAAATTTTTCTTAACCACATTTCGCGTATACAGGTGCGTCGTCAGGATTCGTAAGAGATTAAACACGTGTTATAATTATTAAGAAAACAAATACGATATTAAAAAAACAAACTTCATTAATATATAATTAAAAATTAAAAATTACAAAATATAATAAGAAATATTTAAAAAAAGCTAAATAGCGAAGAGTAGCCACTCACTGTTCGTCATCCGAACAGAGAGAAGCTATACTCTCCGCACACGCCTTCAGTTGGCGTCTCAACTGTGCAGATTTGGATTTAATCCGCATCTGCCTTTTATCTATGCAGTCGAGACGCTCTTCCTGAACCGTGACATGGGCCTTCACCTCATCTAACATTTTCCACAGATCTCGTACTTCTGTTTGGAGTTCGACAATTTGTCGATCCCGGCGATCAGAGGTCTCTGGTGGGGGAGGAGGTGGGGGAGGAACAGTTGAAGAAGAAGGCACTTCAGTTGGCGGTGTTGCCGCCCTACCACCACGTCCACCACGTCGTGCTTGCGCTTTAGTACGAACCATTTTGGATTATAAAATAGTTGTTTTATATGTTGTTGTGGGCACACGCTGATCCACTGTGTTTATATAGTGAAATCAGCGACGACATAGCGACGATGTAGCGACGCAAAACATCGTAAGTTGTAAGCATGGGGAACTGGACGGACTGTCTTTTACCGACGACGTACCGACGACTTAGCGACGAAACACGTCGTACGGAATGAAGAGACGTTTTGCATATCAAACGACGTGTTTCGTCGCTGGTCGTCGGTACGTCGTCGGTATATGTGTTTGTTTGTCTCCGGGATTTGTGTTTCTTGTTCGTCGATGTTCGTCGCTAAGTCGTCGGTATATGTGTTTGTTTGTCTCCGGGATTTGTGTTTCTTGTTCGTCGCCGTTCGTCGCTAAGTCGTCGGTATTGTCTTATACTGGGAACGATAAAACCATTGTATTTCTTCTTCTCTTCTTCTCTTCTCCCATTCTCCTCTCATTTCAAACACATCAATCATCAATTTTGAACGAAAATACAGAAGTGTGGAATTTTGATTTTTTCTACACACGAAAAAAGATAGCTGCTGTTAGTTTCAAGGTGTAGCGAGAAAATGGATCCGAGGAGAAGCGATAGAAAGTGGATGTACCAGAGAGTAAACAACGGGGAGTGGTGTTTTAGATTTGTTGAAGGTCTCGAAGAATTTATTGATTTTGCGACGAGTAATGAAAGTGGAACGCAGATTAGATGTCCGTGCAAGAAATGCAAGAACCGTAAATATAAGGATCCGGGTGACGTGAGGGTTCACATATTGAAACAAGGTTTCGTCCACAATTACCATACATGGTACTGTCACGGCGAATATGAGGGGGGCGTCTACATCTGCAACTGTACACGTCGAAGGGGGACCCGGTCAGGTTAATGCCGAAGAAATAGGCGAGGGATCTCACAACCCATACATGCAGATGGTGACAGACGCAGCCGCTGGCGCATTTACCGGAGAGCAGTTGTTACAAATGCAGGATCCGGATGAACAGCCGCGTACATTCGTGGAGGAAGATCCGAACCCTCAGGCGAGACAGTTTTTTGAGATGCTGAACGCCGCCAACACGCCGCTGTATCCTGGTTGCGGTAGTCACACACAGATGTCCATGATCGGTCGGATGACGAGCATGAAGACGGAACACCGCATGACGGAGAGATTGTACGATGGGATGTGTCAGCTGATGAGGGAATCTCTTCCTGAAGGGAACACAATGGTCGACAGTTTTTATTCGACGAAGAAACAGCTGCAGGCGTTGGGACTGCCGGTTCAGAAAATCGATTGTTGTTCAGAGGGGTGCATCATATACTGGGGCATCAACGAGGATAAAGACATGTGCAGGGTCTGTGGGACAAGCAGGTGGAGAACGAACAAAAGAAACCGGAACGTGCCAAGAAAACAATTTTACTATTTACCTCTCGCCCCTAGACTGCAGAGGCTATACGCATCCGGTGCCACAGCTAGCCAGATGAGGTGGCACGCGGAGCACTACACGAAAGACGGTGAGATGTGCCATCCATCTGACGGCGAAGCTTGGAGGACGTTCGATGCGACGCATCCGGGTTTTTCGTCGGAGACAAGGAACGTTAGGTTGGGTTTATGCACCGACGGGTTCAACCCGTTTGGACAGTCGGGAGAGCAGTATTCGTCGTGGCCTGTAATCGTGACGCCGTACAATCTACCGCCTTGGATGTGCATGAAGAAGCCTTACATGTTCTTGACTGTGATCGCACCAGGTCCTAGGAATCCGAAACAGAAGATCGACCTATACCTGCAGCCGTTGATACAGGAGCTGAAGTGGTTATGGGAGTTTGGCGTGGAGACGTTCGATGTATCGACTAAACAAAACTTCCAGCTACGCGCCGCGCTGATGTGGACGATCAGTGACTTCCCGGCTTATTCTATGTTGTCGGGGTGGAGCACAGCGGGGAAATACGCTTGCCCTTGCTGCATGAAGCAAGCGAAGACGATGTCCTTGAAACATGGACGTAAGATAAGCTGGTTCGACAGCCATAGGAAGTTCCTGCCCAGACGTCATTCGTACAGAAGGAACGTGACGGCGTTCATGCCTGGCATTGTCGTTAAGGACACAAAGCCCGAGCTCCTCACGGGTGCAGAGGTGCTGCAGGAGATAGACAGTTGTGGATTCGTGGGGGTCGCTGATGATCCGGACGGCAGTCACAACGAAGACCTGGCTCGTTACTGTATCGGGTGGAAGAAGAGAAGCATATTCTGGGAGCTTCCATACTGGAAGAGCAATATGATCCGACATAACCTGGATGTCATGCATATTGAGAAGAACGTGTTTGACAACATTTTCAATACAGTGCTGAATGTGCCAGGAAAAACAAAAGACAATTCGAAGGCACGACTTGATATGCGCGACCTCAACATGCGACCGGAGCTGCATCCCGTTGGCACATCATACATGCCGAAGTCCTCGTACACGCTGAATGCGGAGCAGGTCAGTGCGTTGTTATCGTGGCTAGGGACGGCTAGATTTCCTGATGGCCATGTTTCGAACCTGTCGAAGAACATCGACGTGAATAAACGCGGTTTGCACGGGATGAAGAGCCACGACTGTCACGTGTTCATGCAACGGTTGATGCCCATTGCATTCCGCGAGCTGCTTCCAACCAATGTATGGGAAGCAATTACCGAGATGAGTCAGTTCTTCAGATGTCTTACAGCCACGAGACTCAGGGCGGATGATATGTCAAGGCTGGAGGGCGAAATCCCAGTGATCATATGCAAGCTGGAAACTATATTCCCTCCGGCCTTCTTTGATTCAATGGAACACCTGCCAGTTCATCTACCATACGAGGCACGTGTTGGTGGTCCTGTTCAGTACAGGTGGATGTATCCTTTCGAGAGGTACTCAGACCTTTTATGTGCATGACATTCTTATGTGTCTAAGCGATATGCATTTGAACATATATTCACTATATGAACAGATATCTCAGGCATTTGAAGCTGAACATCAAGAACAAGGCGAAAGTCGAGGCCTCTATGTGCAATGCCTATCTGACGGAGGAAGCATCGACCTTCGTGTCTCATTACTTCGAGCCAGATGTCCCGTCGAGGTGCAGAGATGTTCCCCGGAACGACGACGGCATTTCCAGATCCGGTGTCCTCCCAATATTCACACATCCGATCAGATTTCACGGACAGGGAAAGGAAATGATATTGGGGGACAGCGAGCTGAAGATTGCTCATTCTTATGTTCTGCGCAACTGCCGTCAAGTCGACCGTTTCCAGAGGTATAAACGATTTCCCATTTTATTTTGTAAATACCTTGCGATACTCTATCCATTATGTTACAAATATATACAGGGTACTCATTCGTAATTTGCTTCAGCTTGTTCGTTGATTTATTGCAACACCGTTCACCGGGTATATCGAGCGATGCAATAAACAATGAGTTAGATTCCAAGTTTGCTGATTGGTTCAGGTGGCATGTAAGTTTAGTATTTGCCTGTTACGTGTACGATATGTGATACACATTTATTGCCCCGTTGATGTATATTTACTTGTCCTTTTACAGGCGAGCAAAGGTCATCTGGCTGACGATGAGTACGGTTACATTCTGACGCCAGTAGCCGAGGGTCCATTGAACAGAGTCACGCGACACGACATGTGTTTTGTCAACGGGTATAGATTCCACACAGTCTCCCATGCCAGCCGAAAATCATCGGAGAACAGCGGTGTGTGTGTCAAGCGTTATGACAATAGCCCGGACGAGGATGACTTCTACGGCTACCTTACTGACATCATTGAGCTCGAATATCCCGCATTGCCTATAAAGCGGGTGGTCTTATTCAAATGCGAATGGTACGATCCAACTCGAGAAGGTTATCGCGTTGGCACAAAGGTCCACGACCAATATAAGTTGGTAGACATACACCAAGGGCGACGGTACAAAAAATACGATCCATACGTTTTGGCTAGTCAAGCGTCCCAGGTGTACTATCTATCGTATCCAACAACGAGGATGAATGCGAGCTCAAAAGACTGGCGAGCTGTGTGCAAAAGTGAAATCGAGCAAGTTTGATGTGAGTATACAGACAGTTTCAGATGGTATGGACGCCGCATTTCAAGAAGAAAACCCGTCCGTTCTAGATACGACACATGTTGAACTGCACGACCTCCCTCTAAATGACCCCAACGGCGGTTTTATCGAAATTTATCTCAACATACAACCGCCTGACAATATTGAAGACGTAGTCGAAGACGAATACGAGGATGAAGAGGACGACGAGCATGTAGATGAAGATGAAGACGAAGCTGAAGATGCGTATGAGGATGCAGATGACCAGGAAGATTGACGTTAGCCAAAATTTTTATGCACCTCTTTATATGAAAGTGTGTATGTGTTGATGCACTTATATTCATGTATATACTACTTTATATTTTGTATTATTTTTTTTTCGAAAATGATAACACCGACGAGTTACCGACGAAATGTTTCGTCGCCAAATTTGAAATAACGACGACCCATGAAAAATAGCGACGAAACTAAATAGCGACGGACGTTCCGTCGCTATTTCGTCGCAAAATTTCGAACATAAACTGAACTCCCCCTTCTTCTTCCCCATTTCCCTCCCCCCGCAAAAAATCTCCCCCCGGCCTCCCCCCGCAAAAACTCTCCACCCTCCCACCGGCGAACTTCGCTCTCAGGACCCCCGGCAAAATCTCCTCCCTGCAACGGTTAGTTTTTCTTCCTATTTCTTTTAAATGATTTTAAGTAGGTATAGATTGAATTCTTTGTTGTGGGTGTTGGTGGTGGGTTGTGGGCGGGGGTGGAGGGATTGTGCTGGGGTGGAGGGATTCGGGCTGGGTGGGGCGGTGTGGGACTGGGTGTTGGATGGGACGGCGGAGGGTGGTTGTGGGTGGGGCTGCCTGGCTGTGGATGGGGCTGGGTGGCTATGGGGTATGTTTCACATTGTGCGAGGGTGGGGGGCCTGGAGCTGGTTGTGGTCGGGGGGTGGGGGTTGGGGGTGGTGGTGCGGCGGTGGTGCTAGGGGTGTGGGCTGGGGCTGATTGTGGTCGGGTGGGGGCTGGGTTGTGCGGGGGGTGGGGGCCTGGAGCTGGTTGTGGTCGGGGGTGGGGGCTGGGTGGTGGTCCGGCGGTGGTGCCTGGGTGTGGGTGGGCTGATTGTGGTCGGGGTGGGGGCTGGGTTGTGCGGGGGTGGGGGCTGGGGTTGTGCGGGGGTGGGGGGCTGGGTTGTGCGGGGGTGGGGGCCTGGAGCTGGTTGTGGTCGGGGGTGGGGGCTGGGTGGTGTTGCGGCGGTGGTGCCTGGGTGTGGGTGGGCTGATTGTGGTCGGGGTGGGGGCTGGGTTGTGCGGGGTGGGGGCCTGGAGCTGGTTGTGGTCGGGGGTGGTGGTGCGGCGGTGGTGCGGCGGTGGTGCCTGGGTGTGGGTGGGCTTGGGTGGCTGTGGGTGGCATATATATGTATTAGTATATATATGTATATACGGTATATATATATGTATATATGGTATATATATATGTATGTATGTATATACGGTATATATATACATATATGTATATACGGTATATATATATGTATATACGGTATATATATATATATATATGTATGTATATACGGTATATATATATACATATATGTATATACGGTATATGTATGTATATACGGTATATATACATACATATATACACGCACAATACATATATACGGTACACGCACATATACATATATACGGTATATGTATGTATATGTTTTTTAATAGATTTGTAAATGTATGTATATATATGTCTATGTATGTATATGTATGTATATGTATATGTATATGTATGTATATGTTTTTTAATACATATATACACGCACAAATACATATATACGGTACATATATTAATTCGTATTTAAATATAGTTAAATTTGTAAAAACTGTTTTTAATAGATTTGTATATATCTTTTGTAATGTTTGTATATAAATATATGTAAAATTATTACAAACTGTTTTTTTTGGTAGAATTATGTATGTATATATATTTTTCCTATTTAAATATATTTATAATTATATAATCTATTTTGGTACATATATGTATATGGTATATATATGTATATACGGTGTATATATATATATATGCATATACGGGTATATATATGTATATACGGGTATATATGTATATGGTATATATGTATGTACAGGTATATACGGGTATATATGGTATATATGGTATATATGTATATACGGTATATATAAATGATTTATTTTTTTGCCCTCCGTTTAAAAATTATTAATATGTTCCTCTCAGATCTGATGGCTAGTGACGGTTTACCGACGAGATCCACATACCCACCATCTGCACAGGACCTTCAAGGAGAGTTCGATGCTTTCATTTCTCAGCATGATACGTATGCCTCGGTTTCGACCGCCGCTCTGGCTGCGGACTCAGACCTTTTACGGTCTGCCGACATGTCCGCACCCCCCAGACATACGACGCCACCCACACCCAGCGTTTCAGCACCTCATCCGGCGTCTGATGCGGCCATCGGACCAGGGTGTCATATCAGGACGTCGTCCCCTCCCTTGGTCAAATGATACCCATACGTAAGTGATGATTAATTTATTTAACATGTTTCAAATATATTTCACGCGTTATTTTTTCCTACACACTTAAAACTCTTCAGGTTTGGATCGGACAAATGGCGCGCTTTCCGGTTGCATCACCCGGTCCTTCCACCTGAGGCTTGACCCTCTGGATATAACCTGGGGCCGTGGTCACCCGGGAGACCGTAGCTTCTACTGGGATGAGTTTCAGGTATTCAAATTTGATGAATTTCACTTTTTGATGCGTAATCAATCATTACTTTTCTAACCACACTTTTATTTATTCCTCCCGTATGATAATTGCAGAAGTCGTACAGCTGGCCAGCCGACATCGCCCGCGACGTGGAGCAGGCCTGGCGCATAGGGCCGCCAAACGCTACGGGGACTTCGTCAACTCCCTTCAGACCAAGTCGGAGCGTGACCCACGTGGGTAAGGCCTGCCTACGTATCCGAGGCCGTCTGGGCGGCGTGGGTAGCAGGGTGGAGGGACCCTGCTTACCAAGCCCGCAGCGCCCGGGAACGCGGCGAACCGGCGCAGCGGCAACATACAGGGCCCAGCACCTGCCACACACTCAGGTGGTTCGGTTTCCCACGCCACCACGATGCGTTCTATGGTGAGTATTTTAATATTGGATTATAACGACCTTCATTGATTTCATTGGATTATTTACATTCATCGACTTAATTGGATTATTTACATTCAGTGAGTTAAGTGGATTATCTATATTCGTTGATTACTTATGTTGCGCTGTTGTTTTTTTTGGTATTCGTATATGGTTACTTTAGTTGGTACATGTGATTTGACTTGGGAGAGGCCTTTAAGGCCGGGATACCTCCGATAAACGAATAGGGTCATGCCGAAATTTTTAAAAATTCTGCATATCACTAACATATTTTATTTCATTCTTTCAGCAACATGAGACGGGGGAGTGGCCAGCCTCCTACGATCTCTTCTACAAGACGCATCGGAAGAGAGCCTCCGACGGAACGGAGGACTGGATCACGACGAAGGCCCGCGACATCAGTGTAAGTAGATTACGATTTCATTTGTTTTTTTCCTTAGTTTGTTTTATTGGCTAAACCATAACAATTCATATTCTCATTCAGGACGAGTACAACAGATTACTCGCAGATAGGGGCGAACAGGCCGACAAGAACCGCGCTTATTGGGATGCGGTTCGGACCGTCGGCCCTCAGAATAAGAAGAAGAAGGAGGTGTACGGGGTTGGATCAGCAGCGCCGCGATTCTTTCCCCGAAGTTCTGCATCCCAGGTGCTTCCTCGGAGGCCAGCACCTCCGCGCCTTCTGCGACGCCAGAGGATATTTTCGCGCCTGGAAGCAGATAATGCGGCGCTGCAGCGTGAGATAGAGTCCATCAGGACGAGGCAAGAGGAGAGTTTACAGGCAACTGCAGTCGCAGCAGCAGGCGATGCAGCAGGCGCTTCAGCAGGCGCTTCAGCATGCGTTTGAGCAGGCGCAGCATCCAGACGATGCAGGTGGCAGCAGGCAACGAACCAACAAAATCTTCCAGCTGTCGCAGGTCGTCATGACTTTCATTTCCAACTCATCGCAGCCTCAGCCTCAGCCTCAGCCTCAGCCTCAGCCTCAGCCTCAGCCTCAGCCCCGCCCTCCTGATGGTCACTCTTCTCCGCATGATCCCCCTCCATCTTCCCTTCATAGTTTTTTATTTTTTCATGTTTGTACAGTCTAGTTCATTTGTTGTATTGACATTTTCTTTGTATTTTATATATTCTATCTGACAATTTTACGATTCTATTTCGTTTGTGTTGTTTTAATTATACGAACTTGAATGCGCAAAATACCGTATTACTGTATAATATTTGTACAAATGATTTAATATACAAAATAAAATATATTATAGAAATTAAATAATAATAATAAAAAACTCTTTAATTACTAATGTATTAATATTATTAATAAATCAAAAAAAATTTAAAATTTAATATTAAATAATGTATTTAAAATAATTATTAGTAAATTTAATATTTTTAAAATAAAAAATACCGACGAACCAGCGACGAAATTGGTCTGTCGCA
>AP025040.1:6316040-6396237 GCA_036186865.1 Eustoma russellianum | reverse complement strand
GATATCCCCACCTACCTTGGATTTGCATTTTGAAAAGTAGCCACAAAAGTCATGATGCATGGGGAAATAAAAGTGCTTTTTGTCAAACAAAAGTACAGGAGAGAGAAAATTACTCCAGTTCGTACCTTCTATTCGCGCATCAGACTTGTGGATGTAGCGCTCTATATAGCGTTCGAAACTTGACAACCTCATTTGTCTTACCTGATAGAGCGCTACTTGGCCTAGTTTGAAACTTTCGGCCCTGAAGACTTAATCATAACTTAAAGCTAAAGCGCTCGATAAAGCGTTTGAAACTCCCTAAACAAGATAGTTTTATTTCTCTGATATGTTAGAGCGCTACTAGGCCCAGTTTGAAACTTTTGGCCCTCAGAAGCAGCGCTCCATAAAGCGTTTGATTTCTCAGAACGCTCTATAAAGCGTTTGATTTCTCAGAAAACACTTCTTTATTATTTAAAGATATGTCAAAAAACACTTGTTTTTGAATCTTCTCTTTTTTTTGTGCAAATCATCAAAACCAATTCTAGCATTAACAAGGGTAAGACATATGGGCTCTGTCTATGCCTTTACATTATCCATCAACGAACCTAACATGTTAACATTCAAGGGTAGTTTTCGTCTCCTACAATTGATATCTAATTCTCAGTTTTAATACTTCGACTATCGCTATATATAAAGTTAAAGAAATTAACACGTGCAAATGCGAAACATAATTCGCTTGTAGTATTATTCGGAAAATCACTCAAAACCGAAACAAAGTTTTTTGACATTCGTTAATGACCCTATCCGGCATTGACTCACCAATCATCCTAACCGAGATTGGTATTTATAGAGCTAGACAAGCCACAATTATGAAACCTAGTCTATTTCATAATCCATACTTGACTAGGAATTGGACACTATATTATAGCTATAGATAACAACTATATCTAGCTAAAGTTACCCACTACTTAAAACTTATTTCTTATCTTTACAATAGGATAATTAACTAACAATATATACTAAAAAAAAAATGTAGATATGAGACGCAACTAGGTATCATCCATTTCACGATAAAAAGGTCTGGTTTAAGCAACTAGGAATCATCCATTTCTTTTTATGCACACAAAAGTTATACCCTGATAAATCCATTTCAGTACGTCTTTTACTATTTTTTGCAAGTTTTTTTTTAGTATCTAGAAGTGTATTTTGGCATTTTTAGTATATTTTAGTATTTTATATTAATTTTTTTAGATTTTATTTGATATTGGATTGTTTTACTTGTTATGGATTTTTACTGTAGATGTAGGAGTTGGGATTCATATGCTTAAATATGAAGAAGCTCAAGTTGGATAAAAAAAAAACTCCAAGTTTTAGAAGATGGATTAAGAAGCCTACATTTTATGTAATTTTTGCGACTTAAAAGCCTTTTGTGATGTAATAGCCCATCGAGACTCATTAACTAGCTGATGCTCTAGTGTACGATTATATAAAATGTACACTCTTTCTATATGTTTCCCGCGATAGCTTTTATTGTTGTTGTTGTTTAAATATACTGAATGTGATCGGTTGCTGTTATTGTTTTTATAGTCGTCTATCCAAATATTTCTCTTTCATTTAACAGTGCTGCTAGTTTTTGTTGGAGAATTAAAGGATTGGGTTTTGGCCCATCGTTGGAGATTGGAAGATTTGGGCTTTGCCCGTTAACGATGTTGCAAAATTTGGTTGAGCAACGTACTTGAGCTTAATGAGTTTCCGATAATGAAATCGAAAACTAATGAATCCTTAATTATCTACGTGACAAGTAGTTAATGTTAGGATGTGGAATCACTCAATTATGGTATTGGGTGAATGTGAAATTAATGCTCAAAGTGGATGAAAATGTTGTGGATGGGTGACGTGTCACCCTTATGGAGGAATATCACGTTGGATGTGTCCATGTGGTGTAAAAGCTTCTGACGGACATCAATCGATCACATCGATCGATCGATGTCACTTCGATCGATCGATGTCATCGTTCGAAGTTGATCAGGAAGCTTCGATTGATTGATTGATCGATCAAAGACGATCAGAGGACATCGATCGATCGATGTCACTTAGATCGATCAAAATGATCGATTGAAGTACTCTGTCAGACATCAATCGATCACATCGATCGATCGATGTCACTTCGATCGATCGATGTGATCGATCGAAGTCGGACAGCGGGCAGAATCGTTTTGGTTGTGCAGTTAGGTTTCAAACTTGAAACTAATGATATCCTCGGTTTAAAATAAGATCAGTCTGTTGTGATCTAACGGTAGTAGGGAAGACAGCTTTGATCTAACGGCCGAGATTTAAACTATCTTAACCGCTTAACCGAATATGTTTTTCATCTAACGCTCCAGGTTTAAACCTGCTAATCTATCTTCGATCTAAAGGCTGAGATTAAACCTTCCTAATCTAGATAGGAGGTTTTAATCTAACGGCCTAAATCAAACTACGGTTTTGATCAAACGGTCACGGTACCTTGTTCTCCAACCGACTCCCCTATATAAAGAGGGCTAAGGGTGCATTTACAACACACCTTGCTCTAAGCATTTCATAAGCATTCTGCATTCGTAGCACGTGAGTCGTGCATCTCGGAGAAGTCGGGACACTTTAGCGTTCGAAGGAGTTCAAGTTCAGCAGTGCCGCTCAACTGAACAGGTACCCGTTGTATCCTGGGAGACGATTGCTCACACCGGTTGGACATAGTATACCGGAGAAAACGTCTTAAGGACAGAGTCCTTGACTCGCCCCGGGTTGGATTTATTTTATCATTTCATACGCACACACTAAACGACTGCGTCTTAGTGCAGGAGTGATTGTCTCCAACAATCTTAAGACGTATTTTTAATTGTTCAATTACTTCCTCTACTGTTTTTATTTACGCAAAAGCAGTTTCGTACTGTTTTGCAGTCTTCTTCTACTCATTCTTGAACCTGTGTCTGTTCTGATCTTTACGTTTGATCGAACTGAACAGAATGGAACACGAGAGCTCTAACTCTGTTCAAGGCTTCAATGGTGCTCACTCCGTGTCTGCACCTGAAGGGGCTAACAACGTTGCTGCCGGACCGCAGTTCAATACGGTTCCGTTGGCACCAATTGGAGGGCCTCAGATGAACCCGGCTGCCACTGCTGCTCATGTGGAGAAGCCGGAAAAATTTGCCGGTAGTTTTTTCAAGAGGTGGCAGCAGAAGATGCTGTTCTACCTTACGGCGCTGGGACTGGCCAGAATGCTAAGCGAGGATCCACCTGTGGCTGAGCCTGTGGAGGATCAACAACAGAATATGCAAAACGCCTTGGTTGCTGAGGCCTGGGCGTATACAAATTTTTTGTTGTTTAAATTTGATTCTGAGTTGCCTAGATAATACTATCTATGGCGTGTTTTGTACATATAAAACTGCAAAGCTTTGTGGTCGGCTTTAGATAAAAAGTATCACACAGAGGATGCGGGTACGAAAAAGTTGATAGTTGGGAAGTTTCTTGACTATAAAATGTTAGATTCCAAAACTGTAATTTCGCAGGTGGTAGAAATACAGATGTTGGTTTCTGAAATGGAAGAGGAGGCATGACGCTCAGTGAATCTTTCCAGGTTGCAGCTGTGATTGAGAAGATGCCTCCTTCGTGGAGGGAATTTAAGAGCTATCTCAACACAAGCGAAAGGAAATGAAAATGGAGGACTTGATTGTCCGTCTTCGCATTGAGGAGGACAATCGACGTGCCGAAAGGAAGCCGTCCACATCTTCTGGTCAAGCCAAGGCTCATGTTGCTGAGGCGAAGAACAAGAAGAAAAATAACACTTTGAGCGTGAACGTCAAGGGCAAGGAAATTGCAAAGAAGTTCACATATAAGTGTTATAATTATGGTAAACCAGGGCATAAGAGCAGTGAATGCCGAAAGCCCAAAAAGACTCAGAATAAAGCAAAAGCAAATCTGGTCGGCGCAATGGAAGACTTGAACCTCTGCGCAGTGGTGACCGAGTGCAACGCAGTGGAAACACGCGTGAATGGTGGGTGGACACAGGGGCCACCCGACATGTTTGTGCGAATAGGGCCATGTTCAGAGAGTACGTGCCCACGACAAACAATGAGCAATTGTTCATGGGAAACTCCAACAGCTCGAAGATCGAAGGATCGGGCAAGGTAATCCTGAAACTGACTTCAGGAAAGGAGTTGACTCTGCAGAATGTGCTGCATGTTCCTGACATAAGGAAGAATCTGGTTTCTGGCGCGCTACTAGTCACTCATGGATTCAAGTTTGTTTTTGAGACAAACAAATTTACACTTTCTAAGAGTGGGGTGTATTTGGGTAAAGGGTATCTTTCTGATAACATGTTCAAATTGAATGTTATGACAATTGTACCCAAGAATGTTACGCCCACTGAGGCTAATAAAATTGTTTCCTCTTCTGCTTACATGCTTGAGTTTTCCTGTTTATGGCATTTTCGGTTGGGACATGTTAATTATAAGTCAATACAACGAATGATTAATCTTGACTTGTTGCCCAAACTGGACTTTAGTAATAAAGAAAATGCCAAATATGTGTTGAAGCGAAGTTAACAAAAGCGCCATTTCCTTCAACGAACGAAACACTGAATCGTTGGATTTAATTCACACAGATTTGTGTGATTTAAAGTTTGTGCAAATAAGAGGTGGTAAAAGTATTTATAACTTTTATCGACGATTGCACACGATACTATTATGTATATTTGCTAAGTAGCAAAGACGAGGCCCTTGATGCTTTCAAGGATTATAAAAGTGAAGTTGAGAATCAACTTAGCAAACGAATTAAAGCAATTCGCAGTGATAGAGGTGGCGAATATGATACACCGTTTAATGAATTCTGTTCAGTTAATGGCATTATTCATCAAACGACTGCACCTTATTCACCTCAATCGAATGGTATTGCTGAACGCAAAAACCGTACTCTAAAGGAGATGATGAATGCTATGTTGATAAGTTCGGGTTTACCTCAGAACTTGTGGGGTGAAGCAATTCTCTCAGCCAACGTCATTTTAAATAGGATTCCGTCCAAGAAGACGGATAAAACCCCGTATGAACTTTGGAAAGGCTATAAGCCTAGTTACGAATACTTGAAAGTGTGAGGGTGTCTGGCGAAGGTTGCTATACCTAAACCAAGGCAAGTAAAGATTGGGCCTAAAACAATTGATTGCATATTCATTGGTTATGCAACGAACAGTAGTGCATATCGTTTCTTAGTGCACAATCGGACATTCCTGAGATACATGAAAATGTTGTCATAGAATCAAGGAATTCAGTGTTCTTTGAAAATGTCTTTCCGAAGAAAGACAAAGACAGTGAAGAAGCTAGCTCAAGTAAGCGAGTGCGTGAGACGACTCCTCAAGAAACTGAGGAACCTCGTCAAAGCAAACGAGCCAGAATGCCAACTTCGTTTGGACCAGATTTTCTAATCTATATGGTAGAAAAATGAGCCAAGGAACTTTTCCGAGGCTATGTCAACTCCAGAAGCTCCATTCTGGAAAGAGGCAGTTGACAGTGAATAGACTTGATTCTTCAAAACCACACTTGGGAGTTGGTTGACCTTCCACCTGGAAGTAAACCACTTGGTTGTAAGTGGGTTTTTAAGAAGAAACTGAAAGAGGATGGGTCTATTGGGAAGTATAAAGCCAGGTTAGCCAAGGGCTAAGACAGAAAGAAGCTTTGACTTCTTTGACACCTACTCACCAGTGACTAGGATCACTTCTATAAGGATGCTAGTAGCCATTGCTGCAGTCTATGATTTGGAAATCCATCAAATGGATGTAAAGACTGCCTTTTTGAATGGTGAGTTAGAGGAAGAGATTTATATGGAACAACCCGAGGGGTTTGTTGTTCCAGGACAAGAAGGAAAGTATGTGGACTTGTTAAGTCTTTGTACGGACTTGGAAGATTTGGGCTTTGGCCCGTTAACGATGTTGCAAAATTTGGTTGAGCAACATACTTTGAGCTTAATGAGTTTCCGATAATGAAATCGAAAACTAATGAATCCTTAATTATCTACGTGACAAGTAGTTAATGTTAGGATGTGGAATCACTCAATTATGGTATTGGGTGAATGTGAAATTAATGCTCAAAGTGGATGGAAAATGTTGTGGATGGGTGACGTGTCACCCTTATGGAGGAATATCACGTTGGATGTGTCCATGTGGTGTAAAAGCTTCTGACGGACATCAATCGATCACATCGATCGATCGATGTCATCGTTCGAAGTTGATCAGGAAGCTTCGATCGATTGATTGATCGATCAAAGACGATCAGAGGACATCGATCGATCACATCGATCGATCGATGTCACTTAGATCGATCAAAATGATCAATTGAAGTACTTTGTCAGACATCAATCGATCACATCGATCGATCGATGTCACTTCGATCGATCGATGTGATCGATCGAAGTCGGACAGCGGGCAGAATCGTTTTGGTGTGTAGTTAGGTTTCAAACTTGAAACTAACGATATCCTCCGGTTTAAAATAAGATCAATCTGTTGTGATCTAACGGTGCAGGGAAGGCAGCTTTGATCTAACGGCCGAGATTTAAACTGTCTTAACCGCTTAACCGAATATGGTTTCCATCTAACGCTCCAGGTTTAAACCTGCTAATCTATCTTCGATCTAAAGGCTGAGATTAAACCTTCCTAATCTAGATAGGAGGTTTTAATCTAACGGCCTAAATCAAACTACGGTTTTGATCCAACGGTCACGGTACCTTATTCTCCAACCGACTCCCCTATATAAAGAGGCTAAGGGTGCATTTACAACACACATTGCTCTAAGCATTTCATAAGCATTCTGCATTCGTAGCACGTGAGTCGTGCATCTCGGAGAAGTCGGGACACTCTAGCGTTCGAAGGAGTTCAAGTTCAGCAGTGCCGCTCAACTGAACAGGTACCCGTTGTATCTTGGGAGACGATTGCTCACACCGGTTGGGCACAGTATACCGGAGAAACGTCTTAAGGACAGAGTCCTTGACTCGCCCCGGGTTGGATTTATTTTATCATTTCATACGCACACACTAAACGACTGCGTCTTAGTGCTGGAGTGATCGTCTCCAACAGTTTTTTCTTCTTTAACAGTGATTTCTATATTAATATATTTTCGTTTCACGAAAAGTGAAACAATGTTGTTATGATCTATATCATTGATTTAGAGACGATATTAGATTTTATACGCCATACATTATTTGAATGATCGAATATTTTATCTTATATTGAATATATTAGGTAATAAAAACTTGTATGGTTTCTAATATGTAATCTGTACACTTAATTTCTTTTTATGTTTGAAGTGTATAGATATGCCTTCGTCACAATTTTTGTAACCTGTCTAAGGTAACTTGAAACTAAAAGCATATTTCTATAGTAAATGGTTTTTTGAGGTAATCGTCTTTAGGCATTCGGAACCATCAATAGACTTACATGAATTTCAAAGTGCTACAGGTTTTCTCCTTTATCTAAATTGATCTGAACCATGAAATGAGCCCGTCCTAATTTTATTTGGGCTTCTAATTACATATTACAATAGTCAAAACAAAAACTAGGATCCCAGGGGCTGAACATGACAATTCAAGAACCAAAATTCTAAATAAACTACCTCCAAGCCAACTCAAATATAAAGGGGAAAAAAGTTCACTCTATCTTTTTGATAAATTACCCTAGTAAGCCTAGTTTCTATTTCGAGTTAAATACACATTCTTCCTTGACTTTGTAATATCATAAAATAAAACAAAATGACATAAAACAAAATGACTCACTAAATTAGATGCGCTTCTTGTATTGTGAAGTAGCAGTTGATCGATACAACTTGAAGCAGTTTTCATTATGGGTCATCGGGAAACAACGTCTGTATGCTTCTAACATATGGGTATGGTTGCGTACATCCGACCACTCCCACACCCTGCTATAGACGGAAGCTTCTAAGGCAATGTGGTAATGTTGTTGTTTTTGTGTACCCTAGTAAGCCTAATAAGCTTGGCACAAGACATAATTACGCATCAGAGCTTCACGTTTTCACATGTTGGATAGAATGTTTGGATCCTCTTTAAACAACCTTGGATTAACTTTGAAAGGCCTTCAACATCTATGGATATTGCATGTATAACTAGCTCTTCATGACCTTCAACAGAAAAACTAGAGATGAAATGCTTCATGCAAAGACAATCAAGCAGTGGAGAAGTTCCATACGTTTTGATTTGTAACCCTTTATGCAAATTCGAGATGGTTGTAAACTCATTTTTTATGGAGAGATTGATGTGTTAACTCCGGTGAATGAAATTGTTGAGAATTGTTATTCCATATGTGTTTATTTGAGAAAACTAAATAAGTTATATAAGGATGATGTATTACTACATATTGTTTTAAGATTTTTTTGGATAGATATAAGTCTCATCTCATATAACCATGAGATGTGGTGTGGTGGTTATCTCATCTCATTTCTTAACCATGAGTTCAGGAGTTCGATTCCTGCCAATGAGAATAAAAATATCTCCTGGCCAGGCACAAAACGTCTAAATGAAGAGCTCTTTGTATCAAAAGAGATTATGCAATGTTGTCGACGTTGGATCCCTTGGAAAACCAAAAGAAAAATCTTACCTCATGTAGGATTAAGCTTCAATATGCGCCCTAGTGTGGGTATATCATCGTGTGGGTCGGCCCCTAGTGTGGGTATATCATCGTTGAGAGTGGGACCCTAGTGTGGGTCTGCGTGTTCTGTGCTTTTTCTTTAGCGGACTGCTGAGTACCTGATTTACATCGTCCCACTGTTTCGTGAGACCGGGGTGTGGGGCCCTTGGGTTGGGGTTCAATATTTTGCTAGAAAAGGTTCAATATGCTATTAGACCTAGTTTTATTTTGAGCTCACCCCTTACATATCTCATGGTTGTCATTTATTGTTCTTTCCTCTCATCCGAAGTATATATATTTTGCATGTCTCATCATGTGTTAATGAGACCGAGTTTACGTACGTATTTGTTCATTTACTTTGTCATGTGCGGATGAGTGTTGAAGATTGTTATCCTGTATAGATTGATTTGAGACTCCACCACAAAAAAATTGTGTTTTGGCGACGAAAAAATCACCGACGAACAACGATTAGTCGTTGTTTCGTCGGTAATAGCGACGAGACTGCGACAAAAATAATGTGGTCGCTAATTGCGACGAAAGTACGATGAAATTTGTTGTCGCTAATAGAAAAATAGTCAGTCAGGTGAATTACGTCGGTGTCCCGTCGCTATTCTGCGTGTTTCGTCGCTATTCTGAGTGTTTTTATTCGTCGGTATTTAGTTTGTAACGGTTCGTCGCTATGTCGTCGCAATTGTGTCGCTAAAATGTATAAAACAAATTCGTCGTCCACTAAGTTCTTGGAGTTGTGTATCGTCGTTTTTTTGTCAATGAAACCCGTATGTGGCAAATGTTTTGAATTACTTTCCGTTGTAATTCGGTTTGTTGTGTCGTCGCAGATACATCGAGAATCAAACACGTGTATTGATTAAGGAAAAAGAAAGCGGTAATTGGGAAAAATACTCATTCATTTAATAATAAGAAGTTACATTATGAAACGAAAATAAAAAAAAAATCTAAAAAGAGATGCGGAGATGGGCCGTTCACTCTTCGTCATCGGACGAAAGAGTGGCCGCGACATTCTCCGCAAACTCTTTGAGAAGGCGCTTGAGCTTGTAGTATCTAAATTTCATCTTCCGCAGCCTTCTAGTCATGTAGTGCAGTTGCCGCGACTGCTGATGCATGTTTGCCATCAGCATACGGAAGTCGGCGTCCTGCACCGGCATTTGTTCTTGATCATCCTGATGCGGCGGTGGGCCATAGACAGATACAGAACCCTCTCGCTCAACCGATGGTGGTTGAGGAGGAGGCCCTTCTGGAGGGGCACTGTTTGCCCGTCCACCACGCCTTGGGGTTCTTTTAAAACGACGCGGCATATTTTGATTATTTATAACGTTCTATGTGTGTATGTATAACAGCGGATGTTTGGGGTATAAATAGTGAAATGAGCGACGACATAGCGACGACATAGCGACGCATTTGTACCGTTGGGAATGTGCAGTGAAGTGCAGTGTGTGCAGTGAAGTGCAGTGAATGTGCAGTGATGACCTTTCGGATGTTATAGCGACGACGTAGCGACGAATTAGCGACGTATGTTTATCGTACGATGCAACCGTTGGGAACTGAACTGACACTGCCGAATAGCGACAACTTGGCGACGGAATAGCGACGAAACGCGTCGAATAATGTGAAGAGACGTTTTCCGTCGCTGTTTCGTCGGTAAAGCGTCGGTAAATTCAAAAAAAAAACCGCGAAGCCCATTGTATTTAGTTTTTCCCTTTTTCGTCGATACGGTTAGTAGGTTTTTGTCGTTCTATTAAGTTTCGTCGAAGATATAGTTAGGTTTCGACGATACGGTTAATAGGTTTTTGTCGTTCTATTAAGTTTCGTCGAAGATATATATAGTTAGTAGGTTTTCGTCGTTGTATTAGGTTTCGTCGGTATATAGTTGATGTTTAGTCGGTGAATTAGTCGGAACAAATTTTTCTTAACCACATTTCGCGTATACAGGTGCGTCGTCAGGATTCGTAAGAGATTAAACACGTGTTATAATTAAGAAAAAAATACGATATTAAAAAAACAAACTTCATTAATATATAATTAAAAATTAAAAATTACAAAATATAATAAGAAATATTTAAAAAAAGCTAAATAGCGAAGAGTAGCCACTCACTGTTCGTCATCCGAACAGAGAGAAGCTATACTCTCCGCACACGCCTTCAGTTGGCGTCTCAACTGTGCAGATTTGGATTTAATCCGCATCTGCCTTTTATCTATGCAGTCGAGACGCTCTTCCTGAACCGTGACATGGGCCTTCACCTCATCTAACATTTTCCACAGATCTCGTACTTCTGTTTGGAGTTCGACAATTTGTCGATCCCGGCGATCAGAGGTCTCTGGTGGGGGAGGAGGTGGGGGAGGAACAGTTGAAGAAGAAGGCACTTCAGTTGGCGGTGTTGCCGCCCTACCACCACGTCCACCACGTCGTGCTTGCGCTTTAGTACGAACCATTTTGGATTATAAAATAGTTGTTTTATATGTTGTTGTGGGCACACGCTGATCCACTGTTTTATAGTGAAATCAGCGACGACATAGCGACGAATTAGCGACGCAAAACATCGTAAGTTGTAAGCATGGGGAACTGGACGGACTGTCTTTTACCGACGACGTACCGACGACTTAGCGACGAAACACGTCGTACGGAATGAAGAGACGTTTTGCATATCAAACGACGTGTTTCGTCGCTGGTCGTCGGTACGTCGTCGGTATATGTGTTTGTTTGTCTCCGGGATTTGTGTTTCTTGTTCGTCGATGTTCGTCGCTAAGTCGTCGGTATATGTGTTTGTTTGTCTCCGGGATTTGTGTTTCTTGTTCGTCGCCGTTCGTCGCTAAGTCGTCGGTATTGTCTTATACTGGGAACGATAAAACCATTGTATTTCTTCTTCTCTTCTTCTCTTCTCCCATTCTTCTCTCATTTCAAACACATCAATCATCAATTTTGAACGAAAATACAGAAGTGTGGAATTTTGATTTTTTCTACACACGAAAAAAGATAGCTGCTGTTAGTTTCAAGGTGTAGCGAGAAAATGGATCCGAGGAGAAGCGATAGAAAGTGGATGTACCAGAGAGTAAACAACGGGGAGTGGTGTTTTAGATTTGTTGAAGGTCTCGAAGAATTTATTGATTTTGCGACGAGTAATGAAAGTGGAACGCAGATTAGATGTCCGTGCAAGAAATGCAAGAACCGTAAATATAAGGATCCGGGTGACGTGAGGGTTCACATATTGAAACAAGGTTTCGTCCACAATTACCATACATGGTACTGTCACGGCGAATATGAGGGGGCGTCTACATCTGCAACTGTACACGTCGAAGGGGGACCCGGTCAGGTTAATGCCGAAGAAATAGGCGAGGGATCTCACAACCCATACATGCAGATGGTGACAGACGCAGCCGCTGGCGCATTTACCGGAGAGCAGTTGTTACAAATGCAGGATCCGGATGAACAGCCGCGTACATTCGTGGAGGAAGATCCGAACCCTCAGGCGAGACAGTTTTTTGAGATGCTGAACGCCGCCAACACGCCGCTGTATCCTGGTTGCGGTAGTCACACACAGATGTCCATGATCGGTCGGATGACGAGCATGAAGACGGAACACCGCATGACGGAGAGATTGTACGATGGGATGTGTCAGCTGATGAGGGAATCTCTTCCTGAAGGGAACACAATGGTCGACAGTTTTTATTCGACGAAGAAACAGCTGCAGGCGTTGGGACTGCCGGTTCAGAAAATCGATTGTTGTTCAGAGGGGTGCATCATATACTGGGGCATCAACGAGGATAAAGACATGTGCAGGGTCTGTGGGACAAGCAGGTGGAGAACGAACAAAAGAAACCGGAACGTGCCAAGAAAACAATTTTACTATTTACCTCTCGCCCCTAGACTGCAGAGGCTATACGCATCCGGTGCCACAGCTAGCCAGATGAGGTGGCACGCGGAGCACTACACGAAAGACGGTGAGATGTGCCATCCATCTGACGGCGAAGCTTGGAGGACGTTCGATGCGACGCATCCGGGTTTTTCGTCGGAGACAAGGAACGTTAGGTTGGGTTTATGCTACCGACGGGTTCAACCCGTTTGGACAGTCGGGAGAGCAGTATTCGTCGTGGCCTGTATCGTGACGCCGTACAATCTACCGCCTTGGATGTGCATGAAGAAGCCTTACATGTTCTTGACTGTGATCGCACCAGGTCCCTAGGAATCCGAAACAGAGATCGACCTATACCTGCAGCCGTGATACAGGAGCTGAAGTGGTTATGGGAGTTTGGCGTGGAGACGTTCGATGTATCGACTAAACAAAACTTCCAGCTACGCGCCGCGCTGATGTGGACGATCAGTGACTTCCCGGCTTATTCTATGTTGTCGGGGTGGAGCACAGGCGGGGAAATACGCTTGCCCTTGCTGCATGAAGCAGCGAAGACGATGTCCTTGAAACATGGACGTAAGATAAGCTGGTTTCGGACAGCCATAGGAAGTTCCTGCCCAGACGTCATTCGTACAGAAGGAACGTGACGGCGTTCATGCCTGGCATTGTCGTTAAGGACACAAAAGCCCCGAGCTCCTCACGGGTGCAGAGGTGCTGCAGGAGATAGACAGTTGTGGATTCGTGGGGGGTCGCTGATGATCCGGACGGCAGTCACAACGAAGACCTGGCTCGTTACTGTATCGGGTGAAGAAGAGAAGCATATTCTGGGAGCTTCCATACTGAAGAGCAATATGATCCGACATAACCTGGATGTCATGCATATTGAGAAGAACGTGTTTGACAACATTTTCAATACAGTGCTGAATGTGCCAGGAAAAACAAAAGACAATTCGAAGGCACGACTTGATATGCGCGACCTCAACATGCGACCGGAGCTGCATCCCTGTGGCACATCATACATGCCGAAGTCCTCGTACACGCTGAATGCGGAGCAGGTCAGTGCGTTGTTTATCGTGGCTAGGGACGGCCTAGATTTCCCTGATGGCCATGTTTCGAACCTGTCGAAGAACATCGACGTGAATAAACGCGGTTTGCACGGGATGCAGAGCCACGACTGTCACGTGTTCATGCACGGTGATGCCCATTGATGTCCGCGAGCTGCTTCCAACAATGTATGGGAAGCACTTACCGAGAGAGTCAGTTCTTCGATGTCTTCCAGCCACGAGCCTCAGGGCGGATGATATGTCAAGGCTGGAGGGCGAAATCCCAGTGATCATATGCACGCTGGAAAACTATATATTCCCTCCGGCCTTCTTTGATTCAAGGAACAACCTGCCAGTTCATCTCACATCGAGGCACGTGTTTGGTGTCCTGTTCAGTACAGGTGGATGTATCCTTTCGAGAGGTACTCAGACCTTTTAGTGCATGACATTCTTATGTGTCTAAGCGATATGCATTTGAACATATATTCACATAATGAACAGATATCTCAGGCATTTGAAGCTGAACATCAAGAACAGGCGAAAGTCGAGGCTCTATGTGCAATGCCTAATCGACGGAGGAGCATCGACCTTCGTGGTCCATTACTTCGAGCCCGATGTCCCGTCGAGGTGCAGAGATGTCCCCGGAACGACGACGGCATTTCCAGATCCGGTGTCCTCCCAATATTCACACATCCGATCAGATTTCACGGACAGGAAAGGAAATGATATTGGGGGACAGCGAGCTGAAGATTGCTCATTCTTATGTTCTGCGCAACTGCCGTCAAGTCGACCGTTTCCAGAGGTATAAACGATTTCCCATTTTATTTTGTAAATACCTTGCGATACTCTATCCATTATGTTACAAATATATACAGGGTACTCATTCGTAATTTGCTTCAGCTTGTTCGTTGATTTATTGCAACACCGTTCACCGGGGTATATCGAGCGATGCAATAAACAATGAGTTAGATTCCAAGTTTGCTGATTGGTTCAGGTGGCATGTAAGTTTAGTATTTGCCTGTTACGTGTACGATATGTGATTACACATTTATTGCCCCGTTGATGTATATTTACTTGTCCTTTTACAGGCGAGCAAAGGTCATCTGGCTGACGATGAGTACGGTTACATTCTGACGCCAGTAGCCGAGGGTCCATTGAACAGAGTCACGCGACACGACATGTGTTTTGTCAACGGGTATAGATTCCACACAGTCTCCCATGCCAGCCGAAAATCATCGGAGAACAGCGGTGTGTGTGTCAAGCGTTATGGACAATAGCCCGGACGAGGATGACTTCTACGGCTACCTTACTGACATCATTGAGCTCGAATATCCCGCATTGCCTATAAAGCGGGTGGTCTTATTCAAATGCGAATGGTACGATCCAACTCGAGAAGGTTATCGCGTTGGCACAAAGGTCCACGACCAATATAAGTTGGTAGACATACACCAAGGGCGACGGTACAAAAAATACGATCCATACGTTTTGGCTAGTCAAGCGTCCAGGTGTACTATCTATCGTATCCAACAACGAGGATGAATGCGAGCTCAAAGACTGGCGAGCTGTGTGCAAAGTGAAATCGAGCAAGTTTGATGTGAGTATACAGACAGTTTCAGATGGTATGGACGCCGCATTTCAAGAAGAAAACCCGTCCGTTCTAGATACGACACATGTTGAACTGCACGACCTCCCTCTAAATGACCCCAACGGCGGTTTTATCGAAATTTATCTCAACATACAACCGCCTGACAATATTGAAGACGTAGTCGAAGACGAATACGAGGATGAAGAGGACGACGAGCATGTAGATGAAGATGAAGACGAAGCTGAAGATGCGTATGAGGATGCAGATGACCAGGAAGATTGACGTTAGCCAAAATTTTTATGCACCTCTTTATATGAAAGTGTGTATGTGTTGATGCACTTATATTCATGTATATACTACTTTATATTTTGTATTATTTTTTTTTCGAAAATGATAACACCGACGAGTTACCGACGAAATGTTTCGTCGCCAAATTTGAAATAACGACGACCCATGAAAAATAGCGACGAAACTAAATAGCGACGGACGTTCCGTCGCTATTTCGTCGCAAAATTTCGAACATAAACTGAACTCCCCTTCTTCTTCCCCATTTCCCTCCCCCGCAAAAAATCTCCCCCCGGCCTCCCCCGCAAAAACTCTCCACCCTCCCACCGGCGAACTTCGCTCTCAGGACCCCCCGGCAAAATCTCCTCCCTGCAACGGTTAGTTTTTCTTCCTATTTCTTTTTAATGATTTTAAGTAGGTATAGATTGAATTCTTTGTTGTGGGTGTTGGTGGTGGGTTGTGGGCGGGGGGGAGGGATTGTGCTGGGGTGGAGGGATTCGGGCTGGGTGGGGCGGTGTGGGACTGGGTGTTGGATGGGACGGCGGAGGGTGGTTGTGGGTGGGGCTGCCTGGCTGTGGATGGGGCTGGGGGGCTATGGGGTATGTTTTCACATTGTGCGGAGGTGTGGGGGCCTGGAGCTGGTTGTGGTCGGGGGTGGGGGGTTGGGTGGTGGGTGCGGCGGTGGTGCTGGTGTGGGCTGGGGCTGATTGTGGTCGGGGTGGGGGCTGGGTTGTGCGGGGGTGGGGGCCTGGAGCTGGTTGTGGTCGGGGGTGGGGGCTGGGTGGTGGTCCGGCGGTGGTGCCTGGGTGTGGGTGGGCTGATTGTGGTCGGGGTGGGGGCTGGTTGTGCGGGGGTGGGGGCTGGGTTGTGCGGGGGTGGGGGCTGGGTTGTGCGGGGGTGGGGGCCTGGAGCTGGTTGTGGTCGGGGGTGGGGGCTGGGTGGTGTTGCGGCGGTGGTGCCTGGGTGTGGGTGGGCTGATTTGGTCGGGGTGGGGGCTGGGTTGTGCGGGGTGGGGGCCTGGAGCTGGTTGTGGTCGGGGTGGTGGTGCGGCGGTGGTGCGGCGGTGGTGCCTGGGTGTGGGTGGGCTTGGGTGGCTGTGGGTGGCATATATATGTATATAGTATATATATGTATATACGGTATATATATATATGTATATATGGTATTATATATGTATGTATGTATATACGGTATATATATACATATATGTATATACGGTATATATATATGTATATACGGTATATATATATATATATATGTATGTATATACGGTATTATATATACATATATGTATTACGGTATATGTATGTATATACGGTATATATACATACATATATACACGCACATATACATATATACGGTACACGCACATATACATATATACGGTATATGTATGTATATGTTTTTAATAGATTTGTAAATGTATGTATATATATGTATATGTATGTATATGTATGTATATGTATATGTATATGTATGTATATGTTTTTAATACATATATACACGCACAAATACATATATACGGTACATATATTTAATTTCGTATTTAAATATAGTTAAATTTGTAAAAACTGTTTTTAATAGATTTGTAATATATCTTTTGTAATGTTTGTATATAAATATATGTAAAATTATTACAAACTGTTTTTTTTGGTAGAATTATGTATGTATATATATTTTTCCTATTTAAATATATTTATAATTATATAATCTATTTTTGGTACATATATGTATATGGTATATATATGTATATACGGTGTATATATATATATGCATATACGGGTATATATATGTATATACGGGTATATATGTATATGGTATATATATGTATGTACAGGTATATACGGGTATATATGGTATATATGGTATATATATGTATATACGGTATATATAAATGATTTATTTTTTTGTGCCCTCCGTTTAAAAATTATTAATATGTTCCTCTCAGATCTGATGGCTAGTGACGGTTTACCGACGAGATCCACATACCCACCATCTGCACAGGACCTTCAAGGAGAGTTCGATGCTTTCATTTCTCAGCATGATACGTATGCCTCGGTTTCGACCGCCGCTCTGGCTGCGGACTCAGACCTTTTACGGTCTGCCGACATGTCCGCACCCCCCAGACATTCGACGCCACCCACACCCAGCGTTTCAGCACCTCATCCGGCGTCTGATGCGGCATCGGACCAGGGTGTCATATCAGGACGTCGTCCCCTCCCTTGGTCAAATGATACCCATACGTAAGTGATGATTAATTTATTTAACATGTTTTCAAATATATTTCACGCGTTATTTTTTCCTAACAACTTAAACTCTTTCAGGTTTGGATCGGACAATGGCGCGCTTTCCGGTTGCATCACCCGGTCCTTCCACCTGAGGCTTGACCCATCTGGATATACCTGGGGCCGTGTCACCCGGGAGACACGTAGCTTCTACTGGGATGAGTTTCAGGTATTCAAATTTGATGAATTTCACTTTTTGATGCGTAATCAATCATTACTTTTCTAACCACACTTTTATTATTCCTCCGTATGATAATTGCAGAAGTCGTACAGCTGGCCAGCCGACATCGCCCGCGACGTGGAGCAGGCCTGGCGGCATAGGGCCGCCAAACGCTACGGGGACTTCGTCAACTCCCTCAAGACCAAGTCGGAGCGTGACCCCACGTGGGTAAGGCCTGCCTACGTATCCGAGGCCGTCTGGGCGGCGTGGGTAGCAGGGTGGAGGGACCCTGCTTACCAAGCCCGCAGCGCCCGGAACGCGGCGAACCGGCGCAGCGGCAACATACAGGGCCCAGCACCTGCCACACACTCAGGTGGTTCGGTTTCCCACGCCACCACGATGCGTTCTATGGTGAGTATTTTAATATTGGATTATAACGACCTTCATTGATTTCATTGGATTATTTACATTCATCGACTTAATTGGATTATTTACATTCAGTGAGTTAAGTGGATTATCTATATTCGTTGATTACTTATGTTGCGCTGTTGTTTTTTTTGGTATTCGTATATGGTTACTTTAAGTTGGTACATGTGATTTGACTTGGGAGAGGCCTTTAAGGCCGGGATACCTCCGATAAACGAATAGGTCATGCCGAAATTTTTAAAAATTCTGCATATCACTAACATATTTTATTTCATTCTTTCAGCAACAGGAGACGGGGGAGTGGCCAGCCTCCTACGATCTCTTCTACAAGACGCATCGGAAGAGAGCCTCCGACGGAACGGAGGACTGGATCACGACGAAGGCCCGCGACATCAGTGTAAGTAGATTACGATTTCATTTGTTTTTTTCCTTAGTTTGTTTTATTGCTAAACCATAACAATTCATATTCTCATTTCAGGACGAGTACAACAGATTACTCGCAGATAGGGGCGAACAGGCCGACAAGAACCGCGCTTATTGGGATGCGGTTCGGACCGTCGGCCCTCAGAATAAGAAGAAGAAGGAGGTGTACGGGGTTGGATCAGCAGCGCCGCGATTCTTTCCCGAAGTTCTGCATCCAGGTGCTTCCTCTGAGGCCAGCACCTCCGCGCCTTCTGCGACGCCAGAGGATATTTCGCGCCTGGAAGCAGATAATGCGGCGCTGCAGCGTGAGATAGAGTCCATCAGGACGAGGCAAGAGGAGAGTTTACAGGCACTGCAGTCGCAGCAGCAGGCGATGCAGCAGGCGCTTCAGCAGGCGCTTCAGCATGCGTTTGAGCAGGCGCAGCATCAGACGATGCAGGTGCAGCAGGCAACGAACCAACAAATCTTCCAGCTGTCGCAGGTCGTCATGACTTTCATTTCCAACTCATCGCAGCCTCAGCCTCAGCCTCAGCCTCAGCCTCAGCCTCAGCCTCAGCCTCAGCCCCGCCCTCCTGATGGTCACTCTTCTCCGCATGATCCCCCTCCATCTTCCTCTTCATAGTTTTTTATTTTTTCATTGTTTGTACAGTCTATTTCATTTGTTGTATTGACATTTTCTTTGTATTTTTATATATTCTATCTGACAATTTTACGGATTCTATTCGTTTGTGTTGTTTAATTATACGAACTTGAATGCGCAAATACCGTATTACTGTATAATATTTGTACAAATGATTTAATATACAAATAAAATATATTATAGAAATTAAATAATAATAATAAAAACTCTTTAATTACTAATGTATTAATATTATTAATAAATCAAAAAAAATTTAAAATTTAATATTAAATAATGTATTTAAAATAATTATTAGTAAATTTAATATTTTTTAAAATAAAAAATACCGACGAACCAGCGACGAAATTGGTCTGTCGCAGATCGGAAATAAAAAAACAAAAATTTAAAATTAGCGACGACAAGACATATTAACGACGACATTTTGCGACGAAACAAAACGGAAACAAAAAATAAAAAAATAATAAATAGCGACGGTAAAACATATACCGACGAAAGTTTGCGACGAAATTATTTGTCGCAGAACATTAATAAAAAAAATAAAAAATACGAAATAGCGACGAAATAATTTACCGACGGAACAGCGACAACAGAATAAAGGTCGCAGACCTGACATTTTCTCGTCGCAGTTTTGCGACGATACACCGACGCAATTTTGTTTCGTCGCAAAACAGCAACGCATTGCCGACGAAATTTGCTTTGCGACAAGCCGTATAACGACATTCTTTTTTCGTCGCTATTTCGTCGCTATATGCCTGTAGCGACGAAATAGCGACGTTTTTTTGTCTGTCGCTATATGCTCTTTTTTTTGTAGTGACTATTACATAAGTTAAATCAGAATGAGGTATCATCATATATTAGCTTAACATTATGAGAAAATAAAAACCATAATTTTGCTAATTGGCAAAATAGAGATAATTCAAGGACAAAAAAAATGCAATAATGAGCAAAAGCTCGGTCATAAGAGGTAAACAAGATCACGATCAAGTAAACAAAGATACAAAAATTTAAATTTCTTTATTGAGTCAAAAGTTTGAAGTATATCCGGCATAAATTATATTTTCTGCCGTACATAGTTTGTTCAAATGGTTTCCAGAACAAAAGTCAATGCTTATTACAAAAAATGCAGACTCCTATGAATAGTTATCTGGTTCATCCAAATTACGCCGTATGTGAAGAATATAAATATGACTAAAACAAAAACCTTGTCCTAATGGTCTACCAAAATTGCATGGTTGTCTTTTACTAAGTCTTTATAGAAGATCACCGTCCGCATACTAATTTTCACTAACATTGGGGAATTAAATTACAGGAAAATATACAAAACCAATTACCGATATTGTCATGAAAAGTTAGTGAAAAATAATTTTCTGTCATTTTAAGATTTAAGCCGTTTTTTTCTCCATTTGGAAATTCATCTTTGATGACTGCCGTCCAATTTAGGAGAGATAAATAGTTCATTTTAGTAATACATCACTTAGGATACCATCTTCTGTTTCCTTCCGCAAATTCGATTATTCATCGACTCCAAACAGAATTTCATAAACACAATGCCAAAGACATCGTTATGAAAATAAAGCTACACAATCTTGACCCAAATTCAAGTTGACATTGTTTATTGAAGGAAATTTGCATGTTTGCATTATATATAAAGGCCACGCTGCTTAGTGTCTCAAACCCACAAAGGAAGCCATCAAAATCTTAGAAAACTTCATAGTTTATTCATTCTCTTTGCAGCATTTGTTTTTCGAGAAATGGCAAAATATGTGATGTTGGTCGCTTTGGTGGCTTTGGGTTCGGGCTACCTTGCCTTGGCATCTGATCCTCCGCCGCTGCAGGATTTGTGTGTGGCTGATCTGACTAGCTCTGGTAAGATTGTTTATTTTTCGATTATTAGTGTGGCTATGAATTTTACATAATGCATCATAGGTCATTTGTAGATGTAGTAGTATGTTTCATGCGATATGTAAACTTCTAAGTATGTCTTTTGTTTTTAAGCACGATCACGTACCTAGCTAATATGATATACTTCTTTTTTTTCTCGTATTTCATTAGTAGAAGAGTCACTATTAGGATGACTAGTAATAACTCCTGTGACACAAGAAAATTGGATTACGACATGTGCACATGTCGATGCTATACTGAATCTTCTGTTTGAATCAAATCACAATGCAGCAAGAGTGAATGGTCATGCCTGCAAAGATCCCAAGGATGCTCAAGTAGATGATTTCTTCTTCAGTGGACTACACATGGCTGGCAACACATCCAATTTCCTCGGGTTCACACCCACTCTGGTGAACGCTGAGAAGCTGGTGGGCCTCAACACCTTAGGCATCTCCATGGCGCGTCTCGACTTTGCCCCATATGGACTGAACCCACCACACATCCACCCCAGGGCCACAGAACTCCTCCTGGTTACTGAAGGTTCACTTGAAGTTGGTTTTGTCACTTCGGACCCTGAGAATCGTCACATATCTAAGGTACTTGAGAAGGGCGACGTGTTCGTGTTCCCTGTTGGACTTGTTCATTATCAGCGTAACGTGAATAACGCATCTGCTGTTGCAGTTGTTGGATTGAGCAGCCAAAACCCTGGTGTCATTAGCATCACCAATGCCGTGTTTGCATCTCAACCGAAAAGCAATTACACCCTTTCCAAAGATCTTGAAGGTGTTTGTGTACCGTGTCTAATTGCTGCCGTAATCATTGTTGTTCCTATAGCTTTCTTATAAGAGACAGAACATATCTCCTGTGTCTTGGGATCTTTGCAGTCATGTTTTGATTTTCTAATATGAGTAACCGAAAGGAGATTTTCTAATATTAAAAGTAAGTTTTTTCCGCGAAGCACTTCTTCTGAAGTTATCATTTTGCAGCTCATCAACCTATCCCTGCAAGACATAGGTTATGTTTAGGCCGAGTAGGAGACCTGATCCTCTCACTCCTATTCTTCTCACCGTCCGACACGTATCCGCAGGAGGAGATGGTAAGGCTAGATGAGTGTCACCTGCACCTAGTCTCACCACCTCCTCCTGTTGACATGTGTCGGGCGGTGAGCAATAGGGTGAAGGAAAGAGGAGTGAGGAGATCCTATCCCGCCGAGTAGTGAGTTGACTTGCCAATTCACAAAACACTTTTTTTTTTAAAATATTATTATTGAATTTGATTAATTTAAGAAATAAAAATAAAAAGTCTACCACACTACCACATACACAACGCCTAGATATCTGAATTGTTTAGTGAAATTGTCTGATGTGTGGTAAAATGATTTATAATTTCTCGTAAAATTAGAGAAACGTACGTTGCTGATAATGATGCTAACATTCTCCTTCAAGCGACAGAATTTTGTCGGTGCTTTGCGTTTAGTGAGTTTGATTAAATAAAAATAAAAATTTTAGTTCCCTTTATATATATATATATATATATATATATATATATATATATATATATTATTTTTGTAAAATGGATCAATTTTTTTGCAAAAAAATCACAAATTACATCTTTATCTAGCACTATCTGTACTACAATTAACTAAAACAAATGGAATGAATCTATTCGTGGAAATTCCATGCAAGATGAATATTCCAAGTAAAAATAGTGAAGAACCATGTAGAAATGTATTGTGCTCTTACATGTAGTAGCATGTGTTTAAGTTATTTTCTGGTTCTAGTAGCAATAGTTGTAATATTTGTTGTTGAATTTTTTTTTTTGAAATAATTTTATTGAACTACTTGTTGAAAATCTAGTTTGAAAACAAAGTAGTAGAAAATTAGATTCAGATATTAGAACTACTCTAAACTATTTGTGTATTCATTGTTTCTTATCTCCTTCATAGCTAGCCTTTTAAAACTAGAATTTGGTGGTTGATCATAAACGTTCAAAAAAACCTGAAAATGGTCTAAATACTCTATTCATCTCTCCTCCTCGTCTCATCTCTTTTAGAGTATTTGTCTAAGATGTAATACTCAATAGATTAGAAAGGCTTAGTCAACTAAGAAGATATATTTTAAATAAAATGACTTAAAATAAGAATTTTAAATTATAACCGGCCTAAATTATACCTTTTGCGGTTCAAGGTTTATTTAAATGGATTCCCACAAAAAACAAAAAAACAATGCTCATTACCAAAACTTGCAAACTCATTTGAATAATTATCTAGTTTATTTAAATTATTCTAAACGTCAAGAATGACTAAGCATAAAACCTTGTCCTCATGCTCCAGAAATGCATGGTTGTCCTTTATTCCTTATAGAATATCACCGTCTCCAATTCTAATTTTCACTTAACATTTGGGAGTTAAATTACAAGGCAAAGATACAAAATCAATTTGTCTAACGATTATGATTAATGAAGTACTGAAATAGTCACAAGAAAAAAAGTAGTTTTCGACCAAGTCCTTTCAACTTGTGAATTGACGCATTGACTTTTAATTTCCATTTGAAATTTAGTGACTACCTTTTACTCCTACCCGTCACACTTTTGCGAAGAATCCAATGAGTAAATTTGGTAATTTGTTATTTATGGTAATTTCAAAAGAGAATATCTTAATCTTTTATACTAAACTATAAGAGTTTTGTTTAACTGATACAAGTCTATTCTAATTTGAAAGATATGATTTGACTAATCAAGTTCTTCAATATTTGAAAGATTAAGCTCTATAAACTAATTCTTGAATAGGGTTAATTGCACTTAGTATCCATTCTTTTCCACCAAGTTTTAAGTAGCATCTAATGTTTCATGAAACACACTTGCCATCCAGACTTATAGGGTTAATAGACATCTGGCATCCATGCTGACGTCATAAAGGCAATTTTCATTTATTTTTTAAAAGTTTATAGAAAAAATAATTCAAAAATAAAAAGAAAAACCTCACTCTCACCCCACCACACCCCCCCACCCCCACAATCGACCTCCCTCCCCATCCTCCTCATCTTCCTCTTCTTCCTCCATCTTCCTCTTCTTCCTCCATCTTCATCTTCATCTTTTTTTCCAATCCATAGATGCCTGCAGCACTCTTGCTAGCAACCGCTCCAGCATCTTTGAGCTGCTGCAAAGCAATGTACTGGGAAACGAAGAAGGAAATTTTAGTCTAGAACTGTAAATTTTTACAATAAGGCATCTTAACAACAGATGTAGTTCCAAATGCTGATATTCTTGTAACCAGTAAGAACAAGAATTTAAAATAGATATGACAAACCTGCGCAGCACCAGCTGTATCATCCACAGCTTCTCTGACTAGGCCCAATCTTGTTAGCGTGTTCTCACACTGAGCAAGAGCCTGGCACATTACCGAAATCCATATCAGCATTCAAGCTTGGAGATAAGCGAAGAAAGGAAGCAACAGAATCTTGCCTGTGGATGGCTCATAACTCTTGTCAGGTCTGATGAAGATGACCCTCTTGGGGAAACTTGAGGTTGGGCTGATGAAGATGAACATGGTTGGAAAAAAGATGAAGATGAAGATGGAGGAAGAAGAGGAAGATGGAAGAAGAAGAGGAAGATGGGGAGGATGGGGAGGGAGGTCAATTGTGGGGGGTGGGGGTGTGGTGGGGTGAGGGTGGGGTCTTTCTTTTTATTTTTGAATTATTTTTTCTATAAACTTTTAAAAAATAAATGAAAATTGCCTTTATGACGTCAGCATAGATGCCAGGTGTCTATTAACCCTATAAGTCTGGATGGCAAGTGTGTTTCATGAAACATTGGATGCTACTTAAAACTTGGTGGAAAAGAATGGATACCAGGTGCAATTAACTCTTCTTGAATATATTTGTTCAAGGTGATTAACTTGACATATAGTTGGTATACTTGGAGATTTTCAAACCAAAAATATTGCAGAAGGCTTCTTATAACTTCTATCATTTTAAGATAAAACAAATGTTTCATTCACATCTTGATAATAATCTAGATCTATGGTTCAAGATCTCTTCCTTATGTAATTTCATTATCCATCCTTCTTTATAGGCTAAAGTTTGGACGATCTACCAAATTTTATGCCTTTCAAATTTTCTAAACATGAAGGGCTCAACCAACTTAGAGGCTTTCTCTTTGCTTTTGATTGTCATAAATGTTCAGATGACCTTTATCATCTAATTGCTTGAATCCTCAGGTTTTATATAGAAAATAGAAACCTTTTCAAGTTATTAAGAGGCTTGTCCATTTATATGAGCTTATTAGCTTATTCATCATCCATTAAAGATAAATTCTTTCTAAGATATCTTTGATGTTAATTGTGAAACACTTACAACCAAATATTATGAGATATTTTAGAAAGGAATTGTATCATTTCAAAGCTCGTAGAGAGTTCTATCAAGATTATTTCTTATGTACGTCCTCTTAGTAATCAAACAACATTTAACATTTTCATTTAAAGGTATTTGGATAAAGGAAACTCAAGAAGAACTCATCCCTAGAAGTATTTTGGTTTCACTTTTCTCTATCCAATTCTGTTTAGAAGTTTAGATAGCAAGATATGGTGAAAGCATCCTTTCATCTCACAAATATCTTGGTATTTCTTTCAAACTTCCAAATTCTATTTATTCTAAAATATTGATCCTATGGTGGTTTTCGTCTTATTCTTAATTCTTTTTTAGAAATCATAATCATGTATTATAATTCCCAGCAAGAAATATTCCCATTAAATAAAATAGAACCAACTAGTTTCAAAGGCTCAAGCAAGTCACATAGCTTAGTCAAGGTATAAAGCAACCATATACAACCACAAGTATAAGATGCTCTTCAAATTGAGAAATCGACGTTGGGTAGTGTGGTTTCAATTTACACCTTATTTATCGATGTTCTTCAAATTTAGAAATCGATGTTGGACAGTGTGGTTTCAATTTTACATTGGTCGATCGGTTTCATGTATTTTGAGATATCGATGTTGGAAGTGTACTTTTAAAATTGCGCAGTCTATACATAGACTGATTGATCTCGTTTCTGATATATATATATGTATGTATGGTATGATATATTGTAGCACCCGGTTAAAAAAAATAAGAAGGCTAAAAATGACATAATATTTAAAAGAAAAAAAAACCTTTCAAATAACCCCCACCTTTAATACCCTTTAATAACCCATTAATCTACTTTACAATTCCACCATAATACTACACCTCTAATGCATGCACCTTAGCCTAATTAAGTGTGGGAGATGAAACTCCCACATTCTTTAATGTGATAAGGCCAAACAACCAAACCAAATAAAAAAGAAATAAAAAGGTACCGTGAGAGACCAAAAAAAAGAGGGAAAGGAAGGAAGAAAAGAAAAGTAAGAGAGGAAAAAAGGAAGAAAGGAGAAAGGGAAGTGGAGACACACCACCACCCTCACAACCTTCACAACCACCATAATACCACCAAAATTGATAGATTATAGCCAAGAGGTAGGTGACCCCTCTCTTTTTGGGTTAATTTCATATATTTATTTATTTGATGTTTGCATTACTTGTTGTTTATTTGATTTGTTATAGTACAAATGATGTATGATATGTGTTATATGTTTTAGATTGATTCAATTGTTGCATAAATTAATTATGTATATGTTATATTTGTTTATTCTTGTTTTGGATTTTCGGCTGTAGAATTTTATTAAAAATTTTTGTTTAGAGTTTATGTTATGGATTTGAATGGTATGAATCGGTTTTTGTTTTAGAAAATTAGGTATATGATATAATGTTAATATTGGGGTTATAGAGGAAAAGAAAAAAAAAATACTGTGTTTTGGCCTTTTAGATGAAAGGTTTGAATTTGATTAATAGGATTGTATTTAAATTGTTAATGGAATTGAGGTTGGGGGAAATTTTGATAGGTTTGGGGTTGAAGGGTGAAAACAATAGGGCTGATGGGTTTCGGCCCAAACAGAAGGAAAGAAAAATAGTAAGATAGCCAGCACAATGGGCTGGCAGAATAAAAGAGGAAAAGAAAGGCCTGAGGCGCAGGCTTGGGGCTGGCTGAGCAGGGCTCGGGGGTGGCGGTTGGACTGGGGGCAGTGGGGGTTTTGGACTGGGCTGTGAAGGGGAATTGTTTTGGGGTTTTGTTTTGGTTTGAGCTTTAAGTTAATTTAATTAAAACAAAAGTAACTCTTGTAGATAAAAACAAAAACAAAACAGAAAATTAGTAGAGGGGTTGCTGTAAATAAAAAAAAAGATAATTAACATAGTTTCTGGAATGTTAAAAATAATAATAATAATAACAGATTTCAGTTTCTTTAATATGTACATATATATGTGTGTATATATTTCACATAAATTCATAAATACTTAAAACGTATTTAAAGATATTTAGGGAAAACAAAGGTAATGATAAATAATTTCATTAATAAGTAAATAAATTTATATTTGTATACAAGAGAGTAACAATTTAGAATTATTTAAGGAGGGATAAGAGAAATTGTTGAAATGTGAAAATGAGGAAGAAAAGAGGAAAAGAAAAAGAAAAATGTGTTAAGCGGGTTTGTAGAATAATTATATGGTGTGTGAGAGTATGCATACACGTATATATGCACGTGTATGGGCACGAGCATATATATGAGTATGGATGCACCGGATTACGCATGGTTATGCATTTGCATTCATGGCACAAGCATTGCATTGGCCTATGAGCCGTGTTGCCCTACGAGGCGTGTGGCCCTATGAGGCGTGTTGCCCTACGAGGCGTGTGGCCCTATGAGGCGTGTTGCCCTACGAGGCGTGTGGCCCTACGAGGCGTGTGGCCCGACGGGGCGTGTGGCCTGACGAGGCGTGTGGTAGGATCACCTCGAGGTTCATGCATTGCACGGTAGAGAGACAGGCATTTGTATGTGGAGATGTCGTTGCGTGTGACACAAGCATGCATCATGACATCGCATAATTGTTGTGTTGTGCTTTTATTTGTTTATTTAGTTATTCATGTCTATACATGTGATACGTGCTATTTGTTGCCATATATGAAATTGTTCGGAAGGAGGTGGGAACCTACTGGGTGATATTTCTATATCACTCACCCCTTTATTTTTCTCCAGGTGAGCAGGAGTACGACTACATATACATAGAAGACGAAGCTGAGTTTGGGCAATGGGGTAGTTAGAGCAAGAAGATGTTTCATATGGCAGTTTATCACTTTATTATGAAATGTAATAATGAACTTGGACATGATACTTATCTGATGCTGGATTTGAAATATTGAAATAAAATGAATGTTTATTTTATTTATTTCGTTTCCGCTGCGAAATTTTCTACGTCTCTGCTGACGTGTAAGAGAATGGAACGACGCTTTGTAGTTCTCGTAGTAGACTACGGCGGGTGCACTGTTTCCGATACTAGGGTTCGGGAGCGGGGCGCTACATATATACACTGATATTAGTTTTTAGAGAACTACATAAAGATCGACGTCACTTTTTCATTTGTTCAATACTTGTTATTTCCAAAGTATAAATTGACTTGAATTTTTGAAGTCAAGAATGTGTCCATTACTGTTTAAAGTGTATGATTGGAGTCTGATGATTTTAAGATTTGATCATTTCGTTCACCTTAAATGTTTGAAAATCATTATACAAAATATCTAAAAACCATTCCTGTTTATTTTTTCTAATACAAGAAGTTATTGAACTCAACCTAATGAAAGACATAGTGGAGCAAGTTTTACAATGTTAATTAAGCGTAAAGCTTTTGCATGACAATGTCTGGAACAATGTAGTGGCGATTGATGCCTTCCATTTCACACATCAAAATCAGCCACTGGATTCGTCTAAAGTGTCTTCTGCATAGCATTTCAGGCGCTTCAACACAAATCTTCCACACTATCTTCATAATCCCAAACATGCCTTCAAGTTTAGCCCTCTGCTCACGAAGTCCAATCTTCTATTTTGCTATCTTTCTCAAGAGTGATAAGGCGGAATTCTGTCAAAACCAACATAACTGTTTACATCTTTCAAGTTATAGAATAATTATTATAAGTAGCATGTATGTTCGATATATAGTATTTGCACTGAAAGACTTCTTGTGTGTTGTAAGTTATGTAAAAATTTTGTAAGCTGCTATGTATATTAGCCTATAAGTAATAAAACAACCTAAAAGATAACATATACATGCGGGGTGTCTCTCTACTATAGTCATCATCATCCGTACCCAGTATATTCTAACGACAGCAAAAACTATCGCTAGGGTCTGAGGAGGATAAGTGGTAGGCAAACAATACCTCTCTCTACCAAAGCATTAAACACAATATTTTCTTGAGTGCAATAGTTAAATAGACATATTCATAGTGAATTAAATAGGTCAACTGACACATATAACATCATGAAAGTAAGCAAAACCTTCTCCAACTATATATACACTTATTTACAATATGTCATAACTTTTATAAAAGAGCGACGAACAAATATAACTTCACATAGAAGGACATTTCAATCTTGTAGGTTTTGTACAAATATTATAAGTTTTCCTTTATTGTTTCGTAGATTGTAATTGTAAACCTACAAAACTTATAGCAAACCTGCAATAACAAAATGTAACGTATACAAATCTTACACATGTAAATCCATGTAATAGTTAACCTACAAAATCTATACCAAGCCTACAATAACATGTCGTAAAAGTATTTGAGAACAACTTATACAAATCTTGTACATGTAAATTCACGTGAGTTTTAGATTTGAGAAACAAACCTGACCTTATTCACGAGGACTTCTTACTTTCATATTCTATTTCGTTAGATCACGAACTTAATGGTAGTGAACCTTCCAAAACAAATCCCAATCCAAAAACAAATCTCAATCTAAATACGAGGTATGACTTGGAGAGTAGCTTTTTTAGATTGTATAGTTTATTGTTTTTAGAGGAATGATTTGTCCCTTTTATAGACCATTTCTGCGGACTCCAACCACGGATTTAACGAGTTTTTTTTTTCATCTGACCGTACAAAAAATCCAACATTAATCTTATAAATGCTAGACCAACCAAAGCAGAACGAGTTTCATGTGCTCAGGTGGAACCCACGTCGTCGTGATTCTCATTTTGGGAAAGAGAAAATCACCCTCTTTTTTTTTCGTTTCCTAATTTATTACTTATTTCATCAAATTTCTTTGTGAAATTTCAGTTTTACTGTTAATATCCTTAATATTTGTAACTTAAACTGGTTTAGTCTTGATTTTACTCTTACTCGGAAGCACCTAATAGTGACAAAATATCTAAATTTATTACCTGGCCAATATATTTAGAAGAAGTGTACTCTCCTAAATAAATAAGATGAATATCTCATTCGAAAGAATGGTTTTCATTCTTGACAAATCTCATTTAGGGGATGTTTGGTTGGAGGTATGGCCTTCAAACCCCATACACGTTGCTTGATTGTTAAAATTGGGGATACAAGTTTCGGATTGATGTCTGAGTATTTGGTAATAGATCTCGTTTTTTTGATATACTAGCTCTCCTTGTCTTTCAATATGAGATATAATAAGGGGGTATGAGTTTCGAGCTTGACCACCTCAAGCCGCTCCGGCTGCCCCAACCCACCATCCAATGGTCAAACAGGTCGGTCAAAGGCCCCCGTCAGTCATCACTGCCGGCCTCCACCGGTCCGCCGCCATCGTCGCCCGCTGTTTAGTCACTATTCCGGCCGGTCAAATTTTTCCCGCTAATTTTTCGGTCACATACATTCGACGCCCATTTCAATTCCGTTAGGTTCTAAACACCATCAATGGCAATCATATTCATTCCCACTTTCATACCAAACAAATATGACATTTACGTTCTAACCCATATACTGTCAAACCATACACTGTTATACCTACTCCGATTCTGATTACGATTCCGATACCCAAGTGCAAACCAAACGCCCTCTTATAGCTATCCCATATTCGTTTCCAAAAAGAAAATCTATCTCATATTCAAATATAACCAAAGTATCATTATTTTTCATATATTTACAGACAGTATATTAATTGTTCATTACTTCAGTATGACAAAGACAACGCAAAAATCTCCCCTTTGGGACTAATGGTCACACTAGACCCGAGTTTACATGTCAAAGTACAACTTACAAATTACAATAAATATAAGTCTGCAAGAGGAGTCAAATCGATCTTACAAGAACGACAAACTATTTATTTTGTCTTGATAACTAAATTATTTGAGAAATTAACGATCAATGCAAGATCGGAATAGGGATTCAATAACACAATTTGATTTGGATTACGTAATTTTGTTCGTGTCTTCATTTCACTCACACTATTTGATTTGGATTACATCTCTGCAGATTTGCTGGCTTCATTTCTTGGTTGTATTTACTTAATTATTCACTAACTACCATATCATATTCTTATTATTGTGTTATTCATATAGGTACTTGTAAAATTGAGATTCTCACTATAATCAAACTCTATATCCCTTGGGATAGAGATATTCCCGCTCATCTTTCCTATAATCAAACTCTATATCCCTTGTGATAGAGATACCACATCATATTCTTATTAGTTAGACATACTGAGTGATTGTTTGATTTCTTGTTTGATTTGCTCAGTTTCCAAGTTTGCAACTTTTTTCTGTTTTTTTTTTTCAAAAAACGGGTCATATTGTATTAATAGACAGAAGATTTACAACAAGTGTAGGACCAAGACCAAACAAAATATCCAACCCTCAAAACGCCATGCCCCGGCCCAATAGGCAACAAAACAACCCGACCCTTCGGTTCTTCTGGAAAGCCTCCAAAACCCACCCCCACTTAAATGCCACCACAAGCAACATTAAGGCATTCAAAATTGATCAGTTTGTTTGCAACTGTGCTGTAAACGGTTTGCTTTCTAATCTCAAGAAAAGGGGGATTTGTTGCTTTTTTGCATTTTAATTGTCTGGGATCTTGTTGGATTCTTAGATTTTTCGTCTCTACGATGTCAAGAAGTGTATCTGTGCTTGAGCTCTTCTAGTCTCATATGTGTAATTTAAACACCAACTTCCTATTTACCATCTTGTTAGCCAGAGGTATGGAGGGGCTCTTCTCTGACTCGGCAATTCTGACGCTCTGTTTTGTTCTTCTTTGAGGCGCACTGGCGCCATCTATTTCTAGGCTTGCCGTTCTTCTGTTTTCCGTCGATTCTAGCTCACTCCTGGGTAAGTTCCTTCCTTCTTGATTGATTGTGCATATAATTTTGTCAGTTTGTTTTTCTTGTCCATAGATCAAGATTCTTCAGTTGCTATTCAAGAATTTCAACTCATTGTTGGATCCTACTGATATTTCCTTTTTCTGTTTCTTTCCCACCTCGCCAATTTCTTTTCATTCTTGCTTCATCCAAGAACAACCCTCCCCCCGGCTTCTTCTTCCTCTTCTCATCTCTACCTCTCTCCGATTCCTTGTCGAGGTTCCTATTGGCCTTTCCACGCAGTAATCACGCAAGCGTATACCTATTGTCATCGTCCGAATATCCATCTCTCTTTTCTTCTCTCTCGATAATCGCATTGGAATTGTTATTTGTGTTACCTAATTTCAGATTTTCCCTGGTCTGATATTATATATGCAGCGGAAGTGTTTTGTACATCGGACACTGTTGAATATCCGTTTAATTCTCATTCTCGTTTGGTTCCTTCTCAAATTTACACGCCTATCAAGCATCAACCGGCCGACTTCGTTGCCGTTCTTCTTTTCGGGACCGTCCATTACCGTGCCGTTGCGTCTATGCAGCTCCTCCTGGGTGGATTAGTGAGAATCGGACACTTTCTTGCAAGATACGGCCAACCGGTAATCTAATTATTGCGTTCTGGTGTTTCTCAACCCACCCAGTAATATAATTCCATTTTTGTCTCATTTGGATTGAAGTAATTTTGCTTTTTTACATTTATCTTCGAACTTTGGAGTCACTATTTCTTTGGAGTCACTCTTGGATCCTCCGACAGTTGATGCTGTTCCCTTTCTTTTCTGTTTTAGGGGATTGATTTATGCCATTTGAGTTCAGAACCTTTTAATGTTACTATATTGTTTGCAGATAGTCCCTGACGTGGTCTGATTTCTCAACATTCACAGAAAAGTTTTGTTGTTGAACCTAAAAAGATGGATATTGGTACATTTAAGCTGTTTGAATGCAAATGAGAATGACAAAAGATAATTGAATTTTTTCGGTTTGTGCAGAAAACTTAACTGTGCAATCTTACATTTGATTTTAGAGGAAAAGGGATTTGAAACATCAACAGAGACATGTGAGGTGGGCCAAGCTATTTCCTTGTAAACACACTGTAAATGACTGGATTTGATCATCTTCAAGACCTTTTGGTTTTATGCTGACCTGCTGCACATATGGAGAAGACGAAAAATTAAAATTTGCCTATAGCTCTTCATCGTTTGACCTCATGCTTAGTGCTTTACTTCTGTTAAAGGGTTATTTGAGCAATGGCTTCTGTTTAGATGGTTGCTTATGAGGTCATTAAGTCCTTTAAGGAAAAAGGTTATTGATATATTATCCTTGGAAAATGAACCATGAGAGTATCTCTTTTGCATGTCTGATTGAAATCATGTAAGTCCAAATGTTTGTGTTTGTTTATAATCAGAAAACTCCTAATAAGCATCATATTATAGAGTGAAAGTAAACTGTCAAAATGGTTCCTGATTTGGTACATTAAAGACTTTCTGTTTTGCTGATATGGCTCCAGGAGTTGGGAATTATGCATTGATGTCATCTGTTTGTTTTGTCAAGAAATCTGATGGCATGGATCATGATAATTGGGTTCTTGGTTTTATCTTGGATGGCATCTTTTTGCAAAATGCTCTTGGACTCTTCTTCAAATTCAAAGGATTCCTTCTTCAAGGGTAATTCTATTAGATACTATTTTATCGCTTTGCAACTAGTATGTTTGGCTATATGAATGTACAAATTGTTTTTAGGGATATTTCAGTTTATTTAAGTGATTATTGTTCTAAATATTATTTTTTGATCAATGACAGACGGCAAGAATGATTCAGAAAAGCATGTATTGCTTGTTTTCGCACATCCTGATGACGAGTCCATGTAGGTTAAAACAAGATAAGTTATAAAATTGGTGGAAATATTCAATTTGTCTTTTCTACTATGTTTGACATGCAAGTTCAAAGGACGATTGTTTTGCTTCTGATATAACTCAATTCACCATCAGGAGCCATTTTGAACTTGAGTTGTATATGTTTATGTCTGACAGAACTTGGTCGATCATGTCATCATCATCATCATCATCCATACCCAGTATATCCCAACGACAACAAAAGCTATCGTCAGGGTCTGGGGAGGGTAAGTGGTAGGCAGACAATACCTCTATCCCAAGGGATAGAGAGTCTGCTTCCAGTGAGACCCCCGGCTCTACCTGCATAAATGACATGATAATAGAGATATGTTGTGCTAGTGTGTTAGTGAGTAAATTCAAGAAATACAAATAAAGGTCTATCGATCATGTGTAACATGGAAATTTTGTGATCTTGTGGATAAGAGACATTTTTCCTCTGCTGTGCCATTTTTGTGAATATATGTAATCCTTATATGGGCTTCATTTTCTGCAGGTTTTTTTTGCTTCAACTATTAATTATCTGACATCAAGGGCATTTAATGTTCACATTCTGTGCCTATCAACTGGTAACTTGACTTACAGGTTTATTCACATATTGCAAATTGAAAATTCAATTTGTGGGAAAAGTGGGAAACTCTTAATTGCGTAATGCCCTAGAGGATGTTGAACTTGGATTTATCTTTTTATTCAAGAAGCCAATAAACCATAAAACAATAGAGTATATATTATGGAAGATTGAGAGTTTATTATTTCAGAAACTGCTCTTTTAAGATTCTCACAGTGTCCTCTTTATCTTGATTGATGGTGTTCAATTTATGAAATGAGAAAAATAGTTTAATCACTACAAATTAAAGAGTGACTTAAGTTGTGATTTATTTTCTATTTGGCCAATATTTCTCAAGGAATAATTTGATGGAGACTATATTCTCCTCAAACAGACCTCAAGAAGTCCTGCAGTGTTAGAAAAGTAGCTTTGTATGGTAATGTTTTGATGCTGTGTGCTTGCTTAAACTTATGTTGTTGTCGTCTACATGATGTATTTCATTTTTATTTTATTTTGCATTGCCAAACTTTTGAACTAAAAAGCATTTATTTCTGCTTAAAATGGTGGTTTATCCATTCTTTGAATTATCTCCCAAGCATGATGCTCAAGTGCTTGGAACCTAGTCTGTATTTTGCTGCTTGTTTTCCTTGAGTGGAATCTTGGAAATTGATTTCTATTTTTGAATGCTTATTCAAATTCCTTTCCTCGTTTCACTTGCACGTTCTTAGATCTTCTAAAATTTTCTCTTTTGTAGGTAATGCTGATGGACTAAGAGACATCAGAAAAGAAGAGCTCTATTCAGCATTGAATGTCTTGAAGGTCTTTTGAACTTGTATTCTAACACTTTCACTTGTCTGGTAGTACTGCACTATCTGATCCTTGCTGCCTCTCTTTAAGCATGAGTAACAAGAAAATTCTACTACGATCTGGTCAAAGAAGCTGGAAGGGCTGATCATCATTGCTTTTCTTGTATATGTTTCATAGGTTCCACACCAGAACGTGAGGGTAGTGGATCACCCAGATTTGCAGGTAGCTTTTTCATTGCCCCAGATGACCTGACAGGTTAATTTTCCCTGTTAAAGATAGTTGAAAAGTGCTATTGGCAAATGTAGGATGGTTTTGGAAACATATGGAACACTGACTTATTGGCACAGACTATTGAAGATCTAATTCATGCAAGTTCCATTGATGTGGTGAGATGATGTTCTATATATATCAGTTTGGTATTCTAACATTTTGTGGATAGAATTCTGACTCTCGAAGTCTTTCAACAACAACACTCAAGCCTTTTTTCCACTATATAGGGTTGGCTATATGGATCAATCATTTCTCTTACGCTTTATTTTTATTTTTATTTTTATTGTTGTTTGTTTTTGTTTTTCTATTTTTGTTTTTGACTCATAACCTAATTCTACCCTGTTCGTGTGTCTCCTAATACCTAATTATAATATGCGCCTTTAGAATACGCATCTTTCAAACGATCATGTCATCTCAACCGTAATTCTGGCTTAAGTACCTAAAATTCTCACTTAAATTTTATATCCTCTACATGACATCGGCTGCCTTGGGAGGTCTTTCAATGTTTTAAAATCTTGCTTGCTTAAGCCAATCTAGAACATTATAAAGTTCTTTTTTCCGAATTGGTATTACCTTTTCTTCTCTTGGTTTTTTAGATCATCACCTTTGATTATCACGGGATCTCTGGCCATTGTAATCATCGTGATGTCCATATTGGAGTGCGGTGAGTTTACTATTTTCCTCTTTTCCTCTTCGTACTCTCAACATGAGCTGCAATAATATCCTTCTCGCTTTTCAAAATCCAGAGTGCTAAGACATATGCCATTGTCTCCTTTTACTTGATTCTCCGTAAGATAGAAAAATCAAGACTGCATATTGCCATATATTGCAACTATGGTTCACTAATGCGTGCTTGTACTATCCCAAGGCGGAAGAGTTGAAAAAGAAATAAACTTGGCTGGCTAACTGCTCTGCACAAAACTCTAAGCTGGAGAATCAGTGATCCTCTTTCTTGTGGAGGATGATATTCTCTTTTATGGATACGATGGATAATTGTTAGTGTGGTAAATCCCTTTTATACTTTTGCACCAAAAAGTGTGACATATCTTTAACGAGCCCAACATGTACAGACATCTTTCAGGATCCCACGTAGTGAAGAAAAATTTTGTAGTTATTCTTGAAAGTAACCAAAGGGATTACATTCGACAAGCATGGAATTGACGATGTAACTTCTGTAGCAACATTATCTGAATACTAGCAGCACATGTATAACCCCCCCTCCCCCTTTCCTTTTTTCCGCTTTCTTTCTTTGCTTTGACTACAAAGCCAAGACAGATACTTAGCTGATGCATTTGAGGTTAAATCCTCCAGGCTGTATTTCATGCTAAATATCAATATGGTCATATATTTTATAAGAATACACGTAGCCTTGAATGACGAGGGATTTCCTATTACTTAGTAGAGGGATTTCCCAGTGCTGTATATTTTTACCATCTCTGACAGGCGGTCTCGAATGCTAATAAAATTACAATTATGCTTGATACAGAAAACTTTTGCAGAATACTAAACGAAGGATTGAAGCTTGGGAACTGGTAAGCTTTGAAGTTTGAAATTTGTTCCTTTGGGTATTATATTTTTTGTACATTTATCAATTTTACTTCTTTTGTGGAAAAGTCATCTCTTCATGGTTGAAACTCTGATCATGAGTTTGGAGTAGTACTTTTTTTTTATGTGACACGATATTGGTCATCAGGCTAGAGACTTAGTGGTACTTGCATGTTACTCGGTAATATTTGAGATACTTATCATTGAGTGCAACCAGATTGTTTCCATTCATTTGAAATGTAGGATAGGTCATTCACAGCTCTACTTCTTTTCCTTAGATAGATCTCCTTGTCCTTCTTGGTGCATATAAGCAAAATTCATACTTCATTATAGTTGAGACTATTATCTTCTGCAAAAGTATGGCTTTTAAGTTTCTATTTTGGCTTATGCTTCTATCAGTGCATTGTTTCTCGACTTCCAGGTGTTGCTGTCATAGTTTGTTGTTGTTACTGATGATCTATATGCACGCTTTTCTTTATGGGGCTAAAGTTGATACTGTTGAGAAATGTAAAATATTCTGTCATAAATACTTTCCGTAGTTAGCGTGATCTGATTGATCTAATTTAGGATGGCTGATTAGGCGCAGTAATTAGGATTGATTCTTGATTAATTGTTATTTCCTTGTATAGATCATAGGTTACAGTATAAGAATACATAGCCTGTATACTGAAAAATCATAAATGAAAATTGAAAACATTGATCTCAAATCTCTTCATGGTATCAGAGCAAGATTCTTCTGCCTGAACACAGAGATGAGATTTCTGAAAAATTAGGCTCAGAAAAAATCTCATCATCGCCATTTACCTTCTCCGGCTAATCGGCCAGAAAACTGTTTAATCCCAAAAGCACCATTCTTCCCGGACAAAGCCTTCACAGCCATCTACTGTGTTGCTTAATCCTGCAAAACCCAGAAAATGTCAGAAACCAATAAAGCTGAGACTTCTACCCATACACAAGAACCATCATCCGGCAACCCGTCCCCCGGAGAATGGGCACTGCAAATTGCCCAAATTCTCCGGGACAACCTTCATCCATCTCAATCTCAGCCAGTAATGTCTACCCCAGAGACATTACATATTTCTGTCAAATTAAACAGTGGAAACTACTCTTTGTGGTCCACTGTCATATACAGGGCCATTCTTGGCCAAGGAAAAATAGCACATCTTACAGGAAATCCCCAGCCACCACCTCTTACTGACCCACAGTATAACCGATGGGAACAAGAAGACAACAAAGTATTTACCTGGATCCTTCAAAATATCGAGCCAACGATGATTAGTAATGTGACCCGATACCCAACGGCTAAGGCCTTATGGGATGGCCTAGCTTTTACCTACGGAATGGGGGGTGACGGCCTGCAGATTTTTGACCTTCATAAAAGGGCAAATACAATCCGGCAAGGGACTGGCAGTGTAGAGGACTGCTGGAACAAATTGCAAGATGTTTGGGTCACCATCGATACTAAGGACCCAAACCCCATGCGGTGCCCGAAAGATATCAGACTTTATACACCGAAAATTCAAGAATCAAGATTGTATCAGTTTCTCATGGCACTAAACGAACAATTTGAGACTGAAAAAAAGGAAATAGTCGAAAGAGATCCACTGCCTTCCTTAGAGGCAGCTTTCGCAGAAATAAGGAGAGCAGAGGCAAGGAATGCTGTTCTCAGAGGACAACTACCCTCAGAAGAACCTTCATCCTTGGGTATTGGCCAAGGACTTGCAAGCAAGACCCAGGCAACAGGAAAGGGACGAGACAAAGGGGGACCAGGAGGCCTTCCTTCCCATTCAACTAGTTCATCACGAGAAGGAAGAGATAAAAGCCAACTCTTATGCAGCCATTGCAAAAAAAGAGGACATCTCAAGGAAAAATGCTTCCAAATCGTCGGGTATCCCGAGTGGTGGGAAGAGAAAAAGACCACCGCAGGATTCGGAGGAACAGGAGTGGCCATCTTTATTCCCCCAGCGGAGGACAACGGCAGCACTCAGACGGAGCCACCAGAAGGAAATACAGAACAGCCACAGCAGCCGCAGACAGCAGCAGGGGCAAACATGATGGCGGCAGGAGGTACAAGGGGGCTGGGAAAAAACCCTAGCCCCCAACCCTTTTTATACCCTAAAATTATCTCCCCACCCCCTAATGTTTTTTCTAATGACAGTACAGTTCTTCATTTCCCTGATATTATTAATCCAGGTCCTCCAGTTTCTGAAATGAAAAAGGTGCCCCCTGATTTCCCCACAATTATACCCGAGACCCATCCACTTCCAGGCCCTTCCAATTCAAACCCCTAAACTCCTGATAATTCCAAATCAGTCCCTTCCTTATGCACACCTATTCACTTGGACCCATACATAAATACTAAACCCCACACTGCATATCATGTCACTAAATCATCCGCCCATTCCACTTCCAAATGGATTTTTGATTGTGGGGCAACCGACACCATGTCCTTCGACCCTACCGATTTTGTTACCCAATCACCTCCTTTAAAAACTCATGTTGAAACAGCCAACGGCGAGCTTGTTCCTGTCCACGGAGGCGGAACCATTGCTATTACACCAGATATCACTGTATCCAATTGTCTCTTTGTCCCTTCACTCTCAAGCAAGCTATTGTCCATTAGTCAAATTACCAAAGACTTAAATTGTGTTGTTCTCATGTATCCTTCGTTTTGCCTATTGCAGGACATTCATACGGGGACTATCATTGGACGTGGTACTGAGAGTGGTGGACTTTATTATGTGGATGCTATAGAGCGACAGGGCCGGTCTAATCTTGCCACCGGATCGGCAACTCGGCAATTGTGGCTCTGGCACCGCCGGTTAGGACATTCGTCGTTTAGCTATCTTAAGTTTCTTTTTCCAGACCTTTTTACTTCTGAAATAAAAAACTTGCCAAATTTGACTTGTGACACGTGCCTCCGGGCCAAACAGCCTCGAGCTACTTATCATGCTAGTAATACTCATGTTTATAAACTTTTTTCGCTCATACATTCTGATGTCTGGGGACCTGCCCCACATCCTACTCCATGTGGTTATCGTTATTTTGTTACCTTTATCGATGATTTTTCCCGCATGACATGGTTGTATCTCCTGAAAAATAAATCTGAAGTTGCTACAAAGTTTGTGGAATTCTATCATATGATCAAAACTCAATTCAATACATCCATACAAATTCTTCGTTCTGATAATGGTGGGGAATATTTTGTTGGGGCACTAAATCAATTTCTTACTGATAATGGTATACTACACCAAACAACTTGTCCCGACACTCCTGAACAAAACAGAGTGGCTGAGCGAAAAAACCGAACTCTTCTCCAAATGACACGAGCTATGATGCTAGATGCTAATGTCCCTCGGGGTTTCTGGCCGGAGGCCGTGGCCACTGCTAACTATCTTAATAATCGCCTTCCCACATCAAGCCTCAACCATCAAACACCTCTCTTCACATGAATGTTCCGCAACAGGTAAACGATAGTATACATGTTGACAACACAAATGTTGACACCACACACTCACCAGATCTACTTGCCATTGTTCCTATTTTCTTAGACTCTCATACTAATCCTTCTTCTGAGAATCTGGAACACCTTTCTACAAGAAACCAGGAATGTGGATTAATAACTCCAGGAAATCAAGGACGAGTACTGCCACCAAGGAAAAACATAGGAATACCACCTGAACGATATTCCCCTACCAAAGTAGCCCAAGCTTCCAGATATCCCATCAAGGAACTAGGTCCTGCACAAAGTTTCTTTGTGACGTTGTGCACAGAACAAATTCCCCGCAACGAAAAAGAAGCGTTTCAGTTACCACAGTGGAGAGAAGCCATGGATGTAGAAATTACTGCTCTCAAGAAGAATCAAACATGGGAAAAATGCCAGCTGCCAAGTGGAAAGAAAACTGTAGGATGTAGGTGGGTGTTCACGATCAAGTACAAAGCTGATGGGCACATTGAGAGACACAAAGCAAGACTTGTAGCGAAATGGTATACTCAGACTTATGGCATTGACTACTCAGAAACTTTTTCTCCTGTAGCCAGAATTGACACAATACGGGTATTATTTTCCATTGCTGCAAACAAAGATTGGCCTCTTTTTCAGTTCGATGTAAAGAATGCATTTTTACATGGAGAACTAAAAGAGGAAGTGTATATGGATCCACCACCCGGTTTTTCAGATGAGTTCGAACCAGACCAGGTATGTCGATTAAAGAAAGCGCTATATGGACTCAAACAGTCACCCCGGGCTTGGTTTGGTCGTTTCACTGCTGTCATGAGAAAGGATGGATACAAACAGAGCAATGTCGATCACACCCTCTTCTTTAAAAAACAGGGAAGTTACATTACGTGTCTTATCATTTATGTTGATGATATGATTATTATAGGAAATGATATTAATGAAATTTCTCGTCTCAGGGATCATTTATTCACTCAGTTCGAAATGAAAGATCTTGGGGGCCTCAAGTATTTCTTGGGCATAGAGGTGTTGAGGTCGCCAATGGGCATTTACATATCTCAACGGAAGTACATCTTGGAGTGGGCCTATTGGATGGAAAATCCGCAGATACACCGTTGGTTCAGAATCAGAAGCTTGAAGTGATCCAAGGAGCGCCACCAGCGGAGAAAGAACAGTACCAGAGACTAGTTGGGAAATTAATCTACCTTTCCCATACCAGACCAGACATTGCCTATGCTGTTGGGGTTGTGAGCCAGTTCATGCATAGTCCACAGAAACAACATCTTGAAGCAGTCTTCAGAATTCTGCATATCTTAAAGGTACACCTGGGCGAGGTATCATATTTCAAAACCATGGACACCTAAGTATAGAGGCATACACGGACGTAGATTGGGCGGGCAACATAGTGGACAGGCGGTCTACTTCAGGATTTCTTACGATGATCGGCGGAAACCTAGTGACATGGTGGAGTAAGAAGCAATCGGTCGTTGCATTATCTAGTGCGGAGGCAGAGTTCCGAGGGATTGTTAGAGGTATCACTGAGGTTCTATGGTTACGAAAGCTTATGTTGGAACTCGGTCTCCTAGTCGAAGGGCCAACTAGTTTAAAGTGCGATAACAAAGCCTCGATTAGCATTTCAGAGAACCCAGTTCAGCATGACAGGACTAAACATGTCGAGGTCGATCGTCACTTCATCAAAGAAAAACTTGACAATGGTGTTGTTACTTTACCGTTTGTTCGGTCGGAGGACCAACTTGCCGATATACTCACCAAAGCTGTCAATGGACGAGTCTTCGCTAGTATTCTAGACAAGTTGAACATCAGGGATTCTAGTGTTCAACTTGAGGGGGAGTGTTGAGAAATGTAAAATATTCCGTCATAAATACTTTCCGTAGTTAGCGTGATCTGATTGATCTAATTTAGGATGGCTGATTAGGCGCAGTAATTAGGATTGATTCTTGATTAATTGTTATTTCCTTGTATAGATCATAGGTTACAGTATAAGAATACACAGCCTGTATACTGAAAAATCATAAATGAAAATTGAAAACATTGATCTCAAATCTCTTCAGATACTTTACCCGACCCCACATAATGAGAAAAAGGCTTGGGTGTTGTTGTTGCTAAAGATAATGCTTACGACATGTTGCTTAATGTGATAAATTTAATGAAAAATTTGGTTCTTTAATTCAACAGGTGAGCACAAACGTATTTCGCAAGTATAGTGGGCACCTTGACATCTGGTTGTCCATTTTGCATACCAAACAGCATCCAAATGGATCAGTGCAAGTCTTTTTAAACGAGCACCCAATCAAAAGCTTTGTTGCTATGGCTCAGCACAGGAGCCAATTTATTTGGTACTTTTTCTCTGTTTCACACATCTTAATTGACTGGAGAGAAAAATAACTAGTTTTATGAGTTATATTGCTGGTATGCTGTCGTTGTGTGGGGGACATAGCAAAGTTCGTTGTTACGAGGTTTTCTCTTTTAATTTCTTTTGTCACTTCATGATTAATGTTGCAGGTTTCGGAAGTTGTTTGTGTCATTTTCAAGTTATACGTATGTGAACACGCTTAAGAGGATCAAAGATTAGGTTTGTCCAAGTACAGACATGTCTAATAGTGTTCATGTCACTTTGTACGTGGCCATATCCTTTTTTCTCCTTGAATTTCCATTCTTGGTGCTTCTCTAGTTATTTTCTTGTTCTCTTTATTCTGACGAAATATCATTTTTGTCTCAGATGAATGAAATGAAATCGGCTGAGGAACGAATGCCATGCTATTATGAATTCAGTGGTCTTATGCATTGTTGATAGAGTCTGTGTGACCACGGACATGTTTCATGTGGTTTGTGATCTCGAAATCTCTCTATCTTATGTTGGATTCCTACTGCAGCTTCATTTATGTCCCTTTTCATGGGTTGCGCAAAATGCAGATTCATATGTTGATTTGGTGTAATCCTTAGATAGCCTGACATGCATTAAGCAGGCTGGAAAATGGGGAGATACCCTGTCTTCTGTCTTTAGGGAATTGTTGAAACAGAGGACTTAAATGTGTTTAATGTAGAATTCCCCATATGGACAGTCTAGAGTCTTGTTTCTGTTAATTGATCTTCTGTTAAGCTACACGATCCTATATGTGTAGATCACTGGATGATTTTTTATCTTCTTTTTTCTGCAACTGTTGTTCACATGTGATTCATGAAAGAATATTTGTTTGCTGAAAGCCAAGGTTCTTGGGGAAACATGCTCAAGACTGATCCAAGTACTAACTGGTTCCGTATTTCATATACCTACTGCACTCAATAAATGATATCCTGGTTCCTGGACCTTTTCAACTGTCCTTTTGCTACCAAAATGGTATGGATTATAATTGTTCAATCATTTTGTGCTTTAAAAAAATTATTTATAAGAATAATAACAATAATAATAGTAATTGTAGTAATAATACAGAAAAGGGAAAAAGACAAAAAGCCGGACAGGTTGTATGGGGTTTCTTTCCCTTCTAATTCTTTGTTTATTTGTAGTTGTTTTATTTATATTTTTTTCCATACTCCTCCCAAGTTTATTTATATTATAATAAAACTTTTGGATGTGCCTGCCATAAGTCTTAGGAGATCCGAAGCCTTAGTAAACGTATCTTATTTGCAGATGAGTGAGGATCTACAATCGACATACCACAAGGATCACATCTATTCCACCTAGTGAAGATCTGACTTCATCAGAGTTTGATGTGGTTCACTGATTGTAGTTATTTTTTTTTCATTTTTATTTCTTTAAGCACACGTATACAGTGAAGGGAACATGGGATTCGAAACCTAATGACAATGGAAAGAAGAATGAAAAATGCTCCGTGTTGTATGTTACAACAATCACGATTGTACTATCAAAAATCTTTATATACAAAAGTTTTACGGGTACTTTGTTACAATCAATGACATTATACATCCAAAAACATTTCTCAGATATAGAGCTCGAATGTTAAGTCATTTGAATACCGATGTTTTGGTAAACATATATTGTGATCCAGATGGTAAAATCTCGATGATATATTCTTCTCAAAAGTTACATTTACTTTCCTATAACTAAAATTTCATTTATACTTTTGAAGATCTTTTCGATGGTCAATTTTTTTGAACACCAAAATTCCGATAACCATATACTGGAATTTCGATAGTAAAATTCTAATATTATCTTCCCGGAAAATACGTTAACCTTTTTATGACGGGAATCTCGAGTATATTTTCATTTTTCAAAAATCATTTGAAGATATTTGCGTTCCCCTAACATGCTGCTTTGTGATTTTTCGCCACTGCCAAAGTTCACTATCATGTAGTTTGTACGTTATTTCGTTTTTCTCTTGATGTTTTGTTCATTTTATTGTACGGTTTGATTGCTTGTATTTTTGAGGTTTGTTGTTCGGGAAAAAACAACAAAGCAAATGCCAAATGAGTGGAGAAGTGTCGTAGTCTCTCTATATAAGAACAAAGAAGACGAATAGTGTTGTGAGAATTACAGAATGATTAAGTTGCTAAGCCATACGATAAAGAATGCATGTATGAGAAAGCATGTTGTAACAATTCTATATCTCAAATTGGGAAGTAAAAAAAGAACGACTAATATATGAGTAAGTACATGTCAATTTGGTTAAATATTTTCGGATTAACAAAAACGAAACCTAAAAAATGAACATGATATTTTTTTATTGCAAGTATTTATAGTACATTATAGAAGAATCCAAGGTTATTCAAATTTTGTTAGGTATTTCCACCTGGATTCTTCACCATTGAAAGGTTGACTTGCACGCAAACACATCTAGTATCTAGAAGCCGATACTTAAATATTGTTTATTAGTATCTGATTCACATGTCGTGATTGTTTATGGGAATTTTTTAAGTGTATAATTACAAAACTATTTTCTGGTGTACGTAAATATATATCTTACTAGTTTAGTGTATTATTATTTTCGCTACTAAACTATATATATGTATATATACACACACACACGTATGTATATATTACTAAGTCTTTATAGAAGATGACCGTCCGCATACTAATTTTCACTAACATTGGGGAATTAATTACAGGAAAAGATACAAAACCAATTACCGATATTGTCATGAAAAGTTAGTGAAAAATAATTTTCTGTCATTTTAAGATTTAAGCCGTTATTTTAATTGGGATGATCTTATAGAACATCTCCATTTGGAAATTCAACCTTGACGACTGCCGTCCAATTTAGGACACAGAAATAGTTGATTTTAGTAATACATCACCTAGGATACCATCTTCTGTTTCCTTCCGCAAGTTTGGTTATTCATCGACTCCAAACAGAATTTCATAAACATAATGCCAAAGACATCGTTATGAAAATAAAGCTACACAATATTGACCCAAATCCAAGTTGACATTGTTTATTGAAGGAAATTTGCATGTTTACATTATATATAAAGGCCACGCTGCTTAGTGTCTCAAACCCACAAAGGAAGCCATCAAAATCTTAGAAAACTTCATAGTTTACTCAGTCTCTTTGCAGCATTTGTTTTTCGAAAAATGGCAAAGTATGTGATGTTGGTCGCTTTGGTGGCTTTGGGTTCGTGCTACCTTGCCTTGGCATCTGATCCTCCGCCGCTGCAGGATTTGTGTGTGGCTGATCTAACTAGTTCCGGTAAGATTGCTTATTTTTCGATTATTAGTGTGGCTATGACTTTTACATAATGCATCATAGGTAATTTGTAGATATATTAGTATGTTTCATGCGATTTATAAAATTCTAAATATGTCTTTTGTTTTTAAGCACGACCACGTATCTAGCTAATATGATATATTCCTTTTTTTTTCGTATTTCATTAGTGGAAGAGAGACTATTAAAATGAATAGTATAGTAACTCCTGCGACACAAAAAAAAAAAAAAAAAAACTGGATTACAACATATTCGATGCTAGACTGAATCCTCTGTTTGGATGTAATCACAATGCAGCAAGAGTGAATGGTCATGCCTGCAAAGATCCCAAGGATGCTCAAGCAGATGATTTCTTCTTCAGTGGACTAAACACGGCTGGGAACACTTCCAACGTCTTCGGGTTCACGCCCACTCTGGTGAACGCTGAGAAGCTGGTAGGACTCAACACCCTGGGCATCTCCATGGCGCGTCTCGACTTTGCCCCATATGGACTGAACCCACCACACATCCACCCCAGGGCCACAGAACTCCTCCTGGTTACTGAAGGTTCACTTGAAGTTGGATTTGTCACTTCGGACCCTGAGAATCGTCACATATCTAAGGTACTTGAGAAGGGCGACGTGTTCGTGTTCCCTGTTGGACTTGTTCATTATCAGCGTAACATGAATAACGCATCTGCTGTTGCAGTTGTTGGATTGAGCAGCCAAAACCCTGGTGTTATTAGCATCCCCAATGCCGTGTTTGCATCTCAACCGAAAAGCAATTACACTCTTTCCAAAGATTCTCATGATGTTTGTATACCGTGTCTAATTATTGAGGCAATCATTGGTCTCGCTAAATTATAAAAGAGAGAACATATCTCCTGTGTCTTGGGATCTTTGCAGGCATGTTTTCATTTTCTTTTCAAAGCAACTTCCTGTGTACAATTATCGTGCAAGTATGTTCAATGAAATGTTTTGACTTTTTCTTTTTTTTTTCGTTGGCTTCTCTTTTGTAGCTTTTGTTTTCTCGCTATATGAAGGAAAACGAAAGAAAGCTAGATCAATGGTAGATATACGGATTGAGGTAAACGAATTAAATTTATCATATAGTTAAACAATAATTTTCCAAGCATAAACAAAATTAATTTAAGAATTTGCAGTCAAATATATTATTAAATATCCTCGCGAAGGAAAACCACTATTATATATACCCCATTGGAAACTTAAAGAACACGTAGGAAACCATGTAAGTCTAGCTAGATAAGAGTTAAAGAAGAAGAAGATACGTAACACGTAGTAAATTTGAAAGAACTAAAACACTCGTTACAAGATGGACATGTAAGTAACCGAAAGGAGATTTTCTAATATTAAAAGTAAGTTTTTGTTAGAAAACGTGTAGGAATATGGATACTAAAACCGGTATTAGCACGAAGATTAAAAGCCGAGACACAATACAAGTTGTTGTCCTTAAAGCTAAAATGTCCCCACCATGAGCGAGGTGAATTACTTGGCACAAGCTTCCTAGAATATAACGGCTTCTTCCTTTCGTTCGCTCTAGGAAAGGAAGATGAACTTGCACAAGAGAAGTGTTAATAGTAGAGGAGAAGAAGAGAGTAAAAATGCTCAAATTGCACCAACTTTGCAAAAGATTTTCTATATCATGTAAAATAGTCAAGCCTTTGTATTTATAGGCTTTAGGTAAGATCAAAACATCCTTTGAAACTTATTTCACCAGTTTAATAACCTTCCAAGTCAGTTGCATAACGTTCAAAAATGAAGGGAGATGATTCTTGGACCAAAAGATGCAACTCAGCATGAAAAGTCCTGTTCGTTGGCACATCGATTGATCGATGTCATCGATCGAAGTTGGATACAAACATTTCATTTTACATCCTGTCCACATAGATCGATCCATATATCGATCGACATCACATCGATCGATTGATGTGATCGATCTATGTTGGACAAAAATTTTCTCGGTGTTGCACCACATCGCATCGATCGATGTCATCTACATAGATCGATTGAAGTCTACCAGAACACTTAACTTTATTCCAGCTTTCACTTGGTTCTATCCAACTCACACATGGATCGATCCAAGCGATTTCGTTCAAGTTTAAAGTGTTCAAATCATTTTTAAATCTCTCAAACAACATCTTACATGTTTATATATAAGTTTGGACCATATTTTGAAATACTTTTAACTTACTTTTCAACCGTTTTTTATGCGAAGCACTTCTTCTTGAGTTATCATTTTGCAACTCATCAATCTATCCCTCCAAAACATAGGTTCTGTTTAGGCCAAGTTTTGAGTTGACCTGCCAACCCGTAAGACTCATGAAACTTTTTTTTTTAAAATATTATTATAATTTAAGAAATAAAAAAGAAAAAGTCTACCACACTACCACATACACAACGCCTAGATATCTGAATTGTTTAGTGAAATCGTCTGATGTGTGGGAAAATAATTTATAATTTCTCGTAAAATTAGAGGAACGTACGTTGCTGATAATGATGCTATAATTATCCTTCAAGCCGTAGAATTTTGTCGGTGCTTTGCGTTATTGAGTTTGATTAAATAAAAAATTTTAGTTTCTTTTACATTGACTATAAGCAAATATAAATCTCTGGTAGATCGACTATGAGCAAAAATGAGCTTTGGCCGAATCAGAAATTTGAACTCGCCAATCTAGTAGGTTAGGTTTGGGTTTGACTTTTCAACTCCATCAATTATACAAATCAAGTTTGGGTTCGTCTCCTTCTTCTCGTTAGCCTGTTTATCCGTGAATCTGCGAAACGAATCTAATCTGTTTGATACCCTTAGTTAAAATAGTAAGGAAACATGTAGAAACGCATTGTGCTCTTGCATGTGTTTAAGTTATTTTCTTGTTCAAGTAGCAATAGTTGTAATATTTGTAGTTGAACTTTTTAAAGTAATTTATTGGAAACAAAGTAGCGGTAATATAGGATTCGGAGATTCGAACAATGATACACTGTTCGTGTATTCATTGTTTCTCATCTCCTTTGTAGCTAACCTTTTAAAGGTAAAATTTAGTGGTTGATTATAAACGTTCAAGAGATTAGGAAACGGTCTAAATACTATATCCATCTTCCTTCCTCGCATCATCTCTTTTAGAGTATTTGTCTAGGATGTAACACTCAACAGATTAGAAAGGCTTAGTCAACTAAGAAGATATCTCTTAAATAAAATAACTTAAAATAACAATTTTAAATTATATCCGGCGTAAAATTATATTTTTTTTGCGGTTCAAGGTTTATTTAAATAGATTCCCAGAAAAACAAAACAAAACAAAAAAAAAAACAATGCTCATTACCAAAACTTGCAAACTCCTATGAATAATTATCTTGTTTATTTAAATTATTCTAAACATCAAAGAATGACTAAGCATGAAACCTTGTCCTCATGGTCCACAAATGCATGGTTGTCCTTTACGAATTCCTTATAGAATATCACCGTCTCCGACACTAATTTTCACTTAACATTTGGGAATTAAATTACAAGGCAAAGATACAAAATCAATTTATCTAACGATTATGATCGATGAAGTATTGAAATAGTCACGAGAAGGAAAAGAAAATGTTTTTTTTTTCAGTGGAAGGGATCATTTTATTAAGTATAAAAAGTCATGAAAGACTGTACATCACAATACTATCTGTATGTGCCTATGAACGTCATTACCCATGCTAACTACATGATTGGCTAAGCTGCCATGCAATTCTAATATTCCGTACTCTATCATAGATGTCATGCAAGACAACTGATAGCCGTGGTCTAGTAAACTCTTCCTCATATAAGGTCTTGTTACGCAGTGTCCAAATCTGATACACAGTTTCTCTGAACATGTACGGCCATATGTCTCCCAAGCGTTGGATAAACTGCCCAGAACAAAGATTCTTATCTATCCAAGATGATATCCCTCCGTTGCTGTTAAAGAACTCGGATTTACAGGGATCAGGCACTATACAGCTCCAAATTTCTCTTGCCCACCCGCAGTCCCTAAGGGCATGTATGGTCGTATCTCTAAGGTGTCCACATAGAGCACACGCAGGAGAAAGCCGCAGGGTCATACGGTATAATCTGTCTCCAGTCAAAATTCTATCCAAACGAGCCTGCCATAACAGAAAATTACCTCTTTGCGGCCCTTTGAGTCGCCACAGCTTGCACCAGGGTTGTTGTTCACCTTCTGTAGAATTCCCAAATTGAATGTTGTAAGCAGATGAGACTGTCAATTTACCATTCGAAGTACCTCCCCAGCCCTAGTGAGTAACCTCGTCAGATGAACTATGGAGTCTATCCGTTACCATATCCATTCCTGCTAAGATAACAGGGATAGCAGATAAAATGCTTTTCCATGTATGCGTACTGAATGTTTTCGGCGGATTAAGTCGAAGGGGGTCACCATATTTTTCTCTCAATACTTGAACCCATAGCACATTTTCGTTTAGCAGCAGGCGCCAAAGCAGCTTAGCAAGCAACGATTGATTCATCACACGCAACTTCTTGAGGCCAGTTCCTCCCCAACTCTTCGGACGACAGATTAAGTCCCAAGCAACTGTGTGTAGTTTTCTTGTTGAGTCCACTTCACCCCAAAAGAATGAGCGGTTAATTTTCTCAAGTTCATTCATAGTGGCAGCAGACAGGGCTGCTGTTTGCATGGCATAAAAGAGAATAGTTGAGGATGCTGACTGAATAAGGATGTTTCTTGCTGCTTTAGAGAGCAGCCTCTCCTTCCACGACGCAAGCTTTTTCTTGGTCTTGTCTATCAAGTAGCTGTACGTTGCTGCAGAGACCCGACCATGGAGCAAAGGCATACCTAAGTACCTTCCCAAATCCTGTGTAATAGATATCCCAAACCGCTGGCCAATGCGTTTGGCTTGAGGAAAAGAAAATGTTTTGACTAAGTCCTTTCAAATGAATTGACCCATTGACTTTTCGTTTCCATTTGAAATTTAGTGACTCCCTTTTACTCCTACCCGTCACACATTTGTGAATAATCCAATGAATTAATTTGGTAATTTTTTATTCAGGATAATTTCAAAAAAGAATATCTTAACCCAACGTCTTCAATGTTGAAAGATTAAGCTCTATAAATTAATTCTTAAATATATTTGTCTAAGGTAATTAACTTGACATATAGTGGGTATACTTGAAGATTTTCAAACCAAAAATAGTGCAGAAGTGTTCTTAGAACTTCTGACATTTTAAGATAAAACAAATGTTTCATCCACATCTTGATAATAGTCTAGATCTATGCTTTAAGATCTCTTCCTTGTGTAATTTCAATATCCATCCTTCTTTATAAGTTAAAGTTTGGATAATCTACCAAATTTTATGTCTTTCAAATTTTCTAAACATGAAGGGACTCAACCAACTTAGAGGCTTTCTCTTTTCTTTTGATCTTCATGAATGTTCAGATAACCTTTATCATCTAATTATTTGGATCCTCAAGTTCTATATAGAAAATAGAAACCTTTTCAAGTTATTAAGAGGCTTGTTCTCTATATGATCTTATTAGCCTATTCATCATCCATTAAAGATAAATTCTTTCTAAGATATCTTTGTGTTAATCGTGAAACACTTACAACCAAATACCATGAAATATTTTAGAAAAGAATTGTATCATTTCAAAGCTCGTAGAGAGTTATATCAAGACTATTCCTTATGTACATCCTTTTAGTAATCAAACAGCATTTGACATTTTTGTTTAAAGATGTTTGGATAAAGAAAACTCAAGAAAACTAATCCTCAGAAGCATTCTAGTTTCACTTTTCTCTATTCAATTTTGTTTAGAAGTTTAGATACCAAGACATGCTGAAAACATCATTTCATCTAACAAATATCTTGATATTTCTTTCAAACTTCCAAATTCTATATATTCTAAAATATTGATTCTATAGTTGTTTTCATCTTATTCTTAATTCTTTTTTAGAAATCAAAATCATTTATTATAATCCCTATCAAGAAATGTTCCCGATTAAATAAAATAGAATCAAATAGTTTCAAAGACTCAAGCAAGTCACATAGCTCAATCAAGATAAAGCAATCATATACAACCACAAGTATCAGATGCCCTTCAAATTGAGAAATCGACATCGGACAGTGTGGTTTCAATTTTACACCTTATTTATCGATGTTCTTCAAATTGAGAAATCGACGTTGGACAGTGTGGTTTCAATTTTACATTGGTCGATCGGTTTCATGTATTTTGAGATATCGATGTTGGAAGTGTACTTTTAAAATTGCACGGTCTATACATAGACTAATTGATCTCGTTTCTGATATATGTGTATATATATATATATGTATGTATGTATGTATGGTACGACATATGCACTGATCTTAGTTTTTAAAGAGCTACATAAAGATCGACGTCACTTTTTCATTTGTTCATTATTTGTTATTTCCAAAGTACAAATTGACTTAAATTTTGAAGTCAAGAACGTGTCCGTTACTGTTTAAAGTTTATGATTGGAGTCGATGATTTTAAGGTTTGATCATTTCGTTCACCTTAAATGTTTGAAAATCATTATACAAAATATCTAAAAACTATTTTAAATACGACTTTTATGCAAACTTGATTAGCATGTTACCGAAAATATCCATTACCGGCAGGTGACTTGTAACCGCAAGCCAATACCCTCTCAAATCCCTTTGACCGCCATGGTTGAAGCAAAAGGTTATCCGGTGGTGGTCTGAATGTGAGTGGGGAAAGGGAAAAACATCCATCATTGATATTTTAGAAGTTGTTTGGCTGGGGGTTTAAGATTAAGGAAAGTTATTTGTTTGGGAAAATGGGGTATGTGTTTCGGTTTGATATCTAAATATTTGGTAACAGATATCGTTTTTTATATACTAGCCTTTTGTCTATCAATATAGGAGAATGAGAGGGAATAGGTGTATGTTCGGTCAACGCCGTCGGCCACCGTCCGTCGTTGGTCCGCCGCTGTCGGCCGGTCAAATTTTTCCGGTCGCCCACATTCGATACCCATTTCAATTCAGACACGTTTCAAACACCATCAATGTCTATCATGTCCATTCCCACTTCAATACCAAACAACTATCACTTTTAAGCCCAAACCCATATACTCCAAACTCATACTCATTCCGATTATGATTCCGATACTCAAGTGCGAACCAAACTTCACCTTAGTTTTGTTATTGATGTGCTGTCGTAGATATTTTTTTTAGTCGAGCAAGTTTTACAACGTTAATTAAGCGTAAAGCTTTTGCATGACAATGTCTGGAACAATGTAGTGGCGATTGATGCCTTCCATTTCACACATCAAAATCAGCCACTGGATTCGTCTAAAGTGTCTTCTACATAGCATTTCAGGCGCTTCAACACAAATCTTCCACACTATCTTCATTATCCCAAACATGCCTTCAAGTTTAGCCCTCTGCTCACGAAGTCCAATCTTCTATTTTGCTATCTTTCTCAAGCATGATAAGGTGGAATTCTGTCAAAACCAACATAACTGTTTACATCTTTCAAGTTACAGAATAATTATTATAAGTAGCACGTTTGTTCGATATATAGTATTTACACTAAAAAACTTTCTGCGTGTTGTAAGTTATTTAAAATTTTTGTAAGCTGCTGTGTATATTAGCCTACAAGCAATAAAACAACCTAAAAGATAACATATACTTGCAGGGCGTCTCTCTACCAGAATATTGAACACAATATTTTTCTTACTGCAATAGTTAAATAGACATATTCATAGTAAGTAATATGGCAACTGGCATATATAACATCATGAAAGTAAACAAAACCTTCTCCAACTATATATACACTTATTTACAATATGTCATAACTTTTATAAAAGAGCGACGAACAAATATAACTTCACATAGAAGGACATTTCAATCTTGTAGGTTTTGTACAAATATTATAAGTTTTCCTTTATTGTTTCGTAGATTGTAATTGTAAACCTACAAAACTTATACCAAACCTGCAATAACAAAATGTAACGTATACAAATCCTACACATGTAAATCCATGTAATAGTGAACCTACAAAATCTAGACCAAGCCTGCAATAACATGTCGTAAAAGTATTTGAGAACAACTTATACAAATCTTGTACATGTAAATTCACGTGAGTTTTAGATTTGAGAAACAAACCTGACCTTATTCACGAGGACTTCTTACTTTCATATTCTATTTCTTTATATCACGAACTTAATGGTAGTGAACCTTCCAAAACAAATCCCAATACAAATACGAGGTATGACTTGGAGAGTAGCTTTTTTAGATTGTATAGTTTATTGTTTTTAGAGGAATGATTTGTCCCTTTTATAGACCATTTCTGCGGACTCCAACCACGGATTTAACGAGGTTTTTTTTCTTCATCTGACCGTACAAAAAATCCAACATTAATCTTAAAGCAGAACGAGTTTCATGTGCTCAGGTGGAACCCACGTCGTCGTGATTCTCATTTTGGGAAAGAGAAAATCACCTTTTTTTTTTTTTTCGTTTCCTAATTTATTACTTATTTCATCAAATTTCTTTGTGAAATTTCAGTTTTACTGTTAATATCCTTAATATTTATAACTTAAACTGGTTTAGTCTTGATTTTACTCTTACTCGGAAGCACCTAATAGTGACAAAATATCTAAATTTATTACCTGGCCAATATATTTAGAAGAAGTGTACTCCTCAATAAATAAGATGAATATCTCATTCGAAAGAATGGTTTTCATTCTTGACAAATCTCATTTACGTACAGTATATTAATTTTTCATTACTTCATTATGACAAAGACTACGCAAAAATTTCCCCTTTGGAACTAATGGTCACACTAGACCCCAATTTACAGGTCAAAGTGCAACTTACAAATTACAATGAGTATAAGTCTATAAAAGGAGTCAAATCGATCCTACAAGAACGACAAACTATTTATTTTGTCTTGATAACCAAATTATTTGAGAAATTAATGATTAATGCAAGATCGGAATAGGGATTCACTAACACAATTTAATTTCGATTACGTAATTTTGTTCGTGTCTTCATTTCACTAACACTATTTGATTTGGATTACATCTCTGCAGATTTGCTGACCTCATTTCTTGGTTGTATTTACTTAATTATTTACTAATTACCACATCATATTCTTATTAGTGTGTTATTTATATAGGTATTTATAAAATTGAGATTCTCACTATAATCAAACTTTATATCCCTTGAGATAGAGATATTCCTGCTCATCTTTCCTATACTCTAACAATAATTATTAATGCCGTTAGACATACTGAGTGATTGTTTGATTTCTTGTTTGATTTGCTCAGTTTCCAAGTTTGCAACTTTTTTCTGGTTTTTTTTTTTTTTTTTTCAAAAAACGGGCCATATTGTATTAATAGACAGAAGATTTACAACATTATCATGTGCAGGACCAAGACCAAACAAAATATCCAACCCTCAAAACACCATGCCTCGGCCCAATAGGCAACAAAACAACCCGGCCCTTCGGTTCTTCTGGAAAGCCTCCAAAACCCACCCCCACTTAAATGCAAAATTGATCAGTTGTTTGCAACTGTGCTGTAAAGGGTTTGCTTTCTAATCTCAAGAAAAGGGGGATTTGTTGCTTTTTTGCATTTTAATTGTCTGAGATCTTGTTGGATTCTTAGATTTTTCGGTTCTCTACGATGTCAAGGAGTGTATCTGTGCTTGAGCTCTTCTAGTCTCATATCTGTAATTTAAACACCAACTTCCTATTTACCATCTTGTTAGCCAGAGGTATGGAGGGGCTCTTCTCTGACTCGGCAATTCTGGCGCTCTGTTTTGTTCTTCTTTGAGGCGCACAGCCGCCATCTATTTCTAGGCTTGCCGTTCTTCTGTTTTCCGCCGATTCTAGCTTCCTCCTGGGTAAGTTCCTTCCTTCTTGATCGATTGTTCATATGATTTTCTCAGTTTGTTTTTCTTGTCCATAGATCAAGATTCTTCAGTTGCTATTCAAGAATTTTAACTCATTGTTGGATCCTACTGATATTTCCTTTTTTCTGTTTCTTTCCCACCTCGTCAATTTCTTTTCATTCTTGCTTCATCCAAGAACAACCCTCCCCCGGCTTCCTCTTCCTCTTCTCATCTCTACCTCTCTCCGATTCCTTGTCGAGGTTCCTATTGGCCTTTCCACGCAGTAATCACGCAAGCTTATACCTATTGTCATCGTCCGAATATCCATCTCTCTTTTCTTCTCTCTCTATAATCGCATTGGAATTGTTATTTGTGTTACCTAATTTCAGATTTTCCCTGGTCTGATATTATATATGCAACGGAAGTGTTTTGTACATCGGACACTGTTGAATATCCGTTTCATTCTCATTCTCGTTTGGTTCCTTCTCAAATTTTCACGCCTATCAAGCATTAACCGGCCGACTTCGTTGCCGTTCTTCTTTTCGGGACCGTCCATTACCGTGCCGTTCCGTCGATTGCAGCTCCTCCTGGGTGGATTAGTGAGAATCGGACACTTTCTTGCAAGATACGGCCCACCGGTAATCTAATTCTTGCATTTTGGTGTTTCTCAACCCACTCAGTAATATAATTCCTTTTTTGTCTCATTATTATTGAAATAATTTTGCTTTTTTTACATTTGTCTACGAACTTTGGACTCGCTATTTCTTTGGAGTCACTCTTGCATCCTCCGACAGTTCATGCTGTTCCCTTTCTTTTCTGTTTTAGGGGATTGATTTATGCCATTTGAGTTCATATTCAGAACCTTTTAATGTTGCTATGTTGTTTGCAGATAGTTCCTGACGTGGTCTGATTTGTCAACATTCACAGAAAAGTTTTGTTGTTGAACCTAAAAAGATGGATATTGGTACATTTAAGCTGTTTGAATGCAAATGAGAATGAAAAAAAGATAATTGAATTTTTTCGGTTTGTGTAGAAAACTTAACTTTGCAATCTTACATTTGACTTTAGAGGAGAAAAGGGATTCGAAACATCAACAGAGACGTGAGGTGGGCCAAGCTATTTCGTTGTAAACGCACTGTAAATGACTGGATTTGATCATCTTCAAGACCTTTTGATTTTATGCTGACCTGCTGCACATGTGGAGAAGACAAAAGAAAATAAAATTTGCCTATAGCTCTTGATCGTTTGACCTCATGCTTATTGCATTACTTCTGTTAAAGGGTTATTTGAGCAACGGCTTCTGTTTAGATGGTTGCTTATGAGGTCTTTAAGTCCTTTAAGGAAAAAGGTTATTATCTATTATTCTTGGCAAATGAACCATGAAAGTATCTCTTTTGCATGTCTGATTGAAATCATGTAAGTCCAAATGTTTGTGTTTGTTTATAATCAGAAAACTCCTAATAAGCATCATATTATAGAGTGAAAGTAAACTGTCAAAATGGTTCCTGATTTGGTACATTAAAGACTTTCTGTTTTGCTGATATGGCTCCAGGAGTTGGGAATTATGCGTTGATGTCATCTGTTTGTTTTGTCAAGAAATCTGATGGCATGGATCATGATGATGGGGTTCTTGGTTTTATCTTGGATGGCATCTTTGTGCAAAATGCTCTTTGACTCTTCTTCAAATTCAAAGGATTCCTTCTTCAAGGGTAGTTCTATTGGATACTATTTTATGGATGTGCAACTAGTATGTTTGGCTATATGAATGTACAAATTGTTTTTAGCGATATTTCAGTTTATTTAAGTGATTATTGTTCTAATATTATTTTTTGATCAATGACAGACGGCAAGAATGATTCAGAAAAGCATGTATTGCTTGTTTTCGCACATCCTGATGACGAGTCCATGTAGGTTAAAACAAGATATGTTATAAAATTGGTGGAAATATTCAAATTGTCTTTTCTACTATGTTTGACATGCAAGTTCAAAGGACGATTGTTTTGCTTCTGATATAACTAAATTCACCATCAGGAGACATTTTGAACTTGAGTTATATATGTTCACGTCTGACAGAACTTGGTCGATCACGTGTAACATGGAAATTTTGTGATCTTTTGGATAACAAACATTTTTCCTCTACTGTGCCATTTTTGTGAATATATGTAATCCTTATATGGGCTTCATTTTCTGCAGGTTTTTTGCTCCAACTATTAATTATCTGACATCAAGGGCATTTAATGTTCACATTCTGTGCCTATCAACTGGTAACTTGATTTGTAGGTTTATTTACATATTGCTGATTGAAAATTCAATTTATGGGAAAAGTGGGAAACTCTTAATTGCGTAATGCCCTAGAGGATGTTGAACTTGGCTTCATGTTTTTATTTGAGAAGCCGATAAACCATAAAACAATAGAGTATATGTTATGGAAGATTGAGAGTTTATTATTTCAGAAACTGCTCTTTTAAGATTATTACAGTGTCCTCTTTATCTTGATTGATGGTGTTCAATTTATGAAATGAGAAAAATAGTTTCTCATACATATGGAAAATCCTTTTCCTCATGTTCTATCTTGATCCTTGTGGAGCTGTCAAATAAACCAACTGGTTGAATTTTGATTGGCATGAAGAATAATGGTCCACTTTGGATGACATTTTTTTTTCGTAAGTACTTGGGATGACATTTAAGTCATTATTTAAGTTATTTAACCTTCAATCAATCACCTCTCACGTTCTAATTCAAAAGCAAACTTTTCTCTCTCTAAGACTATTAAGCGGGTTTCTTTCCAGTCTTAACTTTAAATGATATATAAAATACAATTGCAAAATTGATTATTTGATCAAGGTAAAACCAATAAATTCATACAACACGTACTAATGATTAGTATGAATATCTTATTGTTGCCTTTTTTTAGTATAATTATAGTAGCATTTTGATTAAATACAACAACTCAATATATATTAATCACTACAAATTAAACAGTGACTTAAGTTGTGATTTATTTTCTATTTGGCCAATATTTCTAAAGGAATAATTTGATGGAGACTATATTCTCCTCAAACAGACCTCAAGAAATCTTGCAGTCTTAGAAAAGTAGCTTTGTATGGTAATGTTTTAATGCTGTGTGCTTGCTTAAACTTATGTTGTTGTTGTTGTTGTTGTTGTTGTTGTTGTCGTCGTCGTCTACATGATGTATTTCGTTTTTATTTTATTTTGCATTGCCAAACTTTTGAACTAAAAAGCATTTGTTTCTGCTTAAGATGGTGGTTTATCCATTCTTTGAATTATCTCCCAAGCATGATGCTCAAGAGCTTGGGACCTAGTCTGTATTTTGCTGCTTGTTTTCCTTGAGTGGAATCTTGGAAATTGATTTCTATTTTTGAATGCTTATTCAAATTCCTTTCCTTGTTTCACTTGCACTTAGATCTTCCAAAATTTTCTGTTTTGTAGGTAATGCTGATGGACTAGGAGACATCAGAAAAGAAGAGCTCTATTTAGCATTGAATGTGTTGAAGGTCTTTTGAACGTGTATTCTAACACTTTCACTTGTCTGATAGTACTGCACTATCTGATCCTTGCTGCCTCTCTTTAAGCATGAGTAACAAGAAAATTCTACTACGATCTGGTCAAAGAAGCTGAAGGTCTGATCATCATTGCTTTTCTTGTATATGTTTCATAGGTTCCACACCAGAACGTGAGGGTAGTGGATCACCCAGAATTGCAGGTAGCTTTTTCATTGCCCCAGATGACCTGACAGGTTAATTTTCCCTGTTGAAGATAGTTGAAAAATGCTATTGACAATTGTAGGATGGTTTTGGAAACATATGGAACACTGACTTATTGGCACAGATTATTGAAGATCTAATTCATGCAAGTTCCATTGATGTGGTGAGATGATGTTCTATAAATATTAGTTTGGTATTCTAACATTTTGTGGATAGAATTCTGACTCTCGAAGTCTTTCAACAACAACACTCAAGCTTTTTTTTCACTATATAGGGTTGACTATATGAATCAATCACTTCTCTTACGCTTTATTTTTATTTTTATTTTATTTTTTGTTTGTTTTTGTTTTTCTATTTTTGTTTTTGGCTCGTAACCTAATTCTACCCTGTTCGTGTGTCTCCTAATACCTAATGATAATATGCGCCTTTAGAATACGCATCTTTCAAATGACCATATCATCTCAACCGTAATTCTGTCTTAAGTACCTAAAATTCTCACTTAAATTTTATATCCTCTACATGACATCGGCTGCCTTGGGAGGTCTTTTAATGTGTTAAAATCTTGCTTGCTTAAGCCAATCTAGAACATTATAAAGTCCTTTTTCCGAATTGGTATTACCTTGTCTTCTCCTGGTTTTTCAGATCATCACCTTTGATTATCACGGGATCTCTGGCCATTGTAATCATCGTGATGTGTATATTGGAGTGCGGTGAGTTTACTATTTTCCTCTTTTTCTCTTCGTCTCTCAACATGAGCTGCAATAATATCCTTCTCGCTTTTCAAAATCCAGAGTGCTAAGACATATGCCATTGTGTCCTTTTAGTTGATTCTCCATAAGATAGAAAAATCAAGACGGCAGATTGCCATATATTGCAACTATGGTTCACAAGTGCGTGCTTGTACTATCCCAAGATGGAAGAGCTAAAAAAGAAATAAACTTGGCTGGCTAACTGCTCTGCACAATACTCTAAGCTGGAGAATCAGTGATCCTCTTTCTTGTGGAGGATGATATTCTCTTTTATGAATACTATGGATAATTCTTAGTGTGGTAAATCCCTTTTATACTTTTGTACCAAGAGGTGTGACATATCTTTAACGAGCCCAACATGTACAGACATCTTTCAGGATCCCACGTAGTGAAGAAAAATTTTGTAGTTATTCTTGAAAGTAACCAAAGGGATTACATTCGACAAGCATGGAATTGGCGATGTAACTTCTGTAGCAACATTATCTGGATACTAGCAGCACATGTATAACCCCCCTCATTTCCTTTTCTTCCGCTTTCTTTCTTTGCTTTGACTACAAAGCCAAGACATATACTTAGCTGATGCATTTGAGGTTAAATCCTCCAGGCTGTATTTCATGCTAAATATCAATATGGTCATATATTTTATAAGAATACACGTAGCCTTGAATGACGAGGGATTTCCTATTACTTAGCAGAGGGATTTCCCAGTGCTGTATATTTTTACCATCTCAGACAGGCGGTCTCGAATGTTAATAAAATTTCAATTATGCTTGATACAGAAAACTTTTGCAGAATACTAAATGAAGGATTGAAGCTTGGGAACTGGTAAGCTTTGAAGTTTGAAATTTGTTCCTTCGGGTATTATATTTTTTTTACATTTATCAATTTTACTTCTTTTGTGGAAAAGTCGTCTCTTCATGATTGAAACTCTTATCATGAGTTTGGAGTAGTACTTTTTTTATGTGACACAATATTGGTCATCAGGCTAGAGACTTAGTGGTACTTGCATGTTACTCGGTAATATTTGAGATACTTATCATTGAGTGCAACCAGATTGTTTCCATTCATTTGAAATGTAGGATAGGTCATTCACAGCTCTACTTCTTTTCCTTAGATATATCTCCTTGTCTTTCTTGGTGCATATAATCAAAATTCATACTTCATTATAGTTGAGACTATTATCTTCTGCAAAATTATGGCTTTTAAGTTTCTATTTTGGCTTATGCTTCTAGCAGTGCATTGTTTCTTGACTTCCAGATGTTGTCGTCATAGTTTGTTGTTGTTACTGATGATCTACATGCACGCTTTTCTTTATGGGCTAAAGATAATACTTTACCCTACCCCACATAATGAGAAAAAGGCTTGGGTGGTGTTGTTGCTAAAGATAATGCTTACGACAAGTTGCTTAATGTGATAAATTTATTGAAAAATTTCTTTCTTTAATTCAACAGGTGAGCACAAACGTATTTCGCAAGTATAGTGGGCCCCTTGACATCTGGTTGTCCATTTTGCATGCCAAACAGCATCCAAATGGATCAGTGCAAGTCTTTTTAAACGAGCACTCAATCAAAAGCTTTGTTGCTATGGCTCAGCACAGGAGCCAATTTATTTGGTACTTTTTCTCTGTTTCACACATCTTAATTGACTGGAGAGAAAAATAACTAGTTTTATGATTTCTATTGCTGGTATGCTGTCGTTGTGTGGGGACATAACAAAGTTCGTTGTTATGAGGTTTTCTCTTTTAATTTCTGTTGTCACTTCATGATTAATGTTGCAGGTTCCGGAAGTTGTTTGTGTCATTTTCAAGTTATACGTATGTGAACACGCTTAAGAGGATCAAAGATTAGGTTTGTCCAAGTACAGACATGTCTAATAGTGTTCATGTCACTTTGTACGTGGCCATATCCTTTTTTCTCCTTGAATTTCCATTCTTGGTGCTTCTCTAGTTATTTTCTTGTTCTCTTTATTCTGACGAAAAATCATTTTTGTCTCAGATGAATGAAATGAAATCGGCTAAGGAACGAATGCCATGCTGTTATGAATTCAGTGGTCTTATGCATTGTTGATAGAGTCAGTGTGACCATGGACATGTTTCACGTGGTTTGTGATTTCGAAATCTATCTATCTTATGCTGGATTCCTACTGCTGCAGCTTCATTTATGTCCCTTTTCATGGGGTTGCACAAAATGCAGATTCATATGTTGATTTGTTGTAATCCTCAGATAGCCTGACATGCATTAGCAGGCTGGAAAATGGGGAGATACCCTGTCTTGTATCTCTAGGGAATTGTTGAAACAGATGACTTAAATGTGTTTAATGTAGAATTCCCCATATGGACAGTTTAGAGTCTTGTTTCTATTAATTTATCTTCTGTTAAGCTACACGGTCCTATATGTGTAGATCACTGGATGATTTTTTTATCTTCTTTCTTCTCCAACTGTTATTCACATGTGATTCGTGAAAGAAGATTTGTTTGCTGAAAGCCAAGGTTATTGGGGAAACATGCTCAAGACTGATCCAAGAGTTTATTCATACTGAAGAAAGGGAAGAGCACCAGGAAAGGATGGAGGGGAACCACCGTTATGATGTCTATTTCACATTAAAGACTGGTGTGTGTATGTTTATATATATATATATATATATATATATATATATATATGTATATACATATGTATATACATATGTATATACATATATGTATGTGTGTGTATATATATGTATGTGTGTGTATATATATATATGTATGTGTGTATATATATATGTGTGTGTGTGTGTGTATATATATATATATATATATATAGATCCCTTGTCAAGGTTCCTATTGGCCTTTCCACGCAGTAATCACGCAAGCGTATACCTATTGTCATCGTCAGAATATCCATCTCTCTTTTCTTCTCTCTCGCTAATCGCATTGGAATCGTTATTTGTGTTACCTAATTTCAGATTTTCCCTGGTCTGATATTATATAGGCAGCGGAAGTGTTTTGTACATCGGACACTGTTGAATATCCGTTTCATTCTCGTTTGGTTACTTCTCAAATTTACACGCCTATCAAGCATCAACCGGCCGACTTAGTTGCCGTTCTTCTTTTCGGGACCGTCCATTACCGTGCCTTTCCATCGATTGCAGCTCCTCCTGGGTGGATTAGTGAGAATCACACTCTTTCTTGCATGATACGGCCAACCGGTAATCAAATTCTTGCATTTTGGTTTTTCTCAACCCACCCAGTAATATAATTCTAATTTGTCTCATTAATATTGAAGTAATTTTACTTTTTTAGATTTGGCTTCGAACTTTGGAGTCACTCTTAGATCCTCCGACTGTTCATGCTGTTCCCTTTCTTTTCTTTTTTAGGGGATTGATTTATGCCATTTGAGTTCATATTCAGAACTTTTAATGTTGCTATGTTGTTTGCAGATAGTCCCTGACGTGGTCGGATTTGTCAACATTCACAGAAAAGTTTTGTTGTTGAATGCAACCATCCATGTATATTCGTTCTATTTGCCTTTCTGGCCTTTTTATATAAAATTTAAATTACAAAAAAAAAAGTTTTGTTGTTGAACCTAAAAAGATGGATATTGGTACATTTAAGCTGTTTGAATGCAAACGAGAATGAAAAAAGATAATTGAATTTTTTCGGTTTGTGTAGAAAACTTAACTTTGCAATCTTACATTTGATTTTAGAGGAGAAAAGGGATTCGAAACATCAACAGAGACATGTGAGGTGGGTCAAACTATTTCGTTGTAAATGTACTGTAAATGACTGGATTTGATCATCTTCAAGACCTTTTGATTTTATGCTGACCTGCTGCACATATGGAGAAGACAAAAAAAAAAAAAATTAAAATTTGCCTATAGCTCTTGATCGTTTGACCTCATGCTTATTGCATTATTTCTGTTAAAGTGTTATTTGAGCAATGGCTTCTGTTTAGATGGTTGCTTATGAGGTCATTAAGTCCTTTAAGGAAAAAGGTTATTGATCTATTATCCTTGGCAAATGAACCATAAAAATATCTCTTTTGTGTCTGATTGAAATCATGTAAGCACTTACAGAAAAAAAAAGAAAGAAAAGAAATCATGTTAGTCCAAATGTTTGTGTTTGTTTATAATCAGAAAACTCCTAATGAGCATCATATTATAGAGTGAAAATAAACTGTCAAAATGCGTTCCTGATTTGGTACATTAAAGACTTTCTGTTTTGCTGATATGGCTCCAGGAGTTGGGAATTATGCATTGATGTCATCTGTTTGTTTTGTCAAGAAATCTGATGGCATGGATCATGATAATTGGGTTCTTGGTTTTATCTTGGATGGCATCTTTGTGCAAAATGCTCTTGGACTCTTCTTCAAGTTCAAAGGATTCCTTCTTCAAGGGTAATTCTATTGGATACTATTTTATGGATGTGCAACTAGTATGTTTGGCTATATGAATGTACAAATTGTTTTTAGGGATAATTCTAAGTGATTATTGTTCTAATATTATTTTTCATCAATGACAGACGACAAGAATGATTCAGAAAAGCATGTATTGCTTGTGGAGGATGTTATTCTATTTCTTGACCGACGGAAAAAATGATTCAGAAAAGCACGAAACTCTAAGCTGGAGAATCAGTGATCCTATTTCTTGTGGAGGATGTTATTCTCTTTTATGAATACGATGGATAATTCTTAGTGTGGTAAATCCCTTTTATACTTTTGCACCAAGAGGTGTGACATATCTTTAACGAGACCAACATGTACAGACATCTTTCAGGATCCCACATGGTGAAGAAAAATTTTGTAGTTATTCTTGAAAGTAACCGAAATGATTACATTCAACAAGCATGGAATTGGCGATGTAACTTCTGTAGCAACATTATCTGGATACTAGCAGCACATATACCCCCCCCCCCCCACCTTTTCCTTTCCCCCCTTTCTTTCTTTGCTTTGCCTACAAAGCCAAGACAGATACTTAGCTGATGCATTTGAGGTTAAATCCTCCAGTCTGTATTTCATGCTAAATATCAATATGGTCATATATTTTAGAAGAATACACATAGCCTTGAATGACGAGGGATTTCCTATTACTTAGTAGAGGGATTTCCCAGTGCTGTATGTTTTTACCATCTCAGATAGGCGGTCTCCAATGCTAATAAAATTTCAACTATGCTTGATACAGAAAACTTTTGCAGAATACTAAACGAATCCTCGTTTAAAGCTTGGGAACTGGTAAGCTTTGAAGTTTGAAATTTGTTCCTTTGGCAATTATATTTTTTTGTAAATTTATCAATTTTACTTCTTTGTGGGAAAGTCATCTCTTCATGGTTGAAACTCTTATTATGAGTTTGGAGTAGTACTTTTTTTATTCTCAATCTTCATAAACTTTGATTTTTCTTTAACAAATATTCCAATAGTCTCAACAGAAAAGAAAGAACCAGCTTCTCTTCGCCATCTCCGACCGCGACTACAAGCGGTCAAAGATCACTTAGATTTCTGCGAATCTCACTGGCGGATGTCTGGATTTCTGTAAATCCACCTCTCATCTGTCAGATCTATAACATGCAAGGTCTGGTTAGAGCACCGATTTTGTGACAGATTCCTCATCTAACTTACTACAGACGCATATTTTTAGCGATAATGGAGAGAAGCCTTCAAGATTAACCTACAATAGGTGGAAGACTCCACACGCAAATGGAGCACTGCTATTATTGACCAGGTAATCGGAAACTCTGTTTCCTTTTTTAACATGAAGAAGTTCGCTGAAGACCATTGGTCTTCGAAAGGACTTCTTGAAGTCTAAAGGAATGAAGATGACCTTTTCATCTTCGGTTTCCAGCCTGAAGAAGCTAAACAAAACATCCTAGGTCTCTCCCCTCTTCCTTTTGGCAATAGAATTCTGTTTTTGTGGCCATGAACTCCTAACAAACCCATCCAGAGACTAAATCTGGATTCAGTCCCAGTTTGGATAAAATTTCCAAACCTTTAACTCCACTACTATAACCCGCATGTCCTTAGTGGAGTTGGATCCATAATAGGGAAACCCCTATTCATGGATAAATTAACAACCTCCCAAAGCCGGGTCACATTTGCTAGGATCTGCGTCGAAGTTAAAGCTGATAATCCCTTGCCAGAAACCATAAGCTTCATTGATGAAGAAAGTACAAAACACACACAAGAAGTTATTTACGAATGGTTGCCAAAAATGTGTTTAAAGTGCAAAGCCTATGGACACAACTGTCTAGCTCCACCTCAACTTGCTGTAAACCAACACAAAGGCCAAAACAAAGGCCTATCAGCACAGGCTCAAAAAACTTTCCAGAAGCAACAACCATTCTCTGATAAATATACTACTAAACGTCCTCTGAGGACTAATAGTCCCTTCCCCAACGAAAGATTAGGTAAAAATATTGAAAAACAAAAGGGAACCCAAAAGGATTCTACACATATCGCTCAGAGCCACATTAAAATCCTCGCTTCATCTGACCACAACAAATTTGCCTTACTCCATTCTCTTGACAGCGAAGACAGTGTTAGGATTTTAAGCCCGAAACCGAACGGTTCCCCTATTGGTAACCTTAGGAGACACACCAAAGCAACCCCTAAAACAAACAAAACCAGCCCTCAAACTGATTACAGTCATGAGGAGGAAAACGTAGGTGAACTCGATGGGGATTACAACCAAACTCTTGCATAACATATCAGGCATATTAATACCACTTTAGGAAAGCAACAATCAGGCTCAAGCTGGGATAATTCCACTAGTGCGGATGAGGGTAATAACAATGCCTCTGTACCTTGCAGGCCTCAAGCCCACTGTAGAATTAAATCCATTGTCACCAAAGGGCAAACTTCGGAGGGTAGAAAATTCAAAGGGTAAGGAAATGAATAACCAAAACAGTACCCCAAGAACTAAGATGTCTAGTCCTTCCCCTATAAGAACTGGAAGAAGCAGAAGTAGGGGAAGACCAAGAGGTCCTAGATTCAAATAATGATTAAGTTTGAAAGTTGGAATATAAGGGGCTTGAACTCTCTTTTTAAACAAAAGGAAGTTAAACAATTCTTCTCCAACAAAATATAAACTTAATGGGTCTTTTGGAAGTTAAGGTAAGACAACAAAATTTTCTTTCCTTCTCAAAGAAAGTATTTGGTAACTGGGAAGTGGTTCATAATACTCTTCCCAATTATGTGTCAAGGATTTGGGTGGATTAGGATCCAAGCCTTTTCCAAGGCCAAATCATCAACATAGAAGAACAGTGTATTACATGTAGGTCAACCACCTCTACACCAGACCAAATAAGTTTTGTTGTGTCTGTTGTCTATGGCTTTAATGAAAGAAGCCTTACGAGAGATCTATGGAGGTCCCTTAGACAACAAAAATCCACTCAAGGCCAAGAACCCTGGCTCATTATGGGTGACTTTAACGTCATTCTAGATATTAGGGGTAAGAAAGGACACAAAAGGCTTGACAAATACGCGGTTCAGGAGTTTCAAGACTGGATTAAGGTTGTGGATGTACTTCACATCCCATCTAGAGGTTTTGAATAATCCTGGTCCAACAGAAGAGAGGCCAATGTTTTGTAATGAAGAATGGAATCTAAACTCCCTATTTATCAGTTGGACTATGAAGCTCCAGTCCTCTTTGATCATTCCCCAGGGATCCTCTCAGTTAAACTGGGACAAAACATGGGACCTAAGCGTTTTAAATTTATAAAAGGCTGGATGAAACACCCAAGCTTCAAGTATACTCTTGAAGAAAACTGGAATATCCCCTCAACGGCAATCCTCAAACACGTTCAAAGAACAAAAGGCCCCCTTAGAACTTTGAACACAAAATACTATTCAAACATCTCAGTGGGAGTTCTCAATATCAGGCAGGACCTGGAAGTGGCTCAGTACAATGCTATGGAGGATTGTACTAACCCCTTGTCAATCCAACTTAAAGAATATGCCCTGAAAGAATATATTAAGCTCTATTCTTTTGAGGAATCCTTCTTTAAGGAAAAATCCAGAATTAAATGGATGAAAGAAGGTGATAAAAACACCAAATTTTTCCATCGATCTGTCAAACCCCACACAGCTAGAAATAAAATATTAAGGCTCCAAATGGAAGATGGAACCTGGACCAAGGACTATGAAGAGGTGGAAGATCTTACGGTTAATTATTTTGAAAACCTCTTTACTGAGCCTAATCCTCTCCTAGTGGAACCGCATTCCTGGGAAGGAAAAACCTTGAGTCCTGAAGAGGCAGGTTCCCTAATGACAAAAGTCACACATAAAGAGATAAATGACACTTTATTCTCTATGAAGAATGGCAGTGCCCCAGGTCTTGACGGGTTCACTGTGGAATTCTACAAGCATAACTGGAGCTTAGTGGGGAGGGAATTTAGTGAGGTCATTTAATTTTTCTTCACTCACAACTACCTTTACTTTCCGTTAAATGTCACTGCCATCTCCTTAATTCCAAAAGTAGCTTGCCCAGTCAATATGAAGGAGTTTAGGCCCATCTCATGTTGCAATGTCAGTTATAAAGTCATATCCAAAATAATTGCCAACCGTATCAAACCATTTCTGCCTATGCTTGAGGACCCAAACCAATGTGCCTCGTAAAAGGCAGAAGCGTTCAGGATAACATTCTTCTTATGCATAACTTGGTGAAGCACTATTAAAGGATTGGTGGTCCACCTTGTTGTGCTATAAAAGTGGATATCATGAAAGCATTTGATACTCTTAACTGGAGTTACCTAATGTCTATCTTAACTAACATGCTATTTCCTGAACAATTAAGACACTGGATTACTTTATGTATTTCCACTGTTTCTTTCTCAATCAACCTCAATGGTTCTCTCAATAGAAACTTCAAGGCCACAAGAGGCCTTAGACAGGGAGATCCACCGTCTCCAACACTGTTCATCCTTGCAATGGAAGGATTCACACAACTATTTCAAACAGTCATCCAAAATCATCCATTTAGTTACCTCCTCAAATGCCAACCTATCCGACTTAGTTCCCTTGCTTTTGAAAATGACCTTTTTATACTATCTAAGGCTGATTTTCCATCCATTCACACAATCAGAAACATTCTCACCAAGTTTGATGATCTTTCTGGTCTCAGACCAAACTTGCAGAAATGTGAAGTCTGTCCTTGTAGTTATAGTTAGATACTGGATGGCCTCTTTCTTCTTACCTAGGAGAACTCTTAGAGATATTGAAAGTATCCTCAGATCCTTCCTCTGGGGTGGTCCTAGAAAGGCAAAGGTGAGATGATCAGACCTCTGTTTGCCTAAGGAGGCAGGGGGTCTCGAACTCCCAAATCTGACTCAAATTAACGATGCACACCTCATGAAACACGTGTGGTACATATATGAAACAAAGAATCCCTTTGGGCAATATGGGTCCACACTGTAATTCTTAACAGTAAATCTTTGTGGGAGGTTCAACCCAAAACCTAGGATGCTTGGCTTTGGAAAAAATTACTCTGGGTAAGGGATAAATACGAGCAGTTTACCAATAGAATAATTGGTAATGGGAGAGACACTTTTTTTTTGGTTTGTTACTTGGCATCCATGGGGCATTTTATTTAGAAAATTCCTTGAACTAAAACAAAAACTAAACATTGGGCTAGAAGCTAGGGTCTCAGATGTGATTTGGAGGGGTCAATGGAATCTGCTTTATGGCCGGGGTTGTGACTCCCAAGTAATTGCTTTCAATCGAGCTTGTCAGGGAATTACCATTACAAATATTGTTGACAATTGGAAATGGACTCCCTCCACATGATTCACCATCTCCAGTGCCACTGCTGCATTTTTACCCACTTAGTGTTGTTTACCTTGGACCAAAATTGTCTGGAGTAGGAGGCATCTCCCTAGATTTGCAGTTATTCTTTGGATGACTTTTCGGGAGAGGCTTCCTACTCTGGATAAACTGACCCAATGGGGAATTGTGGATAACAACCGTTGCCTGCTGTGTGGGGTGCATCCGGAAAACATTAATCACTTGTTCTTCAGCTGTTCCTACTCCCTCACAATTTAGCCCTCCACCCTCTCAAAGCTTCATTGTCAAACCATCACTTTCTCTTGGAGCTTTATCCAGGATTGGTTGTTAACAGCTCAATGGAACTCCAATTTTCAAAAGGAACTCATTTTCCAAACTTTAGCCACAACTGTCTACTCTCTGTGGAAAGAGCAAAACAATAGACTTCACATTAACATTAAAAGAAACCCCGAAACCATAACTAATGAGATTTTGCAAAGCCTTAGGTTTTGCGTATCCTCTTGGACAAAAATCAGAAGAACTCATACCAACTGGTCTATTGCTGTTACACTTGGCATACCAATGTGTATTTTTACTGATTAAACATATGCATTGCAATTTTCCTCCGCTTTTGTTACGTTATTTTCCGAAATACTTTGGTTGTTTTGTCACTTCTGTGCAGGGCCTCGCCTGGAGGTTATCTGCACCACGGAGCCCTACCATGCATTACTGGACACTACTACTTACTGGATGGCATGAAGTTGTTAGACTTGAGCATCAAGAATTGATTTTGAGTACATGCTAGCATTTTGATTCCTACACTGGATACTTTTTGGAGGCTTCCCATGGGAATTAGCTAACTTAAGGGGCCTATTTTGTAATTATTCTGTCATTCATTAGCAACTCAAACTTGCTTGACAGTTTCTGTAAATGCACTGTTCGTCTAGGACTAATTTTGCAATGGCTGACACTAGAATTTGATAGCACACTGTAAGCCGCCTTTCCCCCCTCCCTCACTCTTTGGATTTTTTCTCTCCTAAAATCTTTTATCGCCTCTCTCTAGATTTCGAAAAGAAACCATTGCCAACACTCTCTCTCCTAATAATTTCCATCGCTGCAACTAAAACGTTCGAAAAACCACGAGTGAGCCGCTGCTAAACACCGCTTCTTCTCATACCTCTCCTCTTCTCCTCCTCTTTTCAACTCCCTCTTTTTTCTATTAATCCTTTCTTCTTCAGATCCACCACTCTCAACAAAGGTAGGGCCTTGTGCCCACTCCGACCACGAAACAAGTGGTCGAATTAGATTCAAAGAAAAACCTGTTTTAATCCATGCTCAAAACGGGAATTAGGTATAAATGCTACCTTCTTTTCTCCAAATATAAACATGCAGAACATTATTAGAGCAAAAGCAGCCTGGGCTAGTTTGCACCGAAGCCTCTTCTACTCTCTCTGAGATCTGCGATGGTGTTAGCAAAGACACAAAATCTATCTTTGTTCCGGCGGATGAAGTACAACAACACATCACAGAGTGGAAAACTACCACTATTGGTCATATTATGGGAAATGGTACGTCATTCTTTAATCTCAAACATTTTGCTGATAGAAAATAGGGCTAAGGGTCTGCTTGAGACCCAGAAAGTCGACGAAGATCTGTTCCTATTTCGGTTCCAAGCAGAGACTCATATACAGGAAATTCTGGAACTCTCAGCACTCCCTTTTGCAAACTGTATGATATACCTCTGGCCTTGATTCTTTTCAGATCTGGGTAAGATTTTCCAATCTCAAGTTTCAATTTTTCAACCGTACCACCCTCAGTAAACTGGGCTCCTTGATTGGGGAGCCTCTTTTTATGGACAAAGCCACTGCAGGAAAAACAAGGGTGGCTTACGCAAGGATCTACGTTCTGGTAAGGGCTGGTGTTGAAATGCTGAAGAGGGTTATCATTATAGACAGCTTTGGTATTGATTCCAGCCAAGATGTGGAATACGAATGGGTTCCACCTCAGTGTAGGAAGTGCAGTTCATTTGGACATGATTGTGAGGCTAATACCATTCCTGTGCAGAAAACAAATGAATTTATTAGCCACAAAAATCTGAAGCAAGCAAGGGTTGAAAAGAAATATGAGTGGAAGCAACAGCAACCAAAAACGTGAGCGAAAAAAAGGTGCTGCACAAACTGTGAATTCACCGCAAGAGAAAGGCCAGCTATTTAACGACACCAGAGGCTAGCCCCTCTCTTTCTTCTCTATAACTAACAGATTTAATCCTATACAAGAGGAGGAAGTAAAGGATGAAAATAAAGACATCCCAGTTCAATTTTGGGAAACAGAGGCTGCAAAAGAAAGTAGAAAGCTGACGAAGAAAAAGAAACAAAATACTATGCAGCAGAGGTGGCAAAACTGGCTGAAGATCAAAGTAGCGACTCTGACGATTCAGAGGAAGAAAATACTGAAAATAAACAGGCTAAGGAGGAGACAGATTCTGAGGATTCATATGAAGTAAACATCGCGGATCAACACAAAGTGCAGGCTGACGGTTCTATCAGCCCATTGTTGCACCCCATCGAGAACGCTCCAAATGAAAAGGTCCAGGTAAATTAGTGCTCCCAAACAGGAGAGCACTCCTCAGGTACGTCTTCTACTCCAACTGATTCTTTAGAGGTGGTAAGTGAAACTCCGGGCATACTCATTATAAATGATAAGGCAAATGATAACCACAATATAACGGTTCCTCCTGACAAGGGGCAGGGGAACCAGCAAAAGAGCGGCCTTCTAGATTTTCAAGGACTTGAAAGTCCTAACTCGATTGCCCCTACCTGGCAAGATAACCGGCCAAGAAAGTAGGGGAGAAAAGGATGTAGGAAAGGTGGTGGTAAGGGCTCATCTTCACCTTTAAAATGATCAAGATTGCAAGTTGGAATGTTCGGGTATTAAACGCCCCACTTAGGCAAAGGGAAGTAAGAGACTTCATTAAAAACACAAATATAGGATTATAAGGCTTACTAGAAGTTAAAATCAGAGAAACCAACTTTAAGAAGATTTCCAGTATGCTCTTCCGAAACTGGAAAACCTTGCACAAGTCAATCCCAAACTCCGTATCAAGAATTATATTAGATTGGAATCCAAATCTTTTTTAGGGTAAATTGCTACACTGTACCGACCAATCCATTACTGCCAATTTTAAACTCCTTTCCTCGAAAGGGGAATATGACACTATCCTTACTGTAGTCTATGGTTTCAATGAAAGAAGTAACCGTAGAGAGCTTTGGGGGGAGCTAAGATACCAAAACCAAATTTACAAGGACAAGCCTTGGCTGATCATGGGTGATTTCAATATTGTTATGAACAACCGAGCTAAACTGGGAAGTAAACGAATTGACAGAAATGCAGTGAAGGACTTCATAGTTTGGATAAATGATATAGATGTGGCATATATTCCCTCTAGAGGATTTGAGCACACATGGTCGAATAATAGAGATGAGGATCAGAGAGTATACACAAAAATAGACCACATGTTTTGTAATGAAGCGTGGCAAAACTTAATCAAGGATTTCCAATTGGACTACGGAGCCCCAATCTCCTCAGACCATTCACCAGATATTCTCTCAGTCCAATTAACAAACAAATCCGGCACTCATCCCTTCAAATTTATGAAAGGATGGATGTCACATCCCAAATTCAAGCATACATTAGAGACTGGCTGGAGTGATGTTGTGCATGGTAATCCCATGGTACGATTGTCTAAGAAATTAAAAAATTAAAAATTCATTTGAAAAATCTCAACAAAGAGTATTATAGTCAAATATCACTTAGAGTTGAGAAAGCCATGAGTAATCTCGAAAATAGTCAACAAAGGCTTATAAATGACCCAACTAATAAAATTATATAAGATGAGGAAAAAATCATAGAAACACATATACCAAACTCTTGGATTTTGAAGAGTCGTTTTTTAAGGAAAAGTCAAGAATTCAATGGATGAAAGATAGAGACAGAAACACGAAATATTTCCATAGTGTTGTCAAATCCCACATTGCCAGGAATAAAATCTTAAGGTTAAAAAATGAGGCTGGCGACATCATTGAAGATTATGAATTGGTTCAAGACATGGCGGTTGAGTTTTTTTCAAATACTGTTCACTGAACCAAATGGCAATGCTAACCCAGTTTGGAACTGGACTAGAAAGATCATCAATAATGAACAAAAGCTAGCCCTGTCAGCTCAGGTCACTAGAGATGAGATCAAGAATGCACTGTTCATCGGACTGTGCTCCTGGTCCAGATGGTTATGCCGTTGAATTCTATAAATAAAACTGGGGGATTGTGGGCGAACGATTTCTAGATGCAATTCAATTCTTTTTCACCCTTAACTTCATATACTACCCCATAAATGCTACTGCCATTTCCCTCATACCAAAAGTTGACAATCCTTTTAGCATGAAGGAATTTAGACTAATATCTTGTTGCAATTTCACTTATAAGGTCATATCAAAAATACTTGTAACAAGATTAAAGTCGCTTCTCCTTGAATTAGTAAATGAAAATCAATATGCATTCGTCAAAGGCAGGCAAATCCAAGTTAATATCCTCCTGATGCACGAAATTGTGAAGAACTACAAAAAGACAAGTGGACCAAAAGATTCTGCAATCAAGGTCGACATAATGAAAGCCTTTGATATGGTTAAATGGGAATACCTGATGACTCTATTAAAGAAAATTGGGTTTCCGGAGACCTACATTAATTGGATTTGGCTTTGTATTTCCACACCATCCTTCTCTGTGAACTTGAATGGCTCTTTGGTGGGGACTTCAAATCTTCGAGGGGTCTTAGGTAGGGAGATCCACTCTCTCCTTGTCTATTCATCTTAATCATGGAAAGCTTCACCCAACTGCTGAAATCAAAATTGTGGTTTCCGATTTTAAATTCCACTCTAAGTGCAAAAACCTGGAGGTTTCCTCCCTTGCTTTTGCCGATGATTTTTTCATCTTAAGCAAGGCGGATGAATCCCTCTTCAGGTTGTGAAAGAGGTCTTGCATGAATTCCAAGCTCTATCCGGGTTGCAGCTAAATTTCACAAAATGTGAGATTTTCTTTTCAAGGGTTGGACCTCAAATTCGAAATAATCTCTCTGATCTTCTGGGAATGAAACAGGGTACCTTACCCATTAGGTATCTGGGAATTCCTCTAATCTCTGGTCAACTTTCTTTCTCCCATTGTGGATCGCTTTTTGACAAGCTAAATGTAGTTGGTCTTCTTCCCAACTCTCTTATGGTGGTAAGCTCCAATTAATAAAATCAATTGTGGAAGCTATTATCAGATATTAGACTGCTGCCTTCCTTCTGCCAAAAAGGGTCACAAGAGAGATTGAGAAAATCTTAAAAGTCTTTCTGTGGGGAAGATCTAGAAAGGAAAAGGTAAAATGGAAAGATGTTTGCTTACCCAAAGAAAGTGGCGGTATGGGTATCCAAGACCTTAATGTGCTCAATTCTGCTTATCTAACGAAAAACATTTGGAATATCTGTGAAAACAAGGAAAGCTTATGGGTCAAATGGGTACACTGTCATTTTAAAGGGGTCTTCAAAATGTGAAGCTAAGGCCAAGCCCTCGGATTCTTGGATTTGGAGAAAACTTTTAATGGTTCGGGATCTCTTCGCCCACTGCATCACAAAATGCATTGGCAATGGCACTAGCACATCATTCTGGTATGACCCATGGTATCCATGGGGCATCCTTTCCTCCAGTCATCCTGAACTCATTAGGAAAATCAATCTTCACGTGAATGCTAAGGTCTCTGCAGTGCTCTCTGGTTCCTGTTGGAACATAACATACAACAGAGGCTGGGATAGTCAAGGTCTTGCCTTTAGGCAAGAATGCAGGGGTATTGTCTTAAGACAAGGTGAAGATAATGGGAATGGAAACCAGACAAAAACTTCTCTATTAAAAGTGCTGCCAAAGCCCTTACAAATGATGTTCCTACCCTAATCTAGGTTAAAACTGTTTGGTGCATTCATCATGTTCCGCGTTATGCAGTCATTCTCTGGCTTGCATGTTGGAAGAGGATGAATACACAAGATAAACTCTTGAATTGGGGCATCATTTCTTCAAATCTTTACCTCTTGTGTGAAAAAGGCCTTGAAGAGCATGACCATCTTTTCCTTTGTTGCCCATACTCGAAAAAGGTTTGGTCCACCATCCTTTCGCGGTGTATGAGTCCCCCACCAAGTATGGACTGGGACACCACTCTTACATGGATTGAAAATAATCAACATTGGAAGTCCAAATTGAAAAAACGCCTTGTCACATTCTGTTTCTCTGTCACGGTATATTCTCTTTGGCAGGAAAGGAATAGGCGACTTTTTCAAAAAATCAAAAGGAATGAGTGCATTGTGGTTGCGGAGATACTTGCATAAGAATTCACCGTACGACGTTATAGAGCATCGCCAGTCCCTTTTCAGCATTTGGTAGTTGACTCTTGTTTTCTCCCTGTCGCCTGACCTCCTCCTTTTCAATTGTTTATTTTTGATGCTTATGCTGTTTTTTCTTGATTCTTTTGTTGGTCACACTTTTGTTGAGCAGGATTGTAGTTCCCTGCATTCAGGGTTATGAGGATGCTGGAGACTTCACTGTGATGGAAAGATTGAAGACCAGCGTACATGTGAACTTAGTCTTCTACTTAATTGTGGGGTCCATTGGCCTTTTTGGACTTATTCTCCTCATTATTATGCACAAAAACTGGTTTGTTTCTTAACCTTGACTCGGTTTAGCAATACACATGCACGCGCACTGACATAATACTTGTGGTGTAGGCCTCAATTTTTAGATTAACTGTCTATGTTATTTTTCTGAGAACCTTCTGTCTAGAGTAACTAGTCATGTCTCAAGTCACCTTGCCATCATAATGTTGAAACATATCACCTTAAACTAATGTCTCTTAATCACATCGTTGGCTTTGGAAGGTTCCATGAGCTCTTATCTAGTCTCATCATATATGTTGAAACATATCACCTTAAACCAATGTCTCTTAATCAAATGGTTGCCTACGGAAGCTGGAAGGTTCCATGAGCTGTTATCTAGTCTCATCAGAAGTTTATAGCTTTCATTTATTTATTTATTTTTTCTACAGAAGCAAGATATACCTTCAATTTTTCCATTTGACGACTTGTTTCTGTTCGCCTTGTAGCGTTAGCATCATCTCTATTCTTACTCCTAATTGTTTCTTCAAATGTTTGGCAGGGGCGGGGGAGTGTTAGGTTATGCAATGGCATCCTCGAATACTTTTGGACTAGTGACTGGTGCATTTCTTCTTGGTTTTGGTTTAAGTGAAATTCCAAAGAGCTATTGGAGAAATGCTGATTGGACTACTCGGCAGAAGGTTCCTTCACATAAAATTGCAAATATGGCACTGAAACTTGATGATGCCCATCAAGAATTATCCAATATAATAGTTTTAAGTACTATTGTACGACTTGCGTTTTAGCAAGTCCTGGTATACTGAATAGATTATTGCGAAATGTAAAGTTACTTGTTGAGAGCATATTACTTATTATGAAGTTAAGTTTCTTGCCGTGATATAATCCTTATATTCTTATTCACTAGGTTGCTCAGGCAACGTCAAAGCAGATGTCCAAGCGTGATCCTTTGAGACCTGATATGAATGTTATTGATAATATGTTAGTCCAAATGGTACTTCTTCTCCTTAATACTTACTTAATATGAAGAATGCCCTTTCTAGTTCAAGGAAGATCCATCATTTAAGCCACAAGGTGGTCGACTAGGAGAAAATGACATGGATTACGATACAGATGACAAATCAATGGCAACTCTTAGACGTCATCTACGTTGTGCTCGAGAGGAGTATTACCGGTGTAAGAGGTACGTTGCTTTTAGAATATTCAATTTTCAAATTTTCGCAATTCTCTTTTTCCTCAGTTGTATTGGATCACTGGGGGTTATATTAGTTTGTCTTTTCCTTGCGTTTCGCGAGTAGTCACATGTTTGCTTCTTCTTTTCTTTTTCTATTTATTATTTATTTTTTAAGTCCCAAAATGCTGTCTCAGAGAATTAGATATAGCCAATCAAAGGTAAAAATCAAGTGTCTGAAAGACTGAAAGTACTCTTAGATTCATGTTGAACTTGCTTTCTTTTGTTTTGATTTTCTTCATGCTTACATTGACAATTTCCTATACTATCCATTGACCCTTTTGGAGAGTGGTTGAACTTTATGCCTTTGTGATTTTTACACATGCCAAGATTTCTAATTCTCTCTCTCTCTTCCATGTGGTTGAACTTTATGCCTTTGTGATTTTTACACATGCCAAGATTTCTAACACACACACACACTCTCTCGACTTTACCAGAAAGTTCTCGTATCCAACAGTAATTTTCATGTCCCAAGGTTCTGATAGTCTTATTGAGTAAATTAGACTCATCGATTTGACTCCATAAGGACTAGACTCATCGATTTGACTCCATAAGGACTAGACTCATCGATTTGACTCCATAAGGACTAGACTCATCGATTTGACTCCATAAGGACTTAACAAAAGAAAATAGAAAAGGAGAAAATAGTGATACTGAAAAAGAAGATTATGCTATGGTAGTTGTCCTGCATAGCTTACACAAATGATGTTTCTTCCTGTATTAACCCTTCTACTTTCCTATAATTTTGAACTCAAGTGTGTTGTTCAGTCTGATTTAAGATGTGGGTTCCTCTCTTTTGCGGTGGGGGGCAATTATTAAGGTTGATAAAAGATGCTTATCTGCTCATGAACAAACCCAGGATATTTAGGGGGACATGCAAGGCTGTTAATCAGGGAGTAATAATGCCAAGACGGCATCTTCTGTTTTTTTTCTCACAGCATTCTCTTGTTATGTATTGTTCTTTTCGAGTTGTCCCTTTTTCTGGGTATGTTTTTCCCATTATTTCATTTATAGAGCAAGTGCATGTACTGAAAAATATGATTTGACTAATCAAGGTCTTCAATATTGAAAGATTAAGCTCTATAAGTTAATTCTTAAATATTTTTATCCAAGATAATTAACTTGACATATAGTTTGGTATACTTGGAGATTTTCAAACCAAAAATACTGCAGAAGTCTTCTTAAAACTTCTAACACTTTGAGGTAAAACAAATGTTTCATCGAGATCCTGATAATAGTCGAGATCTATGGTTTAAGATCTCCCTGAAGTAATTTCATTATCGATCCTTTTTATAAGCTAAAGCTTGGATGACCTACCAAATTTTATGTCTTTTAAATTTTCTAAACATGAAGGGACTTAACCGACTTAGAGGCTTTGTCTTTGCTTTTGATCGTCATGAATGTTCAGATAACTTTTATCATCTAATTATTTGAATCCTCAAGTTCTATATAGAAAATAGCAACCTTTTCAAGTTATTAAGACTTTGTTCATCTATATGATCTTATTAGCTTATTCATCATCCATTAAAGATAAATTCTTTCTAAGATACCTTTGGTGTTAATTGTGAAACACACGCAATATAAACATTGA
>AP025040.1:6285805-6316030 GCA_036186865.1 Eustoma russellianum | reverse complement strand
ATTGTTTTCCGATAACCTATATAAAATTGCATATAAAATACTTTACAATCTTCTCACAGATTATATGACAAAACTTGGACACATAAACCACTTGTCAGCTTCAAGGGGCGAGACATTTTCTAGTTCAGCCATATCCATGGAACTTTCTATAGCTCTGTCCTGCCACAAGGATATCAACTCCAATCCTGCATCAAAACAAATATAGCGATCATTAGTATTTTACCCCAGCCATGTAAACTTCTGGCAGAGCTACAAAGATGAACAAAATCATTCAACACAAACAGCTATAGTATTACAATTGTCCTTTCACATACCATTGAAGAAAGAACAAATAAAAATGTTATATAACTCACCATTAACGTTTCTCTCGTCACTAAATTTATCTTTCACAGGATCCTCTGCAGTGTACCACTCACTCCAAGGGCAATCGTCATCCCACTGTATCTTGTTATGGGTGTTAACTTCAGAAACCCCACTAGATTCGAGAGGATAGGTTTCAGACTCTTGCATTTCACCTTCGTCAGCAGTGGGAAGTGTTTTGTAGGTCAGCTTCATCTTAAAATGGACATTGAAAAGATGCATAGACAAGTCCACAGCAGAGTAAACCTTCAGCATAAGATTAAGCATTGTACGTGAGAAATACATAACAAGAAAAAAGGAGGGGGTTGGCAAAGAAAGAAAGGGAGTATCCTTACGCCCCATGTTACTAACTCAAACCCCCAAAAAAAAAAAAAACTTCCTTTTGCAATTCAGACACAAGCTAGAAGATGTAACTTGATGCAATATCAGTAATCCATCAACAAGAAAAGATTATCCCGCACACACGTGGATTATAGGAAAACAATGTCTAGAAGTGGTCCCTTCTCTTGAAAGAATAGAGATAGTGTTGTAGCAATAAAAAAGGACGACAGACAAATTCTACGCAAAAATAATAGGGGATTACTAGTGACAAAGATAACGTGCATCTGCTTCTCACTCTTAACACGGCGGAAGTCAAAGAATTACCGGAGGTTATTAAACTGATTTCCACACTAGCAGCAAAGAAGCATAGTTTTGAGCAATAAGAAACGTACAAATTTGGAAACAAACAACTCGTACAATCCCTCCAAATGCAAAAGTTTTACTGGAACCTGGCTACCAATACGATCTGCTTCAAATCTTCTGGTGAAAATTGTACCCATATTCTGAATGCCAATGTAGGCTTTACGGGAAGGATCGTGTACTGGAACAAATGCAGGCCACAGGCTTATACATAGAAAAGAATAGAAATGCCTTTATTTTGTTTCATCCACAATGTTCCACAAAAAGTATAAGTGCATTAAATTCATGGGTGTCCCAAAATGCAGGCTAAGCAAATGTAATCCACAAATCATCAATATCCAAAGAGCACTTGATCACACCAACTTACAAGTCTGATTTAAATTTGAAAATTTTCCTTAATATTGATAGAACCTTTCCAGACCACAAGAAATTCAGCATTAAATTGTGGATGTTAACCTATGTCAACAATATACCTGGAACAGTTAGACAAAGCTATCGCCACAGCACTTAAAAGTTTGCTAGCCTCTGGTGCATCAAGAATTACACCGCTAGCACTTTGGGGAGCAATGACCTATGATTATAGATTGAAAAGAATTAAGCACCTGTTATATAGGCAAAAAGCTTGCCAAATTTTTAGTGAGAGGAATGGGTAGACAAACGGACCAGAAAATCCTTCACCCCAAAAGATTCTTGCAGATCATGCACCGTGGAAATCCAATCCATAACTTTTCCTAAAATTAGAATAACTTCAGCGGGGGAAGAGAGAGAGAGATAGAAATAAAGGACTAGAATATGAAGATCTGATCTTATGTAACATGTCTTTACCATCAGTACAGGCTCCAAAATAGTACTCCATGATGTAGTTCTTGGATGCATATTTAAGTTCAGATTTCACCTTATAGATGTTACTAGAGATAGCAGAACAAACAGCGCCTTTTTCCTACATGGGAAAAGTAGAGCAAAAATGTAGGTCAGATACTTCTGTTGTAATCCATAGAAAGATGTAATTCGATGCTTGTCAATCAAGAACCCCAGATTCAGTACAGGTTTTTTTAAAAAAAAACATTCAGCAGCATTTCAGCTTATCTCTGCTCGTTTTTCTAGAATCCTTAATACTTCAGAAAGATATATAGAAGAACACATGTTAATCATCCATGAATATCAAGAGAAAAATGGCATTTTAGAAGAAGCAATATGATAGAATGACTCATAAAGTCAACGAGCCAATTTCAGCAATAATTGGCGGAGATGCCTATATTCATAGACCACTGAAGAGAAAAGTTGACTTAGTCCAACAGCACAAAAAAGAAAAGCAAAGAAAAGAAAAGATACTAAACCAAAAATCAAAACGTCCTAAAGAAGACCGGCAGAAGAAATCCTTGCTAGATCGTTAAACCAACAAAAAGACCTAGGATAATGCAATCCTGCAATCCAGCACTCCAGCTGCTTATAAAATGTCTTACATAAGAAACAAAGTAAGCGAACCTACATCGTTTATCACAATTACCATTATCCATCCATAAAAGGGGGTCAAGTGAACTAAAACTGAATAATATAATAGTGAAAAACCAAGCATACCAACAAATTTTTTGGACCATCAGCCAACCATTGTCGACAAACAGCCTCTATCTCAGATATGAACCTACATTGAATATATCGTGTCACAATATCAACGTCAGATCTTCTGTCCAAAAAATTACAACTGTATATATGAAGTTGTATGTATTTCCGAATATGTGAATAAGAAAGGCTGAGATATTCAGCAACCAAATTTTCTCCTACACTACCTTTCCCATGATGATGCCAGAGTAAAATCATCAAAATGCTCAAACTGCATCAAATTAACAAGAGAAACGATGAGGAAAAAATCAAAGCTAAAGGTAAAGCAGAAAGGTTTAGAGTTGACTATTTCAGCAACCGTTATTGACCTGAACAACCCAAGGGTCCAGGACACATTCAGATCAGTTCTCTATATGAATAACATTAGCAGGTAACACCTCTAGTAGGAGTATAATCGAAAACACTTCCAGAAACCTTGAATCTTAACTCACAGAAGACAAGAAATACAAGAATACCTGTTCTTGATCGTCTTCCTCTGAGAATGCTTCTACTTTGACTTGTTGACGCCATTCATGGACAAATGCAGTCCCTAGTTCTACATAAACATAATTATTTAAAGATATCTTCGTCTCAGTACGATTTTCTTGGGTATTCTATCTTTGTTTTAGTAAATTTTTCCAAGAATATCCCAATAATCGCAAGAGCCACAAGGTTTCGAGTTGACTATTTCAGCAACCCTTATTGACCTGAACAACGCAAGGGTCCAGGACACATTCAGATCAGTTCTCTATATGAATAACATTAGCAGGTAACACCTCTAGTAGGAGTATAATCGAAAACACTTCCAGAAACCTTGAATCTTTAACTCACAGAAGACAAGAAATACAAGAATACCTGTTCTTGATCGTCTTCCTCGAGAATGCTTCTACTTTGACTTGTTTACGCCATTCACGGACAAATGCAGTCCCTAGTTCTACATAAACATAATTATTTAAAGATATCTTCGTCTCAGTACGATTTCCTAGGGTATCCTATCTTCCCTTTAGTAAATTTTTCCAAGAAATATCCCAATAATCGCAAGAGCCACGAGCCTAACAATTACAATTTTGAAAAGTAAGAGCTAATTGGATTTCAGGGAACATATCCACCAAAAAGATGCTAGAGAGATATCACCGGTAAAATTGTAAAGTGTCGAGATATTAGGCTACGGAGAATCAGACGGAGGGAGAGAGACGAACATTAAACGATTATTTAAAAAGAGGGAAAGGCGGTGAGAGCGTATCTTACGCCTTCAGCATCTTAAGCGAATACGAGAAGATTGATTGAAAGTGGCTTCTCATCGGTCTTTATGGTAAACCACTAACGGACCTTTTCCCTTTCAGTTTTCTCCAATTGCTGGGTTTTTTTTTTTTCTCTTTCTTGTTTTCCTTTTTTTTTTTTTTATAAGATTCTAAATAGAAAAGTCATGCCCGATAACCACTCCGGCACGCCCACGTGGTTGCATTTGAGTCTTCTCCTTTAATATTCAACACAAAACCGTTTTGATGTTCACTAACTGTCCAACTTAATTTAAACAAGCATAATCTATTAATTAAGATTTTCAGATTGTTAATTTGGACACGAATTAATTTATGTGCATTTACAACAACAACATTAGGGGAAGTAATAGGAGGTATGTACGCAAGAAACACACAGTTGTTTCGCCATGACTTATAATAAAAATTGTTCAAGATTCTAACACATAAAGATGATTTCTCAATAACGCATAACAAAAATTACGTCAAGATATATCAATCTATTAAATATAAAAAATACAGCTAATTTGAAAAACGCAGTCACTACAATTGATTTAGATCCAGTAGATTGAATGATGAAATCCAGAATCTCCAAGATCTTCTTAAGTAGCGGCGAAACTCCTTTGTGTTTTTCTTTGATTCCTATTTATTTTTTCTAATACAGGAAGTTATTGAACTCAACCTAATGAAAGATATAGTCGAGCAAGTTTTACAATGTTAATTAAGCGTAAAGCTTTTGCATGACAATGTACAACGTAGTGTCGATTGATGCTTTCCATTTCACACATCAAAATCAGCCACTGGATTCGTCTAAAGTGTCTTCTACATAGCATTTTAGGCGCTTCAACACAAATCTTCCACACTATCTTCATTATCCCAACCATGCCTTCAAGTTTAGTCCTCTGCTGACAAAGTCGAATCTTCTATTTTGCTATCTTTCTCAAGTGTGACAAGGCAAAACTGTTTACATATTTCAAGTTACAGAACAATTATTATAAGTAGCACATATGTTTAATATATAGTATTGCACTAAAAAAAACTTCCTGCATGTTGCAAGTTATGTAGAAATTTTGTAAGCTACTATGTATATCAGCCTATAAGTAACAAAACAACCTAAAAAATAACATATACATGCGGGGAGTCTCTCTACCAGAATACTGAACACAATATTTTCCTTACTGCAATAGTTAAATAGACATTGAGTTAATATGCGAGGGTGACAAATATAACATCACCTATTTACAATATTTCATAACTTTTGTAAAAGAGCGACGAACAAATATAACGCCACATAGAAGGACATTTCAATCTTGTAGGTTTTGTACAAATATTATAAGTTTTCCTTTATTGTTTCGTAAATTGTAATAGTATTCCTTTTAATTATTTATTTCTCCTCCTTGTAAAGTATGTTAATTTGCATAAAATATTCAGTGTCTCTCAGTATTGCATGTTCGTTTTAGGTATTTCGTTTGTGGGAAATATATGCACTTTATCAACAGCATGCATAATTAATGTCATAACCTTTAATGCAGTCATTTGTTATGGGTTTAGTGATTGCTCTCGCTCTAGAAACAACTTTTTCTCTTCGTGAACAACACAGACGATGTTGGAGGGGGGTATATGCATGTCTAGCTTTTTCTCTCTGTGATCGCCCTGTGTATATGCACATACATGCATATGTGTATACGAATAGGCGTATATGACATAGCCTATACGCATATGCACGTAGGCAATAGGTAAGCTACGCTTGAAAGATCTGTAGATTGTTTATTTTACCTACATGTTATCCTGTTCACGTCAAAGAAAGCATTGACAACAAGAAGTACCTGAAATCATTCTTTCCATACATTCCACCATTTCAGTCGCAAGACGTAATGGCCAGAGCAACCCTGAGATCATTAGATGTCCCGCAAGTGTACATTCTGTATGTTTCAATTTCTTTTTTATAATCCTCAGGATCATTTGCGGCATAGTAACTTCCTCTGACATGATCATACTTGGAGAATATAATTTCCTTTAATACTGGTTCATGACCGTTCAGGAGATTCCTCCCATGCTCAACACTTTCCTCCAGGACTGATTAGCAGATGGAGGAGGAAACATGCTTGCTATTGCTTCCCTTTCATGCATCAGGACTTCTAGCTTCTTGGTATACTCCTAAACCAATATCACAGCAAAAGCACCCTTATGAATCAAAGGTTTCAGGAAAAAGAAGCACAACTAAACCCAGGGACAAAACATGAACTTTTCAAGAAAAAGGTTCACAACAGAGAGAGAGATCAAGACTTGACCTCCCAACTTGGACCAACAGAATACTCTTCAAGAAATTTTTGCTCGGTCCATCTATCCACAACAATGTTACAGCAAATTTTGTACTATATTATCCTCAAATACCACAGCGAGCATGCAAGTTACACAAGCATACTAGCCGCATCAGCAAAAATATTCATTCTTCCAGCACCAAGCAGCACATGACAAATGAGGCGAAATACTCGAAGCAAAAAATGATTCTCGCACGTCCAAAGTAAAAGCAAAGAAAATTTATAAATTGTGTTGACATGATTGCCGAATCAGCTAAGCTATTCTGGATGTCGACAAAGGGCATATATATAAGAGAAGCATAAAGAAACAGCTGCCTCAAAAGGCAGTGCAATGCAGCAAATTACCTTCTCCAAATTATTGCTCAATGAACCCGTTCCCATTCTTGGAAGGTAAGATTTGAAGAAGTTGCTAAAAATTGCCTCTGATAAGCGTGGTGCTTGCAAGAACTTGCGATGAAGTGAAGCTGCTAGAGTGAGTAGCCTCTCAACGTGGCCAAAAATTACACAAAGCCGATCAAGGTCTTCAATAATCTCACTATCTACAGAGAAACTCTTTCCTGCAATTCAGATGGCTGGAGTTAAAATTTCCACGTATATTTGTAATAGAACATGGAGAAGTATAAATAGAAACATTTGAAAAGCATACGCTGTAAGCATCTCAAGCTGGATGCCATGGTAGCATAAAGTTGCTCGATTTTTGCTGTATTCGTTGTAAAGCCACCAAACGTAGTCCGACTCAATGTATCACCAGCTGCCCTGAAAGTGGTACAGACCATTTGTTCCAGCAACTGATGTGGCCGCAGAGTCTCCAGATAATGAAGAACCTGTCGAAATGAGATGACATTACATCTGATAGATGCCAGGTGTGCAAGCCTGCATAACAATGTTGCTACTTCCACCACCGGTCTCTGGTCAACCCCAACATTGGAAAGAAGTTTCAAGGGGTGTGGAAAGCATATTCAGTCGTATGTCCTATTTTGTTAGCAAAATAATGTTCAAGAGGTAATAATATATGGTAGGATGCCATGTAACCTCTACATTGCTCTTCATCAATTAAGTATACAAATTAGAAAGAACAAGAAAAGGTACCTTTTCCCCCTCCCGATTTGGATCGAGAAGCGGCTTCTGCTCACATGCCGGCAAAGGTGGGGCCTCGTTCCAAATCCTTCGCCACGAGTTCCCATTCTCAGACATTCTCTCGGAAAGCTTTCCTCGAGGAGGCCATACCCTTACCCTGTCTGGGATTTCAGCTGAAGTCGTTTGGGATCCTACAATCTTGTTATCCTCCCAATCTCTAGGAGAATGCCATCGAATAAAATCTTCAAATAACGCATCAGGATTTGCTGCTTTAAAGGCTGACATGTCTGATTAAGACCATAGGAAAATTTTAAGTCAACATCAATAACAATAAAACTGATTGGGATACTGCCGTAAACAGTATGACCGTAGTATTTTTGCCAAAAGCAGGCCTGTTACTATCTTTTGTTTCTGAGGCGTTCATGACATGTAGTTTTGGCCCTTGACTTTTTTATATCCTCTCACTCTATCAAAGAGAACTCTACTTGAAAAGAAAAAGAATAAAAAAAATCATCCAACACACTGATTTGGCAAACTGAATATCACTTATTTTAAATATAAACTATCTACTATGCGGTCCAAACACCACCACCACCACCACCACCACCCCTCCAACCAAACCAACCTCAAAAGAAGAGAGGAAGGGGGGGAAAGCACCTTTTTTTATAGAGGGGGAAAGCAACTTGTGTCACTTACATCCTCAAAAACTCCCAAAGGTCTTGCGGTCTCCAAATATCAAACATTTAGGGACAGTGAGTCAATGTTTTCATGTTTTGTGTTTGTATTATGTAGCTCCTAACAGAAAATTATATTCTTCCCAGTAATCAATGAGTGCACTTTTCTCCAACTACATCAGTCACTTCAGATCAGAAGCCTCAGAGCAAAACAAAAATTTCATATGATTTTAAAGGTTCAGCAATATTACCTGATAACAAGATTTCTTTCTCAAGTTGGGCTGAAAAACTCTGCAAAGAAAATACATGCAATTAATGAAAAGGCAGATAATGAAATTCATGCAAGAGGCGTCTATCACACACCAAGATAAGAAAATATGAAGACAGAAATATACTGTTAAGGCCAGTGACTCGAGTTCAATCAGTAGAACAAAGAAGCAACTATCAATTTTCTCATCAAGTAGTTCAAAGGGAAGGTTACACTAGAAATCTGAGTTTTGCAAAAATTGCAAGTTATTCGTCAGCTGCTCATCATGTTCAGCCCGCCTCCGTTCTCTCAACATCAAAATCTATTAATAACATCCTGTATATGCCAAACAAAAAAATTATCTTTCTTTTTTTTGTAAATTAATTTTATGTAAGTAAAAATATTTACTAAAGGAAGCAGCAAGCAAAGCTTGCTGTGGAACCAGCCTTATAGGTGGTTAGGAAGCCAGATCAGCTTAAAACCAAAAGAAAGCCTAGAAGACCCTTAGGTTTTACATAGAAAAAAGAGGCAGCAAAAAGACTCTTGCGAACAGATTCTATCCTTTATACATCACCACAGGCAACATCAGCCTCAGACAGGAGATCCTAGCTTTTACTCCCTGTGATGTGGCAAAACTAACTTTGCCACTGCAGTTTAAAATAAAGGCTACAGCAAGATTTCCTATTGAAAAGAAGACGGAAATTCCTTGAAATAAAAATTACATTAGATGCATCTTTCTTTTCTATCTTAACAAATTATGTCTAACTAAAATTATGATTATTCACAAAATTCGAGGAGATTTTCTCTTCTGAAAAAGTCAATACGGTGAGTCTCGACTTCAATCTGAAGAAATTAGATGGAATGTTATACTTCAAAGTTATTCCTGTGAGCAAAAGGTGTATCGCCAGAAGCATGTAATGGATTGGGCTCTGACTGACCAAGGGATAAGTTTCAGAAAGAGGTTTCTTTTACTATGTCGGTCTACTACATCTTGCAGGGTAGGAATATGAGATTCTTTTATCAAGTTAAGAAAGGATATCACAGCTTATCTTTAAAATTTAGATAATTTAGGGTATTCATATAATTCCTCAGAAAAAATTTAGAAAAAACATTGGGAAATGGCCTTATCTTGCAATCTCAACATGTTTTGTATAGCCACAAGTAGAGTACGTGATTGTGGTTGGGGTTGTTAGTTCTTTTACTCTGCTATTCATCTATACCTGTACTTATAAGACATGGAATTAAACTTCACTTGCAATATATATACAAACGCACATGTATATACATACATAGTTAAAATACATACATACATACATGTGCCTGTGTGTATTGTCCAAGTCGATTTGGTACATCTCAAACTTCAACGAGACAAAAAAGAGAAACATTTTTTGGGAGTGGAAAGCATGCCTACATATGCTGAACCCCAATGGGTTATGTGTGATAACGATGTGGATACGGATATTGAGGTGTGGAAATATCCACTCCTTACTCCTTTGGTAAAAACGTACCTTAATATTCTCTCTTTTTAATCTCCTTATCTAAAATAAAGGAAACCTTCTTCAAATATGGAGTTCTTGTTCGGAAAATTAATTAGCAAAAAGTAAACAAATCAATCAATACAAAGCCATAAAAGCCAGATTCATAATTTATTCTCGGATGGGAAAACATTATGCCTTAAAGGTAGATAAAGTACTCCCTTTTTTTGCCCTTTTACAACTTCACTACCACAACCTCCATGCCACTACCTCCTCTTCCAAGACAACCGCCACTGTTGCATCCGATCTCTGCTGCTTCACCACCAAGACCCACCAAAAAACCCATCTTGCACCCAATCTTTCTCCATGACCCATAATTTCAATAGAATTGGCAAATCTAGCGACTTTCCATGAGCACTAAAAATAAGGATGAATCTACTACAATTTGAAGCCCAATTCAGGATTTAATGTTGGAACAAGATCATGTCCTTGAGGAGATATATCCTTGTATGATTATTAGTATTCCATTATTTAAATCATTCTTCCATCCTCTCCAAAATGTGATCAAATTGTGGTGTGTTAGGAGACATGAAGAAAAGATAATTTCTTGGGTGAATGAAGATATAGTTGATGAAGAAGATGAAAGTAGATCAGCTGCTAATGGATTTTTATACACTAATTTGATGGTTCTGGGATCTGAGAGGTAAGCAAGACTTCAATAACAAAGCTTTTCCTAGACAACTGAAAAGAAAATTGGAGTAAATTTGCATGTGATGAAGAAATTGAAATTTAAAAGAAAAGGTCAGATGTGCTACCACACACGTTGCAAGTCATGCAAATGGTTAAAAGATTGGGTCATGAAACCACACAGGTCAAAGGATGGAGTTCGAAACTGTGGAGGTTCAAAGGTTAGCTTTGTCAAAACCAAAACGGTCATTTTCTCTACAAAATAAAAGAGAATCTGCCATTTTGTTGAGTTGATAAAATAGCAGTTCCAAAAGTAAAAGAATATGTACCGCAGATATAGGGGCACTAAACATTGAATTTCCTAGACAGGCATCTAATTTTCAAATTGGAGGTAATACCATGTCATAAATGCTTTGTTTTCACAGGAGAACCATCCAGACTAGAGACCTTACAGATGTACTCCCAAAGGCTTCAACAGCTTGTAGTCGTTCTTCATGCATGTCTTCTGTCATAAGAGGAGGATCCTACAACATAGCCCCATAACTTGTCATTCAAAGATAAAAGATTACGAAAAGAAAGGGAACTAGAAGTGCACAGCTGAGCAAGCAATTTGGAACAACCTGAGTAAACGAAGCATGCATGTGCTGACGAGACTTCAGAAGCATCATGTTATCAATGATTCCAGCAGATCCCTCCCTGATACAATCTGAAGGCACAGAATCATAGCGTTTTGCATATTTCTGGGGAACAGAATTGAAGAAGGACGGTGATACCCTGTGATCAAAGCAGGAAGAAAAATAGTCAAATGAATCCCCAAAAATGCACAGCAGGTTTGCAAATCAAACAAATCCAGTTAAGTTAAAACAGGTTAAATCTGTTTGGTAAACAATTATAATAGCAGTTAAAAAAATCAGTTACCTGAGTTATTTCGATTAAAGTCACTGAAACGTCTAAATATATTTGTTTCAAAATTTTACTTTAAGACAATAAATTACCAACCTGGTAAAAGATATATCCAATGAGGTACCATTTTGATCCTTGTAATGTGATCTTTGATATAAGATAACCAATTGTACAACAGTGTTATCATTTTGCAAATGTTACTTCTTATGTCTGGTGTAGAAGTGGAAAAGTAAAAGAGAGAAATCTCGTATTAAAAATGTATTTTGAGTTAAACTATTGTTTGGAAACGATTTTTTTGAGTCAATTTAACTTAAAATTTCCTTCCGAGCACAACCACAATCCTCCCCAATCAAAGAAAAGGTGCAATGTGAATGCACAGAAATTTTTCAAATCAAGCAAGTCCATTAAATTTTAGTTACTAATTGGTAAAGATGTGCCCCTTCAGGCCTTTTCCTCCCTGCTGGAGATTGCTGGGGCTTGCCCAGTGCTTCCATTGCACTATAAAATGAAAGCCATATAATAAAAATAACATAGAAAAACCTTGATAAAAATTTTGGGGAAACAGCTGGTAACTCAATAGGTTGTCCTTTGATCTGAAAGCATTCATTGGTAAATACAGAATTTAAAGAAGTGCCTGCGAAGCATCTTGGCACTTATGGTGTATTAAAGCCCTTTCGAGGAAACTATATGAATTGGCTATTCCCCCTTACAGAAAAAGCATTTAGTGGACTAACTTTTGAGAAGGTAAACCTAATGAAAAGTGCTATTACACATACCAAAGAAAGACAAAAAAAAAAGGAAAGCCGAATGCAAAAGTGATCCTTCACAAAAGAAAAAATGAAAGCAACAGCTTAATTCCCACCAATATCCTAAGGAAAGAATAAAGAGAAAACTAAATTACTGGCTCCAGTCTCCCCAAACAAATAATCATGCAGAAGGCAAAGGGAAATAGAAGTAAATGATATCATTTACAATGATGCCAGATATGTCACCTGGACTCAGGTACGTACACATATTCGTGTGTCGGACACCTCACATTTTATAAAAGTAAAGGATATGGGGACACGCAAAAATATTGGACACGGGTGCTGGGATAAAAAAACATCGATTCAAGTTTTAAATTCATCCCCACCATCTTCTACCGTCGTCTGCCATCAGAGGATGCCAAGGTGTTCAACAACGCAGGGCAATCTTTTGATGTACTACAACAGTCCAGAATTTGGAAGCCAATGATAACCAAATTGCCCATTCTGATTCTATCTAAGTAGACCAGTGCAAAATGCACATACAACACACAATTTATATGTGTCATGGCAGGTAGTAAACTTCCCTAATATAGAAAATATTCCACTTTCCTAAATATAAAAAAAAGATACTATTGTCAAAGAATATGAGTATCCCATTTTGTTGTGCATACTTGTAACAGAATCAGGGAGTGCAAATAAAAAAGTCATAAAAAGCACATTATTGCTATGTGCACATATCATAGTCTTCTATAATCAACAAGTGTGGCATGCATCAATATTTGTCGATGCAATGTCTGCAGGAAAACTTCCATTACCAAACAGTGCCACATGATGACCAACAGGAAAAAAAATCGCATAATGAATTGCATTTCCTGCTGGCAGGACATAAGAATGCGCTACCAAGTAAAGTTCAATGACCAAACATGGTTAGTTAAAACTGATGAATATAAAGAGTTCTCACTTGATTTTCACCTGTCTCTTTCCCCATTGGAATCTTCGGTGGCGTCTGGTAAAGTACCTGGACAATCCTGTTATAGCACAAGTTTAGTCAGGTAAGACAACGTTTCCAATCAATAGCAACGCGAGAAAGCTAGATTGCTTTACTCAACACGTCTATAAGGATAAAGAGGACAAAAATAATCAAATACACCTTGACGTTAGGTGAATCAAAATCCTCTTTACTATTGATGTCTTGAGTTTTTTGGCGATGTTCACGCTTCTTATCAATGCATATTGCAAGCTGAAAATATAGGTAAGCCAGGAAGACAGGTACGAGAAAAGTCAAAGGCAAGAGAAGCATGTCATTTTCTAAAGAACTAGAAAAAATACGTAAATTGAAGCATGAAGTTTGAAATAAACTTTTGAATATAGTGGATACAACCAGAAACCCTGTAAACTTAGTTGGTTTTTCCAACCCTTATACTCTTGTGCTATGCATTATTGTGAGCCAGATGTAGGTCTAAAGCATTCAAGAATAGATGTCAATTATTACCTAAAAAAGGGAATAGATATGTCAATTTCCAAAGGTATCTTGAAAATTGGAAATTGCCAAGAAAATCCAATGAGACAAACAAATGACTATTCATTATTTCATACAGCAAACTAAACTCTCAACCAATCATCCTATTACCAAATAATATTTCGGAATGACAACAGTAACCATTCAACAGGGCATATAAATCTACAATGCATTTGAGATTTATGAAAATATCAAATCAAAGGACACACAAGATACAATATCCGTCCCTTTGACTTTCTCAGAAATTAAGAAAGTCCATAAATGATTGAAGAATAAGACTACAATAGCCCTTGGCTATCATTAATGTAGTGGTATGGTTCAATGAGTAAGAAAGGAGAAAAAAGTCCAGGTATGCATTCCTTGGTACTCTAAACTCTAAGGTGACAAATAGTCAGGGACAATAAAAGGCAAGTATTGGTAGTAATAGGATTACCATGTGTAGTTTTTGGTTGATCAAACAAGTAGATAAATCAATTGTGCCATCAATTGGCATTCGAGGCAAGGGCTTGTAATTCCTCCCAGCACCAAGAGACTTCACGGACAAACTCTATCCAAAGCACTGCAATGGCTAGCTCAAGCAACGCAATCCGCAAAGAGTAGGGAAAAAAGATAGGGGCGAAAAAAAAGTATAAGGCGCCTTAACAAACTTGAAGAATAATAAACTGCTTCTATTAGTCAAGAATAAGTACCACGTATATTGCAATTTCCAAACCAGAGAGCATGTAAACAAAATTGGGCAAAAAGTGACTCAAGAGGGGCTCCTTTAATAGCTCGAGAATTCTTATGCTCAGACTTGACCAAGCCCACTTTCTTTTCTACAGCTGAACAAAATATATCAGAATTGATTAAATTCAGATAACATAATAGAAACGAACCAAGAGATTACAATGATTTTTGTACAGTACAAAATGTTACTTCAGCTACTCAGCTTTGCTGACAGAGAGAAAAAAAGAACTTTAACTTACCTTGCATATGTTAAATGAGCATCAGGTTGTCAATATAAACCTCTTCTCCCAATTCACAAAATTATGGAACTAGCCAGTTAAAATCCTTATAACAAGACCTTTTTAACACACTTAGTAACAGCTAGCTTCAGTTGTATGAAAATTCAGCACCTCCATCCCTTCCTTTCCTTGCTCCTCCCTCTCTCTTTCCTCTTCACCCACACTGCTGTTATATAAATTCTTTATGAAACAATTGGCCGACTACCCTATTATACAACATTGGTCAACTACCCTATTAAATGCTCATTACTACAAAATAAAGCACCATAAAGTGCCCTAAGACCACCTAGCCGGCTGGTCTACTAAACCGAAAATTACACCATAAATTTTCAATATTACAAGGCTAACATTACTCCTATATTTACACCTCTATAATCAAGCTATGTATTTACAATCTTTGACTCCAAGAATTGTGCCCCCTTCATCAATATGGCTATTATATCATAGCTAGTCAATAGGCCTTAATGGCCATTGACCAAAAACGGTTTTCTCCATTATTGACATTTAATGACCTCAATGATGGCTCAATTATGAATGTTGACTCCAACACTCCCCCTCAAGCTGGAATGTAGATATTGTTCATGCCAAGCTTGCTGATCAACGCTTCAAACGCCGGCCTATGCAAACCTTTCGTCAAGACATCCGCAACTTGTTGTTTGGTGGGAATGTAAATCATGCTAAAACTTCCATCATCAATTTTTTCACGAATGAAGTGACGATCCACTTCAACATGCTTAGTGCGATCATGATGCACTGGATTGTGGGCGATGCTCACTGCTGCTTTATTATCACAATAAAGAGTTATTGAGTCATTAAACATAACATGTAACTCTTTCAATACCTTTTTTATCCACAATCCTTCACATATACCATGTGCAAGTGCTCGGAATTCGGCCTCTGCACTACTTCGGGCTACCACTGCTTGTTTTTTGCTTCGCCAAGTGACTAAATTTCCCCAGACATACGTGCAATATCCCGAGGTAGACCTCCTGTCAATCAATGAACCTGCCCAGTCCGCGTCCGTATACACTTTAAGGCTCCTTTCTCCCCTTTTTTCAAAGAACAACCTTTACCAGGAGTCCCCTTTAGGTACCTTAGAATTCGAACCACAGCTTCATGATGTTGAGTTCTCGGAGAATGCATAAATTGACTTACCATACTTACAGCAAAGGCAATATCTGGACGAGTGTTGTGATAAGTAAATTAGCTTACCAACAAGACGTTGATACCTTTCCCGGTTCACCTCCTCACCTCCATTAAGATCCAATTTTAAGCTCGGCTCTATAGGAGTGGCCGCTGGTCGGCATCCTAACATTCCTGTTTCATTCAACAAGTCCAATACATACTTTCTTTGAGAAATAGATATACCTGAGGAGTTGCGTGCAACTTCCATACCCAAAAAGTATCTCAACGAACCCAGGTCCTTCATTTCAAACCTACTGCTTAGATACTTCTTTAGTGAGTCAATCTCATCATGTGCATCTCCTGTTAGTATGATATCATCAACATAAACGATTAAAATGGCACGAGTCCCTTTCAAAGTATGCTTATAAAACATTGTGTGGTCAGCCTGAGATTGTACGAATCCTTGGGTTTTAACGGCTTGAGTAAACTTTCCAAACCATTCTCTGGTGATTGTTTTAGTCCGTACAGTGACTTTTTCAATCTACACACCATATTTCTTTCTTTAGTATAACCGGGTGGTAAGTCCATATATACTTCCTCGTGAAGATCACCATTTAAAAAAGCATTTTTAACATCTAACTGTTGAAGTGGCCAATCAAGACATGCTGCTAAGGAGAGAAGAATTCTTACAGTGTTTAACTTGGCCACGGGGGGCGAAAGTTTCATTGTAATCTATGCCAGATACCTGGGTAAAGCCCTTAGCAACCAGTCGAGCCTTGTACCTACTGACACTTCCATCCGCATTGAATTTGACTGAGGAACACCCATTTGCACCCCACTGGCTTCTTTCCTAGAGGTAGTTTCACGACATTCCAAGTATAGTTTTCCTCTAATGCCCTTAACTCCTCTTGTACTGCCGCCTTCCAATCCTTATCTGCGAGTGCCTCATCAATATTCTTAGGAATTTGTATGTTAGATACCTTTGCATTAAACGCCGAAAAATTGGTTGATAACTTACTGTTCGAAACGAAATTAGAAATGGGATGCTGGGTACATACTCTTTTCCCTTTTCTCAAAGCAATTGGTAGATCCAAATCATTTGAAGCCTCTAGAGTCTCCCCCTCACTGCAAGGGGCAGGAAACGGCTCCAGAGATTGGCATCCTGGAGAAATATCAGTGTCTTTATCAATTTGAGTTTGCTTTTTTCGTGAGTATATGATTATATTTGGTGGTGTAGGTCGGCGTTTTGGACTAGGTGACAAAAAATAGGAGTCAGGCGCCACCACTGGTGGCGCCTGTGGGCTGGCCGAAGGTGTGGGTTGGGCTGGCCGGATGTGTGTCAGCAGTCGGCAGATTGAGATTAGGCTGAGATTCTCCCCCTGAACCACTGTCAGGTAAAAGTGGACCTGGTAGTGGTTCATTTGTATCCATAGTAGTGGATTGTTCAAGAAGAAGACGTGAGTCAGAATTTGTTAAAGTTGTTTGTGGTGAGGGGAAGTAAGGTTCAGTTTCCCGAAAAAAACACATCCATGGTGACAAAGAAACGTCGGTGTGTAGGAGAATAACATTTATAGCCACGTTGAGTGGATGAATAGCCAACAAATACACATTTGTGAGACCGAGGTTCTAGTTTAGAAATAGACGAGCCACGATGGTGAACAAAGACGACACAACCAAACACTTTGAGAGGGAGAGATGCACCACCCCGGAATAGAGGATATGTTTCATAGAGAATAGAGATAGGGGTTTTAAACTGAAGAGTTTTTGAAGGAAGTCGATTGATTAAATGACACGCAGTAAGAACGGCCTCTCCCCATAAGTAGGTCGGAACATGCATAGTAAACATTAGGGCCCGGACAACTTCTAGAAGATGACGGTTTTTCCGTTCAGCTACACCATTCTGTTGCGGTGTATCTGGACAAGAGCTTGATGAATAATACCCTCGGAGGCTAAGTAGATATTCAGAGTTTTGTTGAAGTATTCGGTACCATTATCTGTTCGGAGAACTTTAATAGTGGTTTGGAACTGAGTCTTTATCATAGAGTGGAAATTTTGAAACGCAGTTGTGACTTCAGTTTTTTCTTTAAGAAGGTACACCCAACAAACCCTTGTATGATCATCAATGAATGTAACAAACCATCTGGCCCCCGAGATGTTTTTTATGCGAGAGGGTCCCCAAAGATCACTATGCACAAGATGAAAAGGAGCAGATTTGACATGCTGTTTTGATGGGTTAGTTATGTCTGACTTGTTTAGCAAAGACACATGCATCACAATGCAGGGTGGACAATTGTTTATTCACAGGGAAGAATTGTTTAAGATAACGAAGACTGGGATGTCCCAATCTTTGATGAAGTAAGAGTACATCCATTGGTCTAGAATCATTTTCGACACTAAGAGGGGTTGTAGGGGTAGAGGTGTGAAGTACAAATTTCTTTGTTTCTATGCTGCTGTCATCCTCAAAGTGATAAAGGCCACCTCTTTCTCTAGCAATGCCAATCGTCCTCCCCGATCTCTGCTCCTGCAAAACACACCATTGTGCAGAAAATTTAGCAACACAACTAGTATCCTTAGTAAGCTTGCTGATAGCAATCAAATTACACGTCAACTTGGGAACATAGAGTACTGATTGGAGAGTAAGTGCAGAAGACAATTTTACAGTTCCTTTTCCCACAACTAGTGCAAAGGTCCCATCTGCTACTTTCACCCTCAGAATTTCAGAACTCGGAACATATGTTGTAAACAAAGATAGAGTACCTGTCATATGATCAGTAGCCCCAGTATCTAGGATCCAGGGTGAGGCTTCCACAAAATTAACCGTACCTTGATGTGTGGTTGGTATGGTTCGGGGGCGCCACCTTCGGCCTTGACTTGGAGGAGCGAGATCAATTGTTCAAGTTGTGCCTTGCTAGGGCTGGCCATCGCTAGTGGGGCGGCGGTAGAGGTGGCGGCCGCCATTGTGGCGGCATTTGAAGATAGAGGTGATGATGAACTCATCTCGGTATGGATGAGAGGGATATTTGGACTTGTTTAAGGTGAATGCTCTGATACCATGAAACAATTGGCCGAGCAAGGTATGAAGAAAAAGATTACTTTTTCATTACTCTTGAGAGTGTGCTTTACAATGTATATTTATACAACATTGGTCAACTACCCTACTAAATGCTCATTACTACAAAAATAAAGCACCATAAAGTGCCCTAAGACCACCTAGCCGGCTGGTCTACTAAAACCGAAAATTACACCATAAATTTTCAATATTACAAGGCTAACATTACTCCTATATTTACACCTCTATAATCAAGCTATGTATTTACAATCTTTGACTCCAAGAATGGTGCCCCTTCATCAATATGGCTATTATATCATAGCTAGTCAATAGGCCTTAATGGCCATTGACCAAAAACGGTTTTCTCCATTATTGACATTTAATGACCTCAATGATGGCTCAATTATGAATGTAGACTCCAACACTTTAGCATAAAGGCCAAAGCTATATTTTGCCATTATGTTACAGGCAGCATAAGGTTTTTGTGAAGCATCATAACACAATAGAATTGAACCAAGAGACTGAAATAACTTTTGCAAGTACAATATATGTTACTTCAGCTAGTCAGATATTGCCAACAGATAAAAAGTAATAGCTACCTTCCAAGCCGCCACTGTATATGTAAAATGACCATCAAGTCGTCAATACAAACCTCATCTTCCAAAACACAGAACCATGCACCTAACGAGTTATAATCCTTCTAACAAGACCTTTTACCACACTTAATAACAGCTAGCTGCAACTGTATAAAAATCCAGCACCTCCATCCCTACCCTCCTCACTCCTCCCTCTTACTCTGTTTACTCTTCATACACTCTGCTGTCATACTTTAGCACAAAAGCTACATTTAGCCATTATGTTAAAGTCAGCATAAGGTTTTGGCCCATGCAACAACCAGAACACATTAGCATACACAAATAGAGAATTTGAAATAAAACATGTACCATCATGAAAGAGGTCTTTAAGCACACGATCAAGAACCGTAGGCGGAGGTATAACTGCTGCAGACTTTACATTGTCCGGTCGCGAACTTTCAACTGCAACAAACAGTTTAGTTTAAATTTAGGTTCATCAAGAATTCTACCTACTTGTAAATCAAGGACGTGTGTCCCCTTACAGTAAACATACATGTATAAAAACTAAACTAAAATGACATTCTAACCTGACACAAAATCTTCCATAAATTGAACTTGAAAGGCTGACGCCAATGCGTCCACCAAAAGGCGCAGTTGTGATGCGAATCCTACTGTTTTCCCATCAGAGCTCTCGCTGCAGAATGGACAGGCTTGTTACCATATAGATCAACAAATTACAAACATACAAGATAAACTCAAAGAAAGTGCAAGAAAATAACGTTACAAATCATCCCGGTAAAGAAACGGCTTATAAGAATGCCATACAAGCCATTTATCCATACCCTTGTCTACTTTGATTAACAGATCATACCCTTGGCCCCTATATATACCCTACTGTTCTGGATGTCTTGATATTTTTGTGACGTGCACTCTTAAATTCCAGAGAACAGATAAATACTGCAAGAACATAGCGCTCAAATCCCATTTCATCCTTTTGTAACCAAAAGTTACTAATCTTAAAATTGCATATAAAATACTTTACAATCTTCTCAAAGATTATATGACAAACTTGGACACATAAACCACTTGTCAGCTTCAAGGGGCGAGACATTTTCTAGTTCAGCCATATCCATGGAACTTTCTATAGCTCTGTCCTGCCACAAGGATATCAACTCCAATCCTGCATCAAAACAAATATAGCGATCATTAGTATTTTACCCCAGCCATGTAAACTTCTGGCAGAGCTACAAAGATGAACAAAATCATTCAACACAAACAGCTATAGTATTACAATTGTCCTTTCACATACCATTGAAGAAAGAACAAATAAAAAATGTTATATAACTCACCATTAACGTTTCTCTCGTCACTAAATTTACCTTTCACAGGATCCTCTGCAGTGTACCACTCACTCCAAGGGCAATCGTCATCCCACTGTATCTTGTTATGGGTGTTAACTTCAGAAACCCCACTAGATTCGAGAGGATACGTTTCAGACTCTTGCATTTCACCTTCGCCAGCAGTGGGAAGTGTTTTGTAGGTCAGCTTCATCTTAAAATGGACATTGAAAAGATGCATAGACAAGTCCACAACAGAGTAAACCTTCAGCATAAGATTAAGCATTGTACGTGAGAAATACATAACAAGAAAAAAGGAGGGGGGTGGCAAAGAAAGAAAGGGAGTATCCTTACGCCCCATGTTACTAACTCAAACCCAAAAAAAAAAAAAACTTCCTTTTGCAATTCAGACACAAGCTAGAAGATGTAACTTGATGCAATATCAGTAATCCATCAACAAGAAAAGATTATCCCGCACACACGTGGATTATAGGAAAACAATGTCTAGAAGTGGTCCCTTCTCTTGAAAGAATAGAGATAGTGTTGTAGCAATAAAAAAGGACGACAGACAAATTCTACGCAAAAATAATAGGGGATTACTAGTGACAAAGATAACGTGCATCTGCTTCTCACTCTTAACACGGCGGAAGTCAAAGAATTACCGGAGGTTATTAAACTGATTTCCACACTAGCAGCAAAGAAGCATAGTTTTGAGCAATAAGAAACGTACAAATTTGGAAACAAACAACTCGTACAATCCCTCCAAATGCAAAAGCTTTACTGGAACCTGGCTACCAATACGATCTGCTTCAAATCTTCTGGTGAAAATTGTACCCATATTCTGAATGCCAATGTAGGCTTTACGGGAAGGATCGTGTACTGGAACAAATGCAGGCCACAGGCTATACATAGAAAAGAATAGAAATGCCTTTATTTTGTTTCATCCACAATGTTCCACAAAAAGTATAAGTGCATTAAATTCATGGGTGTCCCAAAATGCAGGCTAAGCAAATGTAATCCACAAATCATCAATATCCAAAGAGCACTTGATCACACCAACTTACAAGTCTGATTTAAATCTGAAAATTTTCCTTAATATTGATAGAACCTTTCCAGACCACAAGAAATTCAGCATTAAATTGTGGATGTTAACCTATGTCAACAACATACCTGGAACAGTTAGACAAAGCTATCGCCACAGCACTTAAAAGTTTGCTAGCCTCTGGTGCATCAAGAATTACACCGCTAGCACTTTGGGGAGCAATGACCTATGATTATAGATTGAAAAGAATTAAGCACCTGTTATATAGGCAAAAAGCTTGCCAAATTTTTAGTGAGAGGAATGGGTAGACAAACGGACCAGAAAATCCTTCACCCCAAAAGATTCTTGCAGATCATGCACCGTGGAAATCCAATCCATAACTTTTCCTAAAATTAGAATAACTTCAGCGGGGAAGAGAGAGAGAGAGAGAAATAAAGGACTAGAATATGAAGATCTGATCTTATGTAACATGTCTTTACCATCAGTACAGGCTCCAAAATAGTACTCCATGATGTAGTTCTTGGATGCATATTTAAGTTCAGATTCACCTTATAGATGTTACTAGAGATAGCAGAACAAACAGCGCCTTTTTCCTACATGGGAAAAGTAGAGCAAAAATGTAGGTCAGATACTTCTGTTGTAATCCATAGAAAGATGTAATTCGATGCTTGTCAATCAAGAACCCCAGATTCAGTACAGGTTTTTTTTAAAAAAAAAACATTCAGCAGCATTTCAGCTTATCTCTGCTCGTTTTTCTAGAATCCTTAATACTTCAGAAAGATATATAGAAGAACACAGGTTAATCATCCATGAATATCAAGAGAAAAATGGCATTTTAGAAGAAGCAATATGATAGAATGACTCATAAAGTCAACGAGCCAATTTCAGCAATAATTGGCGGAGATGCCTATATTCATAGACCACTGAAGAGAAAAGTTGACTTAGTCCAACAGCACAAAAAAGAAAAGCAAAGAAAAGAAAAGATACTAAACCAAAAAATCAAAACGTCCTAAAGAAGACCGGCAGAAGAAATCCTTGCTAGATCATTAAACCAACAAAAAGACCTAGGATAATGCAATCCTGCAATCCAGCACTCCAGCTGCTTATAAAATGTCTTACATAAGAAACAAAGTAAGCGAACCTACATCGTTTATCACAATTACCATTATCCATCCATAAAAGGGGGTCAAGTGAACTAAAACTGAATAATATAATAGTGAAAAACCAAGCATACCAACAAATTTTTTGGACCATCAGCCAACCATTGTCGACAAACAGCCTCTATCTCAGATATGAACCTACATTGAATATATCGTGTCACAATATCAACGTCAGATCTTCTGTCCAAAAAATTACAACTGTATATATGAAGTTGTATGTATTTCCGAATATGTGAATAAGAAAGGCTGAGATATTCAGCAACCAAATTTTCTCCTACACTACCTTTCCCATGATGATGCCAGAGTAAAATCATCAAAATGCTCAAACTGCATCAAATTAACAAGAGAAACGATGAGGAAAAATCAAAGCTAAAGGTAAAGCAGAAAGGTTTAGAGTTGACTATTTCAGCAACCGTTATTGACCTGAACAACCCAAGGGTCCAGGACACATTCAGATCAGTTCTCTATATGAATAACATTAGCAGGTAACACCTCTAGTAGGAGTATAATCGAAAACACTTCCAGAAACCTTGAATCTTTAACTCACAGAAGACAAGAAATACAAGAATACCTGTTCTTGATCGTCTTCCTCTGAGAATGCTTCTACTTTGACTTGTTGACGCCATTCATGGACAAATGCAGTCCCTAGTTCTACATAAACATAATTATTTAAAGATATCTTCGTCTCAGTACGATTTTCTTGGGTATTCTATCTTTGTTTTAGTAAATTTTTCCAAGAATATCCCAATAATCGCAAGAGCCACAAGGTTTCGAGTTGACTATTTCAGCAACCCTTATTGACCTGAACAACGCAAGGGTCCAGGACACATTCAGATCAGTTCTCTATATGAATAACATTAGCAGGTAACACCTCTAGTAGGAGTATAATCGAAAACACTTCCAGAAACCTTGAATCTTTAACTCACAGAAGACAAGAAATACAAGAATACCTGTTCTTGATCGTCTTCCTCGAGAATGCTTCTACTTTGACTTGTTGACGCCATTCACGGACAAATGCAGTCCCTAGTTCTACATAAACATAATTATTTAAAGATATCTTCGTCTCAGTACGATTTCCTAGGGTATCCTATCTTCCCTTTAGTAAATTTTTCCAAGAAATATCCCAATAATCGCAAGAGCCACGAGCCCTAACAATTACAATTTTGAAAAGTAAGAGCTAATTGGATTTCAGGGAACATATCCACCAAAAAGATGCTAGAGAGATATCACCGGTAAAATTGTAAAGTGTCGAGATATTAGGCTACGGAGAATCAGACGGAGGGAGAGAGACGAACATTAAACGATTATTTAAAAAGAGGGAAAGGCGGTGAGAGCGTATCTTACGCCTTCAGCATCTTAAGCGAATACGAGAAGATTGATTGAAAGTGGCTTCTCATCGGTCTTTTATGGTAAACCACTAACGGACCTTTTCCCTTTCAGTTTTCTCCAATTGCTGGGTTTTTTTTTTTTCTCTTTCTTGTTTTCCTTTTTTTTTTTTTTATAAGATTCTAAATAGAAAAGTCATGCCCGATAACCACTCCGGCACGCCCACGTGGTTGCATTTGAGTCTTCTCCTTTAATATTCAACACAAAACCGTTTTGATGTTCACTAACTGTCCAACTTAATTTAAACAAGCATAATCTATTAATTAAGATTTTCAGATTGTTAATTTGGACACGAATTAATTTATGTGCATTTACAACAACAACATTAGGGGAAGTAATAGGAGGTATGTACGCAAGAAACACACAGTTGTTTCGCCATGACTTATAATAAAAATTGTTCAAGATTCTAACACATAAAGATGATTTCTCAATAACGCATAACAAAAATTACGTCAAGATATATCGATCTATTAAATATAAAAAATACAGCTAATTTGAAAAACGCAGTCACTACAATTGATTTAGATCCAGTAGATTGAATGATGAAATCCAGAATCTCCAAGATCTTCTTAAGTAGCGGCGAAACTCCTTTGTGTTTTTCTTTGATTCCTATTTATTTTTTCTAATACAGGAAGTTATTGAACTCAACCTAATGAAAGATATAGTCGAGCAAGTTTTACAATGTTAATTAAGCGTAAAGCTTTTGCATGACAATGTACAACGTAGTGTCGATTGATGCTTTCCATTTCACACATCAAAATCAGCCACTGGATTCGTCTAAAGTGTCTTCTACATAGCATTTTAGGCGCTTCAACACAAATCTTCCACACTATCTTCATTATCCCAACCATGCCTTCAAGTTTAGTCCTCTGCTGACAAAGTCGAATCTTCTATTTTGCTATCTTTCTCAAGTGTGACAAGGCAAAACTGTTTACATATTTCAAGTTACAGAACAATTATTATAAGTAGCACATATGTTTAATATATAGTATTGCACTAAAAAAAACTTCCTGCATGTTGCAAGTTATGTAGAAATTTTGTAAGCTACTATGTATATCAGCCTATAAGTAACAAAACAACCTAAAAAATAACATATACATGCGGGGAGTCTCTCTACCAGAATACTGAACACAATATTTTCCTTACTGCAATAGTTAAAATAGACATTGAGTTAATATGCGAGGGTGACAAATATAACATCACCTATTTACAATATTTCATAACTTTTGTAAAAGAGCGACGAACAAATATAACGCCACATAGAAGGACATTTCAATCTTGTAGGTTTTGTACAAATATTATAAGTTTTCCTTTATTGTTTCGTAAATTGTAATAGTATTCCTTTTAATTATTTATTTCTCCTCCTTGTAAAGTATGTTAATTTGCATAAAATATTCAGTGTCTCTCAGTATTGCATGTTCGTTTTAGGTATTTCGTTTGTGGGAAATATATGCACTTTATCAACAGCATGCATAATTAATGTCATAACCTTTAATGCAGTCATTTGTTATGGGTTTAGTGATTGCTCTCGCTCTAGAAACAACTTTTTCTCTTCGTGAACAACACAAGACGATGTTGGAGGGGGTATATGCATGTCTAGCTTTTTCTCTCTGTGATCGCCCTGTGTATATGCACATACATGCATATGTGTATACGAATAGGCGTATATGACATAGCCTATACGCATATGCACGTAGGCAATAGGTAAGCTACGCTTGAAAGATCTGTAGATTGTTTATTTTACCTACATGTTATCCTGTTCACGTCAAAGAAAGCATTGACAACAAGAAGTACCTGAAATCATTCTTTCCATACATTCCACCATTTCAGTCGCAAGACGTAATGGCCAGAGCAACCCTGAGATCATTAGATGTCCCGCAAGTGTACATTCTGTATGTTTCAATTTCTTTTTTATAATCCTCAGGATCATTTGCGGCATAGTAACTTCCTCTGACATGATCATACTTGGAGAATATAATTTCCTTTAATACTGGTTCATGACCGTTCAGGAGATTCCTCCCATGCTCAACACTTTCCTCCAGGACTGATTAGCAGATGGAGGAGGAAACATGCTTGCTATTGCTTCCCTTTCATGCATCAGGACTTCTAGCTTCTTGGTATACTCCTAAACCAATATCACAGCAAAAGCACCCTTATGAATCAAAGGTTTCAGGAAAAAGAAGCACAACTAAACCCAGGGACAAAAACATGAACTTTTCAAGAAAAAGGTTCACAACAGAGAGAGAGATCAAGACTTGACCTCCCAACTTGGACCAACAGAATACTCTTCAAGAAATTTTTGCTCGGTCCATCTATCCACAACAATGTTACAGCAAATTTTGTACTATATTATCCTCAAATACCACAGCGAGCATGCAAGTTACACAAGCATACTAGCCGCATCAGCAAAAATATTCATTCTTCCAGCACCAAGCAGCACATGACAAATGAGGCGAAATACTCGAAGCAAAAAATGATTCTCGCACGTCCAAAGTAAAAGCAAAGAAAATTTATAAATTGTGTTGACATGATTGCCGAATCAGCTAAGCTATTCTGGATGTCGACAAAGGGCATATATATAAGAGAAGCATAAAGAAACAGCTGCCTCAAAAAGGCAGTGCAATGCAGCAAATTACCTTCTCCAAATTATTGCTCAATGAACCCGTTCCCATTCTTGGAAGGTAAGATTTGAAGAAGTTGCTAAAAATTGCCTCTGATAAGCGTGGTGCTTGCAAGAACTTGCGATGAAGTGAAGCTGCTAGAGTGAGTAGCCTCTCAACGTGGCCAAAAATTACACAAAGCCGATCAAGGTCTTCAATAATCTCACTATCTACAGAGAAACTCTTTCCTGCAATTCAGATGGCTGGAGTTAAAATTTCCACGTATATTTGTAATAGAACATGGAGAAGTATAAATAGAAACATTTGAAAAGCATACGCTGTAAGCATCTCAAGCTGGATGCCATGGTAGCATAAAGTTGCTCGATTTTTGCTGTATTCGTTGTAAAGCCACCAAACGTAGTCCGACTCAATGTATCACCAGCTGCCCTGAAAGTGGTACAGACCATTTGTTCCAGCAACTGATGTGGCCGCAGAGTCTCCAGATAATGAAGAACCTGTCGAAATGAGATGACATTACATCTGATAGATGCCAGGTGTGCAAGCCTGCATAACAATGTTGCTACTTCCACCACCGGTCTCTGGTCAACCCCAACATTGGAAAGAAGTTTCAAGGGGTGTGGAAAAGCATATTCAGTCGTATGTCCTATTTTGTTAGCAAAATAATGTTCAAGAGGTAATAATATATGGTAGGATGCCATGTAACCTCTACATTGCTCTTCATCAATTAAGTATACAAATTAGAAAGAACAAGAAAAGGTACCTTTTCCCCCTCCCGATTTGGATCGAGAAGCGGCTTCTGCTCACATGCCGGCAAAGGTGGGGCCTCGTTCCAAATCCTTCGCCACGAGTTCCCATTCTCAGACATTCTCTCGGAAAGCTTTCCTCGAGGAGGCCATACCCTTACCCTGTCTGGGATTTCAGCTGAAGTCGTTTGGGATCCTACAATCTTGTTATCCTCCCAATCTCTAGGAGAATGCCATCGAATAAAATCTTCAAATAACGCATCAGGATTTGCTGCTTTAAAGGCTGACATGTCTGATTAAGACCATAGGAAAATTTTAAGTCAACATCAATAACAATAAAACTGATTGGGATACTGCCGTAAACAGTATGACCGTAGTATTTTTGCCAAAAGCAGGCCTGTTACTATCTTTTGTTTCTGAGGCGTTCATGACATGTAGTTTTGGCCCTTGACTTTTTTATATCCTCTCACTCTATCAAAGAGAACTCTACTTGAAAAGAAAAAGAATAAAAAAAAATCATCCAACACACTGATTTGGCAAACTGAATATCACTTATTTTAAATATAAACTATCTACTATGCGGTCCAAACACCACCACCACCACCACCACCACCCCTCCAACCAAACCAACCTCAAAAGAAGAGAGGAAGGGGGGAAAGCACCTTTTTTTATAGAGGGGGAAAGCAACTTGTGTCACTTACATCCTCAAAAACTCCCAAAGGTCTTGCGGTCTCCAAATATCAAACATTTAGGGACAGTGAGTCAATGTTTTCATGTTTTGTGTTTGTATTATGTAGCTCCTAACAGAAAATTATATTCTTCCCAGTAATCAATGAGTGCACTTTTCTCCAACTACATCAGTCACTTCAGATCAGAAGCCTCAGAGCAAAACAAAAATTTCATATGATTTTAAAGGTTCAGCAATATTACCTGATAACAAGATTTCTTTCTCAAGTTGGGCTGAAAAACTCTGCAAAGAAAATACATGCAATTAATGAAAAGGCAGATAATGAAATTCATGCAAGAGGCGTCTATCACACACCAAGATAAGAAAATATGAAGACAGAAATATACTGTTAAGGCCAGTGACTCGAGTTCAATCAGTAGAACAAAGAAGCAACTATCAATTTTCTCATCAAGTAGTTCAAAGGGAAGGTTACACTAGAAATCTGAGTTTTGCAAAAATTGCAAGTTATTCGTCAGCTGCTCATCATGTTCAGCCCGCCTCCGTTCTCTCAACATCAAAATCTATTAATAACATCCTGTATATGCCAAACAAAAAAATTATCTTTCTTTTTTTTGTAAATTAATTTTATGTAAGTAAAAATATTTACTAAAGGAAGCAGCAAGCAAAGCTTGCTGTGGAACCAGCCTTATAGGTGGTTAGGAAGCCAGATCAGCTTAAAACCAAAAGAAAGCCTAGAAGACCCTTAGGTTTTACATAGAAAAAAGAGGCAGCAAAAAGACTCTTGCGAACAGATTCTATCCTTTATACATCACCACAGGCAACATCAGCCTCAGACAGGAGATCCTAGCTTTTACTCCCTGTGATGTGGCAAAACTAACTTTGCCACTGCAGTTTAAAATAAAGCTACAGCAAGATTTCCTATTGAAAAGAAGACGGAAATTCCTTGAAATAAAAATTACATTAGATGCATCTTTCTTTTCTATCTTAACAAATTATGTCTAACTAAAATTATGATTATTCACAAAATTCGAGGAGATTTTCTCTTCTGAAAAAGTCAATACGGTGAGTCTCGACTTCAATCTGAAGAAATTAGATGGAATGTTATACTTCAAAGTTATTCCTGTGAGCAAAAGGTGTATCGCCAGAAGCATGTAATGGATTGGGCTCTGACTGACCAAGGGATAAGTTTCAGAAAGAGGTTTCTTTTACTATGTCGGTCTACTACATCTTGCAGGGTAGGAATATGAGATTCTTTTATCAAGTTAAGAAAGGATATCACAGCTTATCTTTAAAATTTAGATAATTTAGGGTATTCATATAATTCCTCAGAAAAAATTTAGAAAAAACATTGGGAAATGGCCTTATCTTGCAATCTCAACATGTTTTGTATAGCCACAAGTAGAGTACGTGATTGTGGTTGGGGTTGTTAGTTCTTTTACTCTGCTATTCATCTATACCTGTACTTATAAGACATGGAATTAAACTTCACTTGCAATATATATACAAACGCACATGTATATACATACATAGTTAAAATACATACATACATACATGTGCCTGTGTGTATTGTCCAAGTCGATTTGGTACATCTCAAACTTCAACGAGACAAAAAAGAGAAACATTTTTTGGGAGTGGAAAGCATGCCTACATATGCTGAACCCCAATGGGTTATGTGTGATAACGATGTGGATACGGATATTGAGGTGTGGAAATATCCACTCCTTACTCCTTTGGTAAAAACGTACCTTAATATTCTCTCTTTTTAATCTCCTTATCTAAAATAAAGGAAACCTTCTTCAAATATGGAGTTCTTGTTCGGAAAATTAATTAGCAAAAAGTAAACAAATCAATCAATACAAAGCCATAAAAGCCAGATTCATAATTTATTCTCGGATGGGAAAACATTATGCCTTAAAGGTAGATAAAGTACTCCCTTTTTTTGCCCTTTAC
>AP025040.1:6266257-6285795 GCA_036186865.1 Eustoma russellianum | reverse complement strand
TGTACCTGTACTTATAAGTCATGGAATTAAACTTCACTTGCAATATATATACAAACGCACATGTATATACATACATAGTTAAAATACATACATACATACATGTGCCTGTGTGTATTGTCCAAGTCGATTTGGTACATCTCAAACTTCAACGAGACAAAAAAGAGAAACATTTTTTGGGAGTGGAAAGCATGCCTACATATGCTGAACCCCAATGGGTTATGTGTGATAACGATGTGGATACGGATATTGAGGTGTGGAAATATCCACTCCTTACTCCTTTGGTAAAAACGTACCTTAATATTCTCTCTTTTTAATCTCCTTATCTAAAATAAAGGAAACCTTCTTCAAATATGGAGTTCTTGTTCGGAAAATTAATTAGCAAAAAGTAAACAAATCAATCAATACAAAGCCATAAAAGCCAGATTCATAATTTATTCTCGGATGGGAAAACATTATGCCTTAAAGGTAGATAAAGTACTCCCTTTTTTTGCCCTTTACAACTTCACTACCACAACCTCCATGCCACTACCTCCTCTTCCAAGACAACCGCCACTGTTGCATCCGACCTCTGCTGCTTCACCACCAAGACCCACCAAAAAACCCATCTTGCACCCAATCTTTCTCCATGACCCATAATTTCAATAGAATTGGCAAATCTAGCGACTTTCCATGAGCACTAAAAATAAGGATGAATCTACTACAATTTGAAGCCCAATTCAGGATTTAATGTTGGAACAAGATCATGTCCTTGAGGAGATATATCCTTGTATGATTATTAGTATTCCATTATTTAAATCATTCTTCCATCCTCTCCAAAATGTGATCAAATTGTGGTGTGTTAGGAGACATGAAGAAAAGATAATTTCTTGGGTGAATGAAGATATAGTTGATGAAGAAGATGAAAGTAGATCAGCTGCTAATGGATTTTTATACACTAATTTGATGGTTCTGGGATCTGAGAGGTAAGCAAGACTTCAATAACAAAGCTTTTCCTAGACAACTGAAAAGAAAATTGGAGTAAATTTGCATGTGATGAAGAAATTGAAATTTAAAAGAAAAGGTCAGATGTGCTACCACACACGTTGCAAGTCATGCAAATGGTTAAAAGATTGGGTCATGAAACCACACAGGTCAAAGGATGGAGTTCGAAACTGTGGAGGTTCAAAGGTTAGCTTTGTCAAAACCAAAACGGTCATTTTCTCTACAAAATAAAAGAGAATCTGCCATTTTGTTGAGTTGATAAAATAGCAGTTCCAAAAGTAAAAGAATATGTACCGCAGATATAGGGGCACTAAACATTGAATTTCCTAGACAGGCATCTAATTTTCAAATTGGAGGTAATACCATGTCATAAATGCTTTGTTTTCACAGGAGAACCATCCAGACTAGAGACCTTACAGATGTACTCCCAAAGGCTTCAACAGCTTGTAGTCGTTCTTCATGCATGTCTTCTGTCATAAGAGGAGGATCCTACAACATAGCCCCATAACTTGTCATTCAAAGATAAAAGATTACGAAAAGAAAGGGAACTAGAAGTGCACAGCTGAGCAAGCAATTTGGAACAACCTGAGTAAACGAAGCATGCATGTGCTGACGAGACTTCAGAAGCATCATGTTATCAATGATTCCAGCAGATCCCTCCCTGATACAATCTGAAGGCACAGAATCATAGCGTTTTGCATATTTCTGGGGAACAGAATTGAAGAAGGACGGTGATACCCTGTGATCAAAGCAGGAAGAAAAATAGTCAAATGAATCCCCAAAAATGCACAGCAGGTTTGCAAATCAAACAAATCCAGTTAAGTTAAAACAGGTTAAATCTGTTTGGTAAACAATTATAATAGCAATTAAAAAAATCAGTTACCTGAGTTATTTCGATTAAAGTCACTGAAACGTCTAAATATATTTGTTTCAAAATTTTACTTTAAGACAATAAATTACCAACCTGGTAAAAGATATATCCAATGAGGTACCATTTTGATCCTTGTAATGTGATCTTTGATATAAGATAACCAATTGTACAACAGTGTTATCATTTTGCAAATGTTACTTCTTATGTCTGGTGTAGAAGTGGAAAAGTAAAAGAGAGAAATCTCGTATTAAAAATGTATTTTGAGTTAAACTATTGTTTGGAAACGATTTTTTGAGTCAATTTAACTTAAAATTTCCTTCCGAGCACAACCACAATCCTCCCCAATCAAAGAAAAGGTGCAATGTGAATGCACAGAAATTTTTCAAATCAAGCAAGTCCATTAAATTTTAGTTACTAATTGGTAAAGATGTGCCCCTTCAGGCCTTTCCTCCCTGCTGGAGATTGCTGGGGCTTGCCCAGTGCTTCCATTGCACATAAAATGAAAGCCATATAATAAAAATAACATAGAAAAACCTTGATAACAATTTTGGGGAAACAACTGGTAACTCAATAGGTTGTCTTTGATCTGAAAGCATTCATTGGTAAATACAGAATTTAAAGAAGTGCCTGCGAAGCATCTTGGCACTTATGGTGCATTAAAGCCCTTTCGAGGAAACTATATGAATTGGCTATTCCCCCTTACAGAAAAAGCATAAAGTGGACTAACTTTTGAGAAGGTAAACCTAATGAAAAGTGCTATTACACATACCAAAGAAAGACAAAAAAAAAAAGGAAAGCCGAATGCAAAAGTGATCCTTCACAAAAGAAAAAATGAAAGCAACAGCTTAATTCCCACCAATATCCTAAGGAAAGAATAAAGAGAAAACTAAATTACTGGCTCCAGTCTCCCCAAACAAATAATCATGCAGAAGGCAAAGGGAAATAGAAGTAAATGATATCATTTACAATGATGCCAGATATGTCACCTGGACTCAGGTACGTACACATATTCGTGTGTCGGACACCTCACATTTTATAAAAGTAAAGGATATGGGGACACGCAAAAATATTGGACACGGGTGCTGGGATAAAAAAACATCGATTCAAGTTTTAAATTCATCCCCACCATCTTCTACCGTCGTCTGCCATCAGAGGATGCCAAAGGTGTTCAACAACGCCAGGGCAATCTTTTGATGTACTACAACAGTCCACAATTTGGAAGCCAATGATAACCAAATTGCCCATTCTGATTCTATCTAAGTAGACCAGTGCAAAATGCACATACAACACACAATTTATATGTGTCATGGCAGGTAGTAAACTTCCCTAATATAGAAAATATTCCACTTTCCTAAATATAAAAAAAAAGATACTATTGTCAAAGAATATGAGTATCCCATTTTGTTGTGCATACTTGTAACAGAATCAGGGAGTGCAAATAAAAAAAGTCATAAAAAGCACATTATTGCTATGTGCACATATCATAGTCTTCTATAATCAACAAGTGTGGCATGCATCAATATTTGTCGATGCAATGTCTGCAGGAAAACTTCCATTACCAAACAGTGCCACATGATGACCAACAGGAAAAAAATCGCATAATGAATTGCATTTCCTGCTGGCAGGACATAAGAATGCGCTACCAAGTAAAGTTCAATGACCAAACATGGTTAGTTAAAACTGATGAATATAAAGAGTTCTCACTTGATTTTCACCTGTCTCTTTCCCCATTGGAATCTTCGGTGGCGTCTGGTAAAGTACCTGGACAATCCTGTTATAGCACAAGTTTAGTCAGGTAAGACAACGTTTCCAATCAATAGCAACGCGAGAAAGCTAGATTGCTTTACTCAACACGTCTATAAGGATAAAGAGGACAAAAATAATCAAATACACCTTGACGTTAGGTGAATCAAAATCCTCTTTACTATTGATGTCTTGAGTTTTTTGGCGATGTTCACGCTTCTTATCAATGCATATTGCAAGCTGAAAATATAGGTAAGCCAGGAAGACAGGTACGAGAAAAGTCAAAGGCAAGAGAAGCATGTCATTTTCTAAAGAACTAGAAAAAATACGTAAATTGAAGCATGAAGTTTGAAATAAACTTTTGAATATAGTGGATACAACCAGAAACCCTGTAAACTTAGTTGGTTTTTCCAACCCTTATACTCTTGTGCTATGCATTATTGTGAGCCAGATGTAGGTCTAAAGCATTCAAGAATAGATGTCAATTATTACCTAAAAAAGGGAATAGATATGTCAATTTCCAAAGGTATCTTGAAAATTGGAAATTGCCAAGAAAATCCAATGAGACAAACAAATGACTATTCATTATTTCATACAGCAAACTAAACTCTCAACCAATCATCCTATTACCAAATAATATTTCGGAATGACAACAGTAACCATTCAACAGGGCATATAAATCTACAATGCATTTGAGATTTATGAAAATATCAAATCAAAGGACACACAAGATACAATATCCGTCCCTTTGACTTTCTCAGAAATTAAGAAAGTCCATAAATGATTGAAGAATAAGACTACAATAGCCCTTGGCTATCATTAATGTAGTGGTATGGTTCAATGAGTAAGAAAGGAGAAAAAAGTCCAGGTATGCATTCCTTGGTACTCTAAACTCTAAGGTGACAAATAGTCAGGGACAATAAAAGGCAAGTATTGGTAGTAATAGGATTACCATGTGTAGTTTTTGGTTGATCAAACAAGTAGATAAATCAATTGTGCCATCAATTGGCATTCGAGGCAAGGGCTGTAATTCCTCCCAGCACCAAGAGACTTCACGGACAAACTCTATCCAAAGCACTGCAATGGCTAGCTCAAGCAACGCAATCCGCAAAGAGTAGGGAAAAAAGATAGGGGCGAAAAAAAGTATAAGGCGCCTTAACAAACTTGAAGAATAATAAACTGCTTCTATTAGTCAAGAATAAGTACCACGTATATTGCAATTTCCAAACCAGAGAGCATGTAAACAAAATTGGGCAAAAAGTGACTCAAGAGGGGCTCCTTTAATAGCTCGAGAATTCTTATGCTCAGACTTGACCAAGCCCACTTTCTTTTCTACAGCTGAACAAAATATATCAGAATTGATTAAATTCAGATAACATAATAGAAACGAACCAAGAGATTACAATGATTTTTGTACAGTACAAAATGTTACTTCAGCTACTCAGCTTTGCTGACAGAGAGAAAAAAAGAACTTTAACTTACCTTGCATATGTTAAATGAGCATCAGGTTGTCAATATAAACCTCTTCTCCCAATTCACAAAATTATGGAACTAGCCAGTTAAAATCCTTATAACAAGACCTTTTTAACACACTTAGTAACAGCTAGCTTCAGTTGTATGAAAATTCAGCACCTCCATCCCTTCCTTTCCTTGCTCCTCCCTCTCTCTTTCCTCTTCACCCACACTGCTGTTATATAAATTCTTTATGAAACAATTGGCCGACTACCCTATTATACAACATTGGTCAACTACCCTATTAAATGCTCATTACTACAAAAATAAAGCACCATAAAGTGCCCTAAGACCACCTAGCCGGCTGGTCTACTAAAACCGAAAATTACACCATAAATTTTCAATATTACAAGGCTAACATTACTCCTATATTTACACCTCTATAATCAAGCTATGTATTTACAATCTTTGACTCCAAGAATTGTGCCCCTTCATCAATATGGCTATTATATCATAGCTAGTCAATAGGCCTTAATGGCCATTGACCAAAAACGGTTTTCTCCATTATTGACATTTAATGACCTCAATGATGGCTCAATTATGAATGTTGACTCCAACACTCCCCCTCAAGCTGGAATGTAGATATTGTTCATGCCAAGCTTGCTGATCAACGCTTCAAACGCCGGCCTATGCAAACCTTTCGTCAAGACATCCGCAACTTGTTGTTTGGTGGGAATGTAAATCATGCTAAAACTTCCATCATCAATTTTTTCACGAATGAAGTGACGATCCACTTCAACATGCTTAGTGCGATCATGATGCACTGGATTGTGGGCGATGCTCACTGCTGCTTTATTATCACAATAAAGAGTTATTGAGTCATTAAACATAACATGTAACTCTTTCAATACCTTTTTTATCCACAATCCTTCACATATACCATGTGCAAGTGCTCGGAATTCGGCCTCTGCACTACTTCGGGCTACCACTGCTTGTTTTTTGCTTCGCCAAGTGACTAAATTTCCCCAGACATACGTGCAATATCCCGAGGTAGACCTCCTGTCAATCAATGAACCTGCCCAGTCCGCGTCCGTATACACTTTAAGGCTCCTTTCTCCCCTTTTTTCAAAGAACAAACCTTTACCAGGAGTCCCCTTTAGGTACCTTAGAATTCGAACCACAGCTTCATGATGTTGAGTTCTCGGAGAATGCATAAATTGACTTACCATACTTACAGCAAAGGCAATATCTGGACGAGTGTGTGATAAGTAAATTAGCTTACCAACAAGACGTTGATACCTTTCCCGGTTCACCTCCTCACCTCCATTAAGATCCAATTTTAAGCTCGGCTCTATAGGAGTGGCCGCTGGTCGGCATCCTAACATTCCTGTTTCATTCAACAAGTCCAATACATACTTTCTTTGAGAAATAGATATACCTGAGGAGTTGCGTGCAACTTCCATACCCAAAAAGTATCTCAACGAACCCAGGTCCTTCATTTCAAACCTACTGCTTAGATACTTCTTTAGTGAGTCAATCTCATCATGTGCATCTCCTGTTAGTATGATATCATCAACATAAACGATTAAAATGGCACGAGTCCCTTTCAAAGTATGCTTATAAAACATTGTGTGGTCAGCCTGAGATTGTACGAATCCTTGGGTTTTAACGGCTTGAGTAAACTTTCCAAACCATTCTCTTGGTGATTGTTTTAGTCCGTACAGTGACTTTTTCAATCTACACACCATATTTCTTTCTTTAGTATAACCGGGTGGTAAGTCCATATATACTTCCTCGTGAAGATCACCATTTAAAAAAGCATTTTTAACATCTAACTGTTGAAGTGGCCAATCAAGACATGCTGCTAAGGAGAGAAGAATTCTTACAGTGTTTAACTTGGCCACGGGGGCGAAAGTTTCATTGTAATCTATGCCAGATACCTGGGTAAAGCCCTTAGCAACCAGTCGAGCCTTGTACCTACTGACACTTCCATCCGCATTGAATTTGACTGAGAACACCCATTTGCACCCCACTGGCTTCTTTCCTAGAGGTAGTTTCACGACATTCCAAGTATAGTTTTCCTCTAATGCCCTTAACTCCTCTTGTACTGCCGCCTTCCAATCCTTATCTGCGAGTGCCTCATCAATATTCTTAGGAATTTGTATGTTAGATACCTTTGCATTAAACGCCGAAAAATTGGTTGATAACTTACTGTTCGAAACGAAATTAGAAATGGGATGCTGGGTACATACTCTTTTCCCTTTTCTCAAAGCAATTGGTAGATCCAAATCATTTGAAGCCTCTAGAGTCTCCCCCTCACTGCAAGGGGCAGGAACCGGCTCCAGAGATTGGCATCCTGGAGAAATATCAGTGTCTTTATCAATTTGAGTTTGCTTTTTTCGTGAGTATATGATTATATTTGGTGGTGTAGGTCGGCGTTTTGGACTAGGTGACAAAAAATAGGAGTCAGGCGCCACCACTGGTGGCGCCTGTGGGCTGGCCGAAGGTGTGGTTGGGCTGGCCGGATGTGTGTCAGCAGTCGGCAGATTGAGATTAGGCTGAGATTCTCCCCCTGAACCACTGTCAGGTAAAAGTGGACCTGGTAGTGGTTCATTTGTATCCATAGTAGTGGATTGTTCAAGAAGAAGACGTGAGTCAGAATTTGTTAAAGTTGTTTGTGGTGAGGGGAAGTAAGGTTCAGTTTCCCGAAAAAACACATCCATGGTGACAAAGAAACGTCGGTGTGTAGGAGAATAACATTTATAGCCACGTTGAGTGGATGAATAGCCAACAAATACACATTTGTGAGACCGAGGTTCTAGTTTAGAAATAGACGAGCCACGATGGTGAACAAAGACGACACAACCAAACACTTTGAGAGGGAGAGATGCACCACCCCGGAATAGAGGATATGTTTCATAGAGAATAGAGATAGGGGTTTTAAACTGAAGAGTTTTTGAAGGAAGTCGATTGATTAAATGACACGCAGTAAGAACGGCCTCTCCCCATAAGTAGGTCGGAACATGCATAGTAAACATTAGGGCCCGGACAACTTCTAGAAGATGACGGTTTTTCCGTTCAGCTACACCATTCTGTTGCGGTGTATCTGGACAAGAGCTTTGATGAATAATACCCTCGGAGGCTAAGTAGATATTCAGAGTTTTGTTGAAGTATTCGGTACCATTATCTGTTCGGAGAACTTTAATAGTGGTTTGGAACTGAGTCTTTATCATAGAGTGGAAATTTTGAAACGCAGTTGTGACTTCAGTTTTTTCTTTAAGAAGGTACACCCAACAAACCCTTGTATGATCATCAATGAATGTAACAAACCATCTGGCCCCCGAGATGTTTTTTATGCGAGAGGGTCCCCAAAGATCACTATGCACAAGATGAAAAGGAGCAGATTTGACATGCTGTTTTGATGGGTAGTTATGTCTGACTTGTTTAGCAAAGACACATGCATCACAATGCAGGGTGGACAATTGTTTATTCACAGGGAAGAATTGTTTAAGATAACGAAGACTGGGATGTCCCAATCTTTGATGAAGTAAGAGTACATCCATTGGTCTAGAATCATTTTCGACACTAAGAGGGGTTGTAGGGGTAGAGGTGTGAAGTACAAATTTCTTTGTTTCTATGCTGCTGTCATCCTCAAAGTGATAAAGGCCACCTCTTTCTCTAGCAATGCCAATCGTCCTCCCCGATCTCTGCTCCTGCAAAACACACCATTGTGCAGAAAATTTAGCAACACAACTAGTATCCTTAGTAAGCTTGCTGATAGCAATCAAATTACACGTCAACTTGGGAACATAGAGTACTGATTGGAGAGTAAGTGCAGAAGACAATTTTACAGTTCCTTTTCCCACAACTAGTGCAAAGGTCCCATCTGCTACTTTCACCCTCAGAATTTCAGAACTCGGAACATATGTTGTAAACAAAGATAGAGTACCTGTCATATGATCAGTAGCCCCAGTATCTAGGATCCAGGGTGAGGCTTCCACAAAATTAACCGTACCTTGATGTGTGTTGGTATGGTTCGGGGCGCCACCTTCGGCCTTGACTTGGAGGAGCGAGATCAATTGTTCAAGTTGTGCCTTGCTAGGGCTGGCCATCGCTAGTGGGGCGGCGGTAGAGGTGGCGGCCGCCATTGTGGCGGCATTTGAAGATAGAGGTGATGATGAACTCATCTCGGTATGGATGAGAGGGATATTTGGACTTGTTTAAGGTGAATGCTCTGATACCATGAAACAATTGGCCGAGCAAGGTATGAAGAAAAAGATTACTTTTTCATTACTCTTGAGAGTGTGCTTTACAATGTATATTTATACAACATTGGTCAACTACCCTACTAAATGCTCATTACTACAAAAATAAAGCACCATAAAGTGCCCTAAGACCACCTAGCCGGCTGGTCTACTAAAACCGAAAATTACACCATAAATTTTCAATATTACAAGGCTAACATTACTCCTATATTTACACCTCTATAATCAAGCTATGTATTTACAATCTTTGACTCCAAGAATGGTGCCCCTTCATCAATATGGCTATTATATCATAGCTAGTCAATAGGCCTTAATGGCCATTGACCAAAAACGGTTTTCTCCATTATTGACATTTAATGACCTCAATGATGGCTCAATTATGAATGTAGACTCCAACACTTTAGCATAAAGGCCAAAGCTATATTTTGCCATTATGTTACAGGCAGCATAAGGTTTTTGTGAAGCATCATAACACAATAGAATTGAACCAAGAGACTGAAATAACTTTTGCAAGTACAATATATGTTACTTCAGCTAGTCAGATATTGCCAACAGATAAAAAGTAATAGCTACCTTCCAAGCCGCCACTGTATATGTAAAATGACCATCAAGTCGTCAATACAAACCTCATCTTCCAAAACACAGAACCATGCACCTAACGAGTTATAATCCTTCTAACAAGACCTTTTACCACACTTAATAACAGCTAGCTGCAACTGTATAAAAATCCAGCACCTCCATCCCTACCCTCCTCACTCCTCCCTCTTACTCTGTTTACTCTTCATACACTCTGCTGTCATACTTTAGCACAAAAGCTACATTTAGCCATTATGTTAAAGTCAGCATAAGGTTTTGGCCCATGCAACAACCAGAACACATTAGCATACACAAATAGAGAATTTGAAATAAAACATGTACCATCATGAAAGAGGTCTTTAAGCACACGATCAAGAACCGTAGGCGGAGGTATAACTGCTGCAGACTTTACATTGTCCGGTCGCGAACTTTCAACTGCAACAAACAGTTTAGTTTAAATTTAGGTTCATCAAGAATTCTACCTACTTGTAAATCAAGGACGTGTGTCCCCTTACAGTAAACATACATGTATAAAAACTAAACTAAAATGACATTCTAACCTGACACAAAATCTTCCATAAATTGAACTTGAAAGGCTGACGCCAATGCGTCCACCAAAAGGCGCAGTTGTGATGCGAATCCTACTGTTTTCCCATCAGAGCTCTCGCTGCAGAATGGACAGGCTTGTTACCATATAGATCAACAAATTACAAACATACAAGATAAACTCAAAGAAAGTGCAAGAAAATAACGTTACAAAATCATCCCGGTAAAGAAACGGCTTATAAGAATGCCATACAAGCCATTTATCCATACCCTTGTCTACTTTGATTAACAGATCATACCCTTGGCCCCTATATATACCCTACTGTTCTGGATGTCTTGATATTTTTGTGACGTGCACTCTTAAATTCCAGAGAACAGATAAATACTGCAAGAACATAGCGCTCAAATCCCATTTCATCCTTTTGTAACCAAAAGTTACTAATCTTAAAATTGCATATAAAATACTTTACAATCTTCTCAAAGATTATATGACAAACTTGGACACATAAACCACTTGTCAGCTTCAAGGGGCGAGACATTTTCTAGTTCAGCCATATCCATGGAACTTTCTATAGCTCTGTCCTGCCACAAGGATATCAACTCCAATCCTGCATCAAAACAAATATAGCGATCATTAGTATTTTACCCCAGCCATGTAAACTTCTGGCAGAGCTACAAAGATGAACAAAATCATTCAACACAAACAGCTATAGTATTACAATTGTCCTTTCACATACCATTGAAGAAAGAACAAATAAAAAATGTTATATAACTCACCATTAACGTTTCTCTCGTCACTAAATTTACCTTTCACAGGATCCTCTGCAGTGTACCACTCACTCCAAGGGCAATCGTCATCCCACTGTATCTTGTTATGGGTGTTAACTTCAGAAACCCCACTAGATTCGAGAGGATACGTTTCAGACTCTTGCATTTCACCTTCGCCAGCAGTGGGAAGTGTTTTGTAGGTCAGCTTCATCTTAAAATGGACATTGAAAAGATGCATAGACAAGTCCACAACAGAGTAAACCTTCAGCATAAGATTAAGCATTGTACGTGAGAAATACATAACAAGAAAAAAGGAGGGGGGTTGGCAAAGAAAGAAAGGGAGTATCCTTACGCCCCATGTTACTAACTCAAACCCAAAAAAAAAAAAACTTCCTTTTGCAATTCAGACACAAGCTAGAAGATGTAACTTGATGCAATATCAGTAATCCATCAACAAGAAAAGATTATCCCGCACACACGTGGATTATAGGAAAACAATGTCTAGAAGTGGTCCCTTCTCTTGAAAGAATAGAGATAGTGTTGTAGCAATAAAAAAGGACGACAGACAAATTCTACGCAAAAATAATAGGGGATTACTAGTGACAAAGATAACGTGCATCTGCTTCTCACTCTTAACACGGCGGAAGTCAAAGAATTACCGGAGGTTATTAAACTGATTTCCACACTAGCAGCAAAGAAGCATAGTTTTGAGCAATAAGAAACGTACAAATTTGGAAACAAACAACTCGTACAATCCCTCCAAATGCAAAAGCTTTACTGGAACCTGGCTACCAATACTATCTGCTTCAAATCTTCTGGTGAAAATTGTACCCATATTCTGAATGCCAATGTAGGCTTTACGGGAAGGATCGTGTACTGGAACAAATGCAGGCCACAGGCTATACATAGAAAAGAATAGAAATGCCTTTATTTTGTTTCATCCACAATGTTCCACAAAAAGTATAAGTGCATTAAATTCATGGGTGTCCCAAAATGCAGGCTAAGCAAATGTAATCCACAAATCATCAATATCCAAAGAGCACTTGATCACACCAACTTACAAGTCTGATTTAAATCTGAAAATTTTCCTTAATATTGATAGAACCTTTCCAGACCACAAGAAATTCAGCATTAAATTGTGGATGTTAACCTATGTCAACAACATACCTGGAACAGTTAGACAAAGCTATCGCCACAGCACTTAAAAGTTTGCTAGCCTCTGGTGCATCAAGAATTACACCGCTAGCACTTTGGGGAGCAATGACCTATGATTATAGATTGAAAAGAATTAAGCACCTGTTATATAGGCAAAAAGCTTGCCAAATTTTTAGTGAGAGGAATGGGTAGACAAACGGACCAGAAAATCCTTCACCCCAAAAGATTCTTGCAGATCATGCACCGTGGAAATCCAATCCATAACTTTTCCTAAAATTAGAATAACTTCAGCGGGGAAGAGAGAGAGAGAGAGAAATAAAGGACTAGAATATGAAGATCTGATCTTATGTAACATGTCTTTACCATCAGTACAGGCTCCAAAATAGTACTCCATGATGTAGTTCTTGGATGCATATTTAAGTTCAGATTTCACCTTATAGATGTTACTAGAGATAGCAGAACAAACAGCGCCTTTTTCCTACATGGGAAAAGTAGAGCAAAAATGTAGGTCAGATACTTCTGTTGTAATCCATAGAAAGATGTAATTCGATGCTTGTCAATCAAGAACCCCAGATTCAGTACAGGTTTTTTAAAAAAAAAAACATTCAGCAGCATTTCAGCTTATCTCTGCTCGTTTTTCTAGAATCCTTAATACTTCAGAAAGATATATAGAAGAACACAGGTTAATCATCCATGAATATCAAGAGAAAAATGGCATTTTAGAAGAAGCAATATGATAGAATGACTCATAAAGTCAACGAGCCAATTTCAGCAATAATTGGCGGAGATGCCTATATTCATAGACCACTGAAGAGAAAAGTTGACTTAGTCCAACAGCACAAAAAAGAAAAGCAAAGAAAAGAAAAGATACTAAACCAAAAAATCAAAACGTCCTAAAGAAGACCGGCAGAAGAAATCCTTGCTAGATCATTAAACCAACAAAAAGACCTAGGATAATGCAATCCTGCAATCCAGCACTCCAGCTGCTTATAAAATGTCTTACATAAGAAACAAAGTAAGCGAACCTACATCGTTTATCACAATTACCATTATCCATCCATAAAAGGGGGTCAAGTGAACTAAAACTGAATAATATAATAGTGAAAAACCAAGCATACCAACAAATTTTTTGGACCATCAGCCAACCATTGTCGACAAACAGCCTCTATCTCAGATATGAACCTACATTGAATATATCGTGTCACAATATCAACGTCAGATCTTCTGTCCAAAAAATTACAACTGTATATATGAAGTTGTATGTATTTCCGAATATGTGAATAAGAAAGGCTGAGATATTCAGCAACCAAATTTTCTCCTACACTACCTTTCCCATGATGATGCCAGAGTAAAATCATCAAAATGCTCAAACTGCATCAAATTAACAAGAGAAACGATGAGGAAAAATCAAAGCTAAAGGTAAAGCAGAAAGGTTTAGAGTTGACTATTTCAGCAACCGTTATTGACCTGAACAACCCAAGGGTCCAGGACACATTCAGATCAGTTCTCTATATGAATAACATTAGCAGGTAACACCTCTAGTAGGAGTATAATCGAAAACACTTCCAGAAACCTTGAATCTTTAACTCACAGAAGACAAGAAATACAAGAATACCTGTTCTTGATCGTCTTCCTCTGAGAATGCTTCTACTTTGACTTGTTGACGCCATTCATGGACAAATGCAGTCCCTAGTTCTACATAAACATAATTATTTAAAGATATCTTCGTCTCAGTACGATTTTCTTGGGTATTCTATCTTTGTTTTAGTAAATTTTTCCAAGAATATCCCAATAATCGCAAGAGCCACAAGGTTTCGAGTTGACTATTTCAGCAACCCTTATTGACCTGAACAACGCAAGGGTCCAGGACACATTCAGATCAGTTCTCTATATGAATAACATTAGCAGGTAACACCTCTAGTAGGAGTATAATCGAAAACACTTCCAGAAACCTTGAATCTTTAACTCACAGAAGACAAGAAATACAAGAATACCTGTTCTTGATCGTCTTCCTCGAGAATGCTTCTACTTTGACTTGTTGACGCCATTCACGGACAAATGCAGTCCCTAGTTCTACATAAACATAATTATTTAAAGATATCTTCGTCTCAGTACGATTTCCTAGGGTATCCTATCTTCCCTTTAGTAAATTTTTCCAAGAAATATCCCAATAATCGCAAGAGCCACGAGCCTAACAATTACAATTTTGAAAAGTAAGAGCTAATTGGATTTCAGGGAACATATCCACCAAAAAGATGCTAGAGAGATATCACCGGTAAAATTGTAAAGTGTCGAGATATTAGGCTACGGAGAATCAGACGGAGGGAGAGAGACGAACATTAAACGATTATTTAAAAAGAGGGAAAGGCGGTGAGAGCGTATCTTACGCCTTCAGCATCTTAAGCGAATACGAGAAGATTGATTGAAAGTGGCTTCTCATCGGTCTTTTATGGTAAACCACTAACGGACCTTTTCCCTTTCAGTTTTCTCCAATTGCTGGGTTTTTTTTTCTTTCTTTTCTTTCTTGTTTTCCTTTTTTTTTTTTATAAGATTCTAAATAGAAAAGTCATGCCCGATAACCACTCCGGCACGCCCACGTGGTTGCATTTGAGTCTTCTCCTTTAATATTCAACACAAAACCGTTTTGATGTTCACTAACTGTCCAACTTAATTTAAACAAGCATAATCTATTAATTAAGATTTTCAGATTGTTAATTTGGACACGAATTAATTTATGTGCATTTACAACAACAACATTAGGGGAAGTAATAGGAGGTATGTACGCAAGAAACACACAGTTGTTTCGCCATGACTTATAATAAAAATTGTTCAAGATTCTAACACATAAAGATGATTTCTCAATAACGCATAACAAAAATTACGTCAAGATATATCGATCTATTAAATATAAAAAATACAGCTAATTTGAAAAACGCAGTCACTACAATTGATTTAGATCCAGTAGATTGAATGATGAAATCCAGAATCTCCAAGATCTTCTTAAGTAGCGGCGAATCTCCTTTGTGTTTTTCTTTGATTCCTATTTATTTTTTCTAATACAGGAAGTTATTGAACTCAACCTAATGAAAGATATAGTCGAGCAAGTTTTACAATGTTAATTAAGCGTAAAGCTTTTGCATGACAATGTACAACGTAGTGTCGATTGATGCTTTCCATTTCACACATCAAAATCAGCCACTGGATTCGTCTAAAGTGTCTTCTACATAGCATTTTAGGCGCTTCAACACAAATCTTCCACACTATCTTCATTATCCCAACCATGCCTTCAAGTTTAGTCCTCTGCTGACAAAGTCGAATCTTCTATTTTGCTATCTTTCTCAAGTGTGACAAGGCAAAACTGTTTACATATTTCAAGTTACAGAACAATTATTATAAGTAGCACATATGTTTAATATATAGTATTGCACTAAAAAAACTTCCTGCATGTTGCAAGTTATGTAGAAATTTTGTAAGCTACTATGTATATCAGCCTATAAGTAACAAAACAACCTAAAAAATAACATATACATGCGGGGCGTCTCTCTACCAGAATACTGAACACAATATTTTCCTTACTGCAATAGTTAAAATAGACATTGAGTTAATATGCGAGGTGACAAATATAACATCACCTATTTACAATATTTCATAACTTTTGTAAAAGAGCGACGAACAAATATAACGCCACATAGAAGGACATTTCAATCTTGTAGGTTTTGTACAAATATTATAAGTTTTCCTTTATTGTTTCGTAAATTGTAATAGTATTCCTTTTAATTATTTATTTCTCCTCCTTGTAAAGTATGTTAATTTGCATAAAATATTCAGTGTCTCTCAGTATTGCATGTTCGTTTTAGGTATTTCGTTTGTGGGAAATATATGCACTTTATCAACAGCATGCATAATTAATGTCATAACCTTTAATGCAGTCATTTGTTATGGGTTTAGTGATTGCTCTCGCTCTAGAAACAACTTTTTCTCTTCGTGAACAACACAAGACGATGTTGGAGGGGGTATATGCATGTCTAGCTTTTTCTCTCTGTGATCGCCCTGTGTATATGCACATACATGCATATGTGTATACGAATAGGCGTATATGACATAGCCTATACGCATATGCACGTAGGCAATAGGTAAGCTACGCTTGAAAGATCTGTAGATTGTTTATTTTACCTACATGTTATCCTGTTCACGTCAAAGAAAGCATTGACAACAAGAAGTACCTGAAATCATTCTTTCCATACATTCCACCATTTCAGTCGCAAGACGTAATGGCCAGAGCAACCCTGAGATCATTAGATGTCCCGCAAGTGTACATTCTGTATGTTTCAATTTCTTTTTTATAATCCTCAGGATCATTTGCGGCATAGTAACTTCCTCTGACATGATCATACTTGGAGAATATAATTTCCCTTAATACTGGTTCATGACCGTTCAGGAGATTCCTCCCATGCTCAACACTTTCCTCCAGGACTGATTAGCAGATGGAGGAGGAAACATGCTTGCTATTGCTTCCCTTTCATGCATCAGGACTTCTAGCTTCTTGGTATACTCCTAAACCAATATCACAGCAAAAGCACCCTTATGAATCAAAGGTTTCAGGAAAAAGAAGCACAACTAAACCCAGGGACAAAAACATGAACTTTTCAAGAAAAAGGTTCACAACAGAGAGAGAGATCAAGACTTGACCTCCCAACTTGGACCAACAGAATACTCTTCAAGAAATTTTGCTCGGTCCATCTATCCACAACAATGTTACAGCAAATTTTGTACTATATTATCCTCAAATACCACAGCGAGCATGCAAGTTACACAAGCATACTAGCCGCATCAGCAAAAATATTCATTCTTCCAGCACCAAGCAGCACATGACAAATGAGGCGAAATACTCGAAGCAAAAAATGATTCTCGCACGTCCAAAGTAAAAGCAAAGAAAATTTATAAATTGTGTTGACATGATTGCCGAATCAGCTAAGCTATTCTGGATGTCGACAAAGGGCATATATATAAGAGAAGCATAAAGAAACAGCTGCCTCAAAAAGGCAGTGCAATGCAGCAAATTACCTTCTCCAAATTATTGCTCAATGAACCCGTTCCCATTCTTGGAAGGTAAGATTTGAAGAAGTTGCTAAAAATTGCCTCTGATAAGCGTGGTGCTTGCAAGAACTTGCGATGAAGTGAAGCTGCTAGAGTGAGTAGCCTCTCAACGTGGCCAAAAATTACACAAAGCCGATCAAGGTCTTCAATAATCTCACTATCTACAGAGAAACTCTTTCCTGCAATTCAGATGGCTGGAGTTAAAATTTCCACGTATATTTGTAATAGAACATGGAGAAGTATAAATAGAAACATTTGAAAAGCATACGCTGTAAGCATCTCAAGCTGGATGCCATGGTAGCATAAAGTTGCTCGATTTTTGCTGTATTCGTTGTAAAGCCACCAAACGTAGTCCGACTCAATGTATCACCAGCTGCCCTGAAAGTGGTACAGACCATTTGTTCCAGCAACTGATGTGGCCGCAGAGTCTCCAGATAATGAAGAACCTGTCGAAATGAGATGACATTACATCTGATAGATGCCAGGTGTGCAAGCCTGCATAACAATGTTGCTACTTCCACCACCGGTCTCTGGTCAACCCCAACATTGGAAAGAAGTTTCAAGGGGTGTGGAAAAGCATATTCAGTCGTATGTCCTATTTTGTTAGCAAAATAATGTTCAAGAGGTAATAATATATGGTAGGATGCCATGTAACCTCTACATTGCTCTTCATCAATTAAGTATACAAATTAGAAAGAACAAGAAAAGGTACCTTTTCCCCCTCCCGATTTGGATCGAGAAGCGGCTTCTGCTCACATGCCGGCAAAGGTGGGGCCTCGTTCCAAATCCTTCGCCACGAGTTCCCATTCTCAGACATTCTCTCGGAAAGCTTTCCTCGAGGAGGCCATACCCTTACCCTGTCTGGGATTTCAGCTGAAGTCGTTTGGGATCCTACAATCTTGTTATCCTCCCAATCTCTAGGAGAATGCCATCGAATAAAATCTTCAAATAACGCATCAGGATTTGCTGCTTTAAAGGCTGACATGTCTGATTAAGACCATAGGAAAATTTTAAGTCAACATCAATAACAATAAAACTGATTGGGATACTGCCGTAAACAGTATGACCGTAGTATTTTTGCCAAAAGCAGGCCTGTTACTATCTTTTGTTTCTGAGGCGTTCATGACATGTAGTTTTGGCCCTTGACTTTTTTTATATCCTCTCACTCTATCAAAGAGAACTCTACTTGAAAAGAAAAAGAATAAAAAAAAATCATCCAACACACTGATTTGGCAAACTGAATATCACTTATTTTAAATATAAACTATCTACTATGCGGTCCAAACACCACCACCACCACCACCACCACCACCACCCCCTCCAACCAAACCAACCTCAAAAGAAGAGAGGAAGGGGGAAAGCACCTTTTTTTATAGAGGGGGAAAGCAACTTGTGTCACTTACATCCTCAAAAACTCCCAAAGGTCTTGCGGTCTCCAAATATCAAACATTTAGGGACAGTGAGTCAATGTTTTCATGTTTTGTGTTTGTATTATGTAGCTCCTAACAGAAAATTATATTCTTCCCAGTAATCAATGAGTGCACTTTTCTCCAACTACATCAGTCACTTCAGATCAGAAGCCTCAGAGCAAAACAAAAATTTCATATGATTTTAAAGGTTCAGCAATATTACCTGATAACAAGATTTCTTTCTCAAGTTGGGCTGAAAAACTCTGCAAAGAAAATACATGCAATTAATGAAAAGGCAGATAATGAAATTCATGCAATGAGGCGTCTATCACACACCAAGATAAGAAAATATGAAGACAGAAATATACTGTTAAGGCCAGTGACTCGAGTTCAATCAGTAGAACAAAGAAGCAACTATCAATTTTCTCATCAAGTAGTTCAAAGGGAAGGTTACACTAGAAATCTGAGTTTTGCAAAAATTGCAAGTTATTCGTCAGCTGCTCATCATGTTCAGCCCGCCTCCGTTCTCTCAACATCAAAATCTACTAATAACATCCTGTATATGCCAAACAAAAAGATTATCTTTCTTTTTTTTGTAAATTAATTTTATGTAAGTAAAAATATTTACTAAAGGAAGCAGCAAGCAAAGCTTGCTATGTGGAACCAGCCTTATAG
>AP025040.1:6244592-6264117 GCA_036186865.1 Eustoma russellianum | reverse complement strand
GACTTTCCATGAGCACTAAAAATAAGGATGAATCTACTGCAATTTGAAGCCCAATTCAGGATTTAATGTTGGAACAAGATCATGTCCTTGAGGAGATATATCCTTGTATGATTATTAGTATTCCATTATTTAAATCATTCTTCCATCCCCTCCAAAATGTGATCAAATTGTGGTGTGTTAGGAGACATGAAGAAAAGATAATTTCTTGGGTGAATGAAGATATAGTTGATGAAGAAGATGAAAGTAGATCAGCTGCTAATGGATTTTTATACACTAATTTGATGGTTCTGGGATCTGAGAGGTAAGCAAGACTTCAATAACAAAGCTTTTCCTAGACAACTGAAAAGAAAATTGGAGTAAATTTGCCTGTGATGAAGAAATTGAAATTTAAAAGAAAAGGTCAGATGTGCTACCACACACGTTGCAAGTCATGCAAATGGTTAAAAGATTGGGTCATGAAACCACACAGGTCAAAGGATGGAGTTCGAAACTGTGGAGGTTCAAAGGTTAGCTTTGTCAAAACCAAAACGGTCATTTTCTCTACAAAATAAAAGAGAAGCTGCCATTTTGTTGAGTTGATAAAATAGCAGTTCCAAAAGTAAAAAAATATGTACCGCAGATATAGGGGCACTAAACATTGAATTTCCTAGACAGGCATCTAATTTTCAAATCGGAGGTAATACTATGTCATAAATGCTTTGTTTTCACAAGAGAACCATCCAGACTAGAGACCTTACAGATGTACTCCCAAAGGCTTCAACAGCTTGTAGTCGTTCTTCATGCATGTCTTCTGTCATAAGAGGAGGATCCTACAACATAGCCCCATAGTTGTCATTCAAAGATAAAAGATTACGAAAAGAAAGGGAACTGGAAGTGCACAGCTGAGCAAGCAATTTGGAACAACCTGAGTAAACGGAAGCATGCATGTACTGACGAGACTTCAGAAGCATCATGTTATCAATGATTCCAGCAGATCCCTCCCTGATACAATCTGAAGGCACAGAATCATAGCGTTTTGCATATTTCTGGGGAACAGAATTGAAGAAGGACGGTGATACCCTGTGATCAAAGCAGGAAGAAAAATAGTCAAATGAATCCCCAAAAATGCACAGCAGGTTTGCAAATCAAACAAATCCAGTTAAGTTAAAACATGTTAAATCTGTTTGGTAAACAATTATAATAGCAATTAAAAAAATCAGTTACCTGAGTTATTTCGATTAAAGTCACTGAAACGTCTAAATTATATTTGTTTCAAAATTTTACTTTAAGACAATAAATTACCAACCTGGTAAAAGATATATCCAATGAGGTACCATTTTGATCCTTGTAATGTGATCTTTGATATAAGATAACCAATTGTACAACAGTGTTATCATTTTGCAAATGTTACTTCTTATGTCTGGTGTAGAAGTGGAAAAGTAAAAGAGAGAAATCTCGTATTAAAAATGTATTTTGAGTTAAACTATTGTTTGGAAACGATTTTTTGAGTCAATTTAACTTAAAATTTCCTTCCGAGCACAACCACAATCCTCCCCAATCAAAGAAAAGGTGCAATGTGAATGCACAGAAATTTTTCAAATCAAGCCAGTCCATTAAATTTTAGTTACTAATTGGTAAAGATGTGCCCCTTCAGGCCTTTCCTCCCTGCTGGAGATTGCTGGGGCTTGCCCAGTGCTTCCATTGCATATAAAATGAAAGCCATATAATAGAAATAACATAGAAAAACCTTGATAAAAATTTTGGGGAAACAGCTGGTAACTCAATAGGTTGCCTTTGATCTGAAAGCATTCATTGGTAAATACAGAATTTAAAGAAGTGCCTGCGAAGCATCTTGGCACTTATGGTGTATTAAAGCCCCTTCGAGGAAACTATATGAATTGGCTGTTCCCCCTTACAGAAAAAGCATAAAGTGGACTAACTTTTGAGAAGGTAAACCTAATGAAAAGTGCTATTACACATACCAAAGAAAGACAAAAAAAAGGAAAGCCGAATGCAAAAGTGATCCTTCACAAAAGAAAAAATGAAAGCAACAGCTTAATTCCCACCAATATCCTAAGGAAAGAATAAAGAGAAAACTAAATTACTGGCTCCAGTCTCCCCAAACAAATAATCATGCAGAAGGCAAAGGGAAATAGAAGTAAATGATATCATTTACAATGATGCCAGATATGTCACCTGGACTCAGGTACGTACACATATTCGTGTGTCGGACACCTCACATTTTATAAAAGTAAAGGATATGGGGACACGCAAAAATATTGGACACGGGTGCTGGGATAAAAAAACATCGATTCAAGTTTTAAATTCATCCCCACCATCTTCTACCGTCGTCTGCCATCAGAGGATGCCAGAGGTGTTCAACAACGTCAGGGCAATCTTTTGATGTACTACAACAGTCCAGAATTTGGAAGTCAATGATAACCAAATTGCCCATTCTGATTCTATCCAAGTAGACCAGTGCAAAATGCACATACAACACACAATTTATCTGTGTCATGGCAGGTAGTAAACTTCCCTAATATAGAAAATATTCCACTTTCCTAAATATAAAAAAAAGATACTATTGTCAAAGAATATGAGTATCCCATTTTGTTGTGCATACTTGTAACAGAATCAGGGCGTGCAAATAAAAAAAAAGTCATAAAAAGCACATTATTGCTATGTGCACAGATTAGAGTTTTCTATAATCAACAAGTGTGGCATGCATCAATATTTGTCGATGCAATGTCTGCAGGAAAACTTCCATTACCAAACAGTGCCACATGATGACCAACAGGAAAAAAATCGCATAATGAATTGCATTTCCTGCTGGCAGGACATAAGAATATGCTACCAAGTTAAGTTCAATGACCAAACATGGTTAGTTAAAACTGATGAATATAAAGAGTTCTCACTTGATTTTCACCTGTCTCTTTCCCCATTGGAATCTTCGGTGGCGTCTGGTAAAGTACCTGGACAATCCTGTTATAGCACAAGTTTAGTCAGGTAAGACAACGTTTCCAATCAATAGCAACGCGAGAAAGCTAGATTGCTTTACTCAACACGTCTATAAGGATAAAGAGGACAAAAATAATCAAATACACCTTGACGTTAGGTGAATCAAAATCCTCTTTACTATTGATGTCTTGAGTTTTTTGGCGATGTTGACGCTTCTTATCAATGCATATTGCAAGCTGAAAATATAGGTAAGCCAGGAAGACAGGTACGAGAAAAGTCAAAGGCAAGAGAAGCATGTCATTTTCTAAAGAACTAGAAAAAATACGTAAATTGAAGCATGAAGTTTGAAATAAACTTTTGAATTTAGTGGATACAACCAGAAACCCTGTAAACTTAGTTGGTTTTTCCAACCCTTATACTCTTGTGCTATGCATTATTGTGAGCCAGATGTAGGTCTAAAGCATTCAAGAATAGATGTCAATTATTACCTAAAAAAGGGAATAGATATGTCAATTTCTAAAGGTATCTTGAAAATTGGAAATTGCCAAGAAAATCCAATGAGACAAACAAATGACTATTCATTATTTCATACAGCAAACTAAACTCTCAACCAATCATCCTATTACCAAATAATATTTCGGAATGACAACAGTAACCATTCAACAGGGCATATAAATCTACAATGCATTTGAGATTTATGAAAATATCAAATCAAAGTACACACAAGATACAATATCCGTCCCTTTGACTTTCTCAGAAATTAAGAAAGTCCATAAATGATTGAAGAATAAGACTACAATAGCCCTTGGCTATCATTAATGTAGTGGTATGGTTCAATGAGTAAGAAAGGAGAAAAAAGTCCAGGTATGCATTCCTTGGTACTCTAAACTCTAAGGTGACAAATAGTCAGGGACAATAACAAGGCAAGTATTGGTAGTAATAGGATTACCATGTGTAGTTTTTGGTTGATCAAACAAGTAGATAAATCAATTGTGCCATCAATTGGCATTCGAGGCAAGGGCTGTAATTCCTCCCAGCACCAAGAGACTTCACGGACAAACTCTATCCAAAGCACTGCAATGGCTAGCTCAAGCAACGCAATCCGCAAAGAGTAGGGAAAAAAGATAGGGGCGAAAAAAAGTATAAGGCGCCTTAACAAACTTGAAGAATAATAAACTGCTTCTATTAGTCAAGAATAAGTACCACGTATATTGCAATTTCCAAACCAGAGAGCATGTAAACAAAATTGGGCAAAAAGTGACTCAAGAGGGGCTCCTTTAATAGCTCGAGAATTCTTATGCTCAGACTTGACCAAGCCCACTTTCTTTTCTACAGCTGAACAAAAGATATCAGAATTGATTAAATTCAGATAACATAATAGAAACGAACCAAGAGATTACAATGATTTTTGTACAGTACAAAATGTTACTTCAGCTACTCAGCTTTGCTGACAGAGAGAAAAAAAGAACTTTAACTTACCTTGCATATGTTAAATGAGCATCAGGTTGTCAATATAAACCTCTTCTCCCAATTCACAAAATTATGGAACTAGCCAGTTAAAATCCTTATAACAAGACCTTTTTAACACACTTAGTAACAGCTAGCTTCAGTTGTATGAAAATTCAGCACCTCCATCCCTTCCTTTCCTTGCTCCTCCCTCTCTCTTTCCTCTTCACCCACACTGCTGTTATATAAATTCTTTAGCATAAAGGCCAAAGCTATATTTTGCAATTATGTTACAGGCAGCATAAGGTTTTTGTGAAGCATCATAACACAATAGAATTGAACCAAGAGACTGAAATAACTTTTGCAAGTACAATATATGTTACTTCAGCTAGTCAGATATTGCCAACAGATAAAAAGTAATAGCTACCTTCCAAGCCGCCACTGTATATGTAAAATGACCATCAAGTCGTCAATACAAACCTCATCTTCCAAAACACAGAACCATGCACCTAACAAGTTATAATCCTTCTAACAAGACCTTTTACCACACTTAATAACAGCTAGCTGCAACTGTATAAAAATCCAGCACCTCCATCCCTACCCTCCTCACTCCTCCCTCTTACTCTGTTTACTCTTCATACACTCTGCTGTCATACTTTAGCACAAAAGCTACATTTAGCCATTATGTTAAAGTCAGCATAAGGTTTTGGCCCATGCAACAACCAGAACACATTAGCATACACAAATAGAGAATTTGAAATAAAACATGTACCATCATGAAAGAGGTCTTTAAGCACACGATCAAGGGGCGAGACATTTTCTAGTTCAGCCATATCCATGGAACTTTCTATAGCTCTGTCTTGCCACAAGGATATCAACTCCAATCCTGCAATCAAAACAAATATAAGCGATCATTAGTATTTTACCCCAGCCATGTAAACTTCTGGCAGAGCTACAAAGATGAACAAAATCATTCAACACAAACAGCTATAGTATTACAATTGTCCTTTCACATACCATTGAAGAAAGAACAAATAAAAAATGTTATATAACTCACCATTAACGTTTCTCTCGTCACTAAATTTACCTTTCACAGGATCCTCTGCAGCGTACCACTCACTCCAAGGGCAATCGTCATCCCACTATATCTTGTTATGGGTGTTAACTTCAGAAACCCCACTAAGTTCGAGAGGATACGTTTCAGACTCTTGCATTTCACCTTCGTCAGCAGTGGGAAGTGTTTTGTAGGTCAGCTTCATCTTAAAATGGACATTGAAAAGATGCATAGACAAGTCCACAGCAGAGTAAACCTTCAGCATAAGATTAAGCATTGTACGTGAGAAATACATAACAAGAAAAAGGAGGGGGGTTGGCAAAGAAAGAAAGGGAGTATCCTTACGCCCCATGTTACTAACTCAAACCAAAAAAAAAAAAAATTCCTTTTGCAATTCAGACACAAGCTAGAAGATGTAACTTGATGCAATATCAGTAATCCATCAACAAGAAAAGATTATCCTGCACACACGTGGATTATAGGAAAACAATGTCTAGAAGTGGTCCCTTCTCTTGAAAGAATAGAGATAGTGTTGTAGCAATAAAAAAGGACGACAGACAAATTCTACGCAAAAATAATAGGGGATTACTAGTGACAAAGATAACGTGCATCTGCTTCTCACTCTTAACACGGCGGAAGTCAAAGAATTACCGGAGGTTATTAAACTGATTTCCACACTAGCAGCAAAGAAGCATAGTTTTGAGCAATAAGAAACGTACAAATTTGGAAACAAACAACTCGTACAATCCCTCCAAATGCAAAAGCTTTACTGGAACCTGGCTACCAATACTATCTGCTTCACATCTTCTGGTGAAAATTGTACCCATATTCTGAATGCCAATGTAGGCTTTACGGGAAGGATCGTGTACTGGAACAAATGCAGGCCACAGGCTATACATAGAAAAGAATAGAAATGCCTTTATTTTGTTTCATCCACAATGTTCCACAAAAAGTATAAGTGCATTAAATTCATGGGTGTCCCAAAATGCAGGCTAAGCAAATGTAATCCACAAATCATCAATATCCAAAGAGCACTTGATCACACCAACTTACAAGTCTGATTTAAATCTGAAAATTTTCCTTAATATTGATAGAACCTTTCCAGACCACAAGAAATTCAGCATTAAAATGTGGATGTTAACCTATGTCAACAACATACCTGGAACAGTTAGACAAAGCTATCGCCACAGCACTTAAAAGTTTGCTAGCCTCTGGTGCATCAAGAATTACACCGCTAGCACTTTGGGGAGCAATGACCTATGATTATAGATTGAAAAGAATTAAGCACCTGTTATATAGGCAAAAAGCTTGCCAAATTTTTAGTGAGAGGAATGGGTAGACAAACGGACCAGAAAATCCTTCACCCCAAAAGATTCTTGCAGATCATGCACCGTGGAAATCCAATCCATAACTTTTCCTAAAATTAGAATAACTTCAGCGGGGAAGAGAGAGAGAGAGAGAGAGAGAGAGAGAGAGAGAGAGAGAGAAATAAAGGACTACAATATGAAGATCTGATCTTATGTAACATGTCTTTACCATCAGTACAGGCTCCAAAATAGTACTCCATGATGTAGTTCTTGGATGCATATTTAAGTTCAGATTTCACCTTATAGATGTTACTAGAGATAGCAGAACAAACAGCGCCTTTTTCCTACATGGGAAAAGTAGAGCAAAAATGTAGGTCAGATACTTCTGTTGTAATCCATAGAAAGATGTAATTCGATGCTTGTCAATCAAGAACCCCAGATTCAGTACAAGTTTTTTTTTTAAAAAAAAAACATTCAGCAGCATTTCAGCTTATCTCTGCTCGTTTTTCTAAAATCCTTAATACTTCAGAAAGATATATAGAAGAACACAGGTTAATCATCCATGAATATCAAGAGAAAAATGGCATTTTAGAAGAAGCAATATGATAGAATGACTCATAAAGTCAACGAGCCAATTTCAGCAATAATTGGCGGAGATGCCTATATTCATAGACCACTGAAGAGAAAAAGTTGACTTAGTCCAACAGCACAAAAAAGAAAAGCAAAGAAAAGAAAAGATACTAAACCAAAAAATCAAAACGTCCTAAAGAAGACCGGCAGAAGAAATCCTTGCTAGATCCTTAAACCAACAAAAGACCTAGGATAATGCAATCCTGCAATCCAGCACTCCAGCTGCTTATAAAATGTCTTACATAAGAAACAAAGTAAGCGAACCTACATCGTTTACCACAATTACCATTATCCATCCATAAAAGGGGGTCAAGTGAACTAAAACTGAATAATATAATAGTGAAAAACCAAGCATACCAACAAATTTTTTGGACCATCAGCCAACCATTGTCGACAAACAGCCTCTATCTCAGATATGAACCTACATTGAATATATCGTGTCACAATATCAACGTCAGATCTTCTGTCCAAAAAATTACAACTGTATATATGAAGTTGTATGTATTTCCGAATATGTGAATAAGAAAGGCTGAGATATTCAGCAACCAAATTTTCTCCTACACTACCTTTCCCATGATGATGCCAGAGTAAAATCATCAAAATGCTCAAACTGCATCAAATTAACAAGAGAAACGATGAGGAAAAATCAAAGCTAAAGGTAAAGCAGAAAGGTTTAGAGTTGACTATTTCAGCAACCGTTATTGACCTGAACAACCCAAGGGTCCAGGACACATTCAGATCAGTTCTCTATATGAATAACATTAGCAGGTAACACCTCTAGTAGGAGTATAATCGAAAACACTTCCAGAAACCTTGAATCTTTAACTCACAGAAGACAAGAAATACAAGAATACCTGTTCTTGATCGTCTTCCTCTGAGAATGCTTCTACTTTGACTTGTTGACGCCATTCATGGACAAATGCAGTCCCTAGTTCTACATAAACATAATTATTTAAAGATATCTTCGTCTCAGTACGATTTTCTTGGGTATTCTATCTTTGTTTTAGTAAATTTTTCCAAGAATATCCCAATAATCGCAAGAGCCACAAGGTTTCGAGTTGACTATTTCAGCAACCCTTATTGACCTGAACAACGCAAGGGTCCAGGACACATTCAGATCAGTTCTCTATATGAATAACATTAGCAGGTAACACCTCTAGTAGGAGTATAATCGAAAACACTTCCAGAAACCTTGAATCTTTAACTCACAGAAGACAAGAAATACAAGAATACCTGTTCTTGATCGTCTTCCTCGAGAATGCTTCTACTTTGACTTGTTGACGCCATTCACGGACAAATGCAGTCCCTAGTTCTACATAAACATAATTATTTAAAGATATCTTCGTCTCAGTACGATTTCCTAGGGTATCCTATCTTCCCTTTAGTAAATTTTTCCAAGAAATATCCCAATAATCGCAAGAGCCACGAGCCTAACAATTACAATTTTGAAAAGTAAGAGCTAATTGGATTTCAGGGAACATATCCACCAAAAAGATGCTAGAGAGATATCACCGGTAAAATTGTAAAGTGTCGAGATATTAGGCTACGGAGAATCAGACGGAGGGAGAGAGACGAACATTAAACGATTATTTAAAAAGAGGGAAAGGCGGTGAGAGCGTATCTTACGCCTTCAGCATCTTAAGCGAATACGAGAAGATTGATTGAAAGTGGCTTCTCATCGGTCTTTTATGGTAAACCACTAACGGACCTTTTCCCTTTCAGTTTTCTCCAATTGCTGGGTTTTCTTTTTCTTTTCTTTCTTGTTTTCCTTTTTTTTTTTTATAAGATTCTAATTAGAAAAGTCATGCCCGATAACCACTCCGGCACGCCCACGTGGTTGCATTTGAGTCTTCTCCTTTAATATTCAACACAAAACCGTTTTGATGTTCACTGACTGACATCACTCACCCAAAATCTCTCACCACACTCTCCACCGCAGGATACGTGGCAGCAGGGGATGGTAGTAAGACTAAATGAGGGTCACTCGCATCTAGCCTCATCACACTCCTCGGCTTCCACGTATCGTGCGGTGAGAGAGGGGTGAGGAATTTCGGGGTGAGGTGATCCACCACTAACTGTCCAACTTAATTTAAACAAGCATAATCTATTAATTAAGATTTTCAGATTGTTAATTTGGACACGAATTAATTTATGTGCAGTTACAACAACAACATTAGGAGAAGTAATAGGAGGTATGTACCCAAGAAACACACAGTTGTTTCGCCATGACTTATAATAAAAATTGCGTCAAGATTCTAACACATAAAGATGATTTCTCAATAACGCATAACAAAAATTACGTCAAGATATATCAATCTATTAAATATAAAAAATACAGCTAATTTAAGAAACGCAGTCACTATAATAAATATATCTAACAATATAAAAAAAGCTAATTTAGTAAATATCAAGACCGTTTTGCATTCATTTTCATCTTCCACAATGAAAGTTATCCCATTGTGAAATTTCGCCATCTCTGATTCCATTCATGTCTCCATCCTCCCCTTTTTCAGATTATATTGTTTTCCCTTCCACACTTCCAGTCGGTACGTTGCTCTCTCGTCTTTCTAGTTAATTCCTCGAATTTGTTTTCTTTACCTATGGATTATCTTTGGAATCAACAGCTATGACGGTATTTAGGTAGTTAGGGCTCATTGGTGCTGTCGTCTAATCGATCGTTCTCATTGTTTTAGTTCCAGAATAATCGGACCTTTATATTTTTGTAAAATTTTGTTAATTTCGTGTATGATCGGATCCTTGTTTTCTTAGTGCTTACTTGATTACGCTCTTTCTGATTTTAGTGACAATCTGTCGAGTTTTCAGCAATTTCTTGCACTAAATGCTTCCTAGATAGAGACCTGTCGAAGGTGAGGAGGCAGTTGGAGGCGACTAGTCTGAAAACTGTATCGACTGAGAGAACGAGCTCAAGAAGCACCGCATCGAGGACTCCATTTCTGCCACTTCAACGGAGGAGAGTATCCGGACGAAAAATAGCAGCTTTGTTGGATGAGGGGGCTCGAGCAACGTTAAGGATATAGGTGACAAGTCGCTCACAGATATGGCGTGTGATGATGGAGATCCCCGTGACATCGATGAAGACCTCCACAGTCGCCAACTGGCTGTGTACGGGCGTGAGACTATGTGCCGGCTTTTCTCTTCAAATGTTCTAGTCTCGGGGATGCAAGGACTTGGTGATGAGATTGGTAACTCCCTCCTGTCCTCTTTATAAGCTGTTACATTGATTTACTCGCTGTTACATTTGTCGTCTCAGTGATTTTGTTACTTTATTTGAAGTATGCATGTTTTTTAATACTTGAATTATTCGATGTGGCAACATTTGAAGCGATTATTATGAGATTAAAGTGTTAACAATGTTATTCCAGCGACTGGGCTGTTCTTCAGTTGTTGATTGCATCTTGATTTAACATGAATGCGGGCCTTTTGGTCACAACAAGCATGTCTGTTCATATTTGCTTTTTGCTTCAATGCTATAGAAACTAAAGTCATCCAAAAATTTACAGTTCATAGATCTTTAACAAATATTCAGTTGATGTTATAGGGTATTCTGCATATGAGAGATATGCTTAGATTTGGATTCTGGGAGCTAATTATGCTTGGATTAGCTGAATGTGAGATATGGACTGCTAATTTAAAGTTCGTCTTGTAGTTAGGGGCATTACATGTTGCCTTAGTTTCTTATGCTGCAATGTACTAGATTTGTAGACTGAATGATTCATCATATCATGAGTGGATTGTGGATTGTGGACATTGTAATTGTCCTTAATTTATTTGCTAAATAAATTATTTACGCTATTCAATGGACTATGATTATTTGCATTACCTTTCATAGAATGTCTGTCAGACTATTTAAGCATGCAAAGATGGATGAGTTGGAAACAAAGAGTTATGTGCATTATATAGGTTTGTTGGGGAAATTGGGAAATGATTCGCTTATTTAATTGTTGCAGCAAAAAGAAAAAAGAAAGGCCTTATCCTTGCTGGAGTAAAGTCCACGCTTCAGGTGAAGGTTAAGTGGAGTTATGGGATTTGTCAAGCAGTTTTACTTTCACTGAGAAAGATATTGGTAGAATCAAGGCAATTGCTTCTGCCCCTTAGCTGCAGGAGCTCAATAGTGCCGTGGTTGTGTCACTGCTATGGCTACAAAATTGACATATGACCAGCTCTCTGAATTTCAGGTGCAATTGTTTTCTGGTTAAACAGTTATTCACTAGTATATGCATGCAAATCCTTGTGCTGTTAATCTTATCATCATTGATTGTTTCTTATGTTTAATTAAGAGGCTTTAACATGTGCTTGGTGTGCTATTTAATCAATTTATTTTGGAGCACGTTATTTTGGTTACTCAAAAAATAATTTCTCATTTTCCAAATTGCTGAATGAGAACGTTTTGGTGATATGTATGATGTCTTTGTTGGATGAAAGTCATCCGTCTACATAGTGACTTCCTCTGACGAGCATGTTACAGTCTATCATCGTCATGCTCTGTGTGCATTAAGGGTCATCCTGGACTAGTTACTGATGCTTGCATGGCATTCTTGTGTTAGTAATCAACCTAGGCATTCGTATGAAGGTTTTCCAGAATTCGAATTTGAATATTGCCTACTCCAACAATGTCTGAAGCCTTTTCTCACCTCTATGATCCTTTCTGCCATTTCTCACTGGGTGGGACTCTTTTGAAACTGATTTCTTCACACTTGGCTTTGGGAGCGTTTCTTTGTTCGTTGTCTACTACTGCTTCATCTCCTTCTTCTATGGCTTTGCCGCACAATTCTGTCAATATACCTTGCACCTCCTATGATTTTGACATTGAAGAGGCTGTGTGTTTTCTGCGATGGATCCACCTTTGCAGCTGAAATTTGGAGCTCCCTCAGTACTGATCAGAAATACAACCTGTAGGGGAGAAAACATCTCAATCACACCAGATGCACTTTTGCTTTTAGTTATAGTTCTCTTGTCTGTAATAAAATTGGTAATTAGTCTTTTGGCCCCCAACATGGAAACCTTTGTGGAGTCAGTACTAGTTAATACTGTTTGGTGCCAAAGTATCCAATCTTCAATTTCACTTTACTATTTTCCAGTTCTACCCAGACATAGTCATCTTTTGACTATTTGAAATCAGGAAAATGGTTGGCATTAGAGTTGTGATTCACTGTTGTAAGCTACCTACATTTTGAAGAAGTTAGGCTTGTGGTTGTTGCTCTTTTAGGGCAAATATTTTGTAAAGGTTGGCAATGTTGTAAGCTACCTACATTTTGAACAAGTTAGGCCTCTGGTTGTTGCTTTTCTAAGGCAAATATTTTGTAAAGGTTAGCAATTAGATAGGTCACTTGTAAGCCACTTATATCTTGAGCAAGTTACCTTTGCCATTGCTTATCCAAGCAACAATAGTTTTTGTAAATTGCCATTTGTGGCTTATATATGATAATTGTAACTTCAAAAAAAAAAAACATTCATATGCTAGTTTGGGGAAATAGAGTGTGTTTTCAAGGTTGTTTGCTTTTGGTGACATTGTCAGACGTTCATTGTTTTATAATTCATTTCCTGGCGTTGTTGTTTCCAACTTATTTACCGAATAATATTGCCAGTTATTTCATAACAGAGTGTATATTTGAAATTGACTAATTATCTATTTGGTAAGTTCTTTTATAATTGTTATCATTTTCCTTTTTATTATTTTTTATTATATTTATTGATTTTGTTGAGTGGTTAGCTTCTCCTTTCTATTTCCTTCACCTCGCCAACAAGTTTTCTGCTTGCCTCAACTTCTCCACCTTTTGGTGTTTCCACTATCTTCATGTAACTATACATCTCTAAGACAACTTCCATACTTTGAGTGAATTTTTTTTTGGACTTGTGATTCTGTTTCATACTTTGAGTAATTGACTTGGTTGTTAAAATGCAGGGTGCAGTGTTTCTATGAGGAAAAAACGAAATACAAGTTCGAAATGGCTATTGAAGATTTTGGTGAAACACTAGATTTTTTATTATTTGATGCATGTTTTTTCGTGAAAAAACATTTTTAGGAACAATTTCCCAACACGAGTACGAACTGAGCTATATCCTGGAGGCGTGAAAAAACGTTTCTACATATTATAGGAGCAATTTTGCAGTTTTGAGTACCAACTGAGTTATGTATCGGAGTCGGAGAAAAACATTTCTACAATAGGTGTAACCTCAACCAGTAAGGGTCCCTGCCATACCCAGTTCCACAGGTAGTGTAGGGATGTAAATCAGGTACCTAACGGCCCGCTAGCAGGAGCTTGATCATATACACAGTAGTCTGCATAAGGAGCTCCCAGCACTGTAGGCAAGCCTACTGACCAAGGAAGCTCTCACACTATGCACTTGCTAGAAAGGGGCTTTCTTGCCTTTAACAAGAATTGAACATCTGACCTCTCTTTCAAAAACTCCTGTTCGGAACAAGTTGGGCTATGTCCTAGATACAAAACATTTCTACAATGGTGACTATGAGGGCGAATGACTTGAGGGGGACACTCAAAGTCAAGCATGAGCACGTGAAATCTGTCAAAGGGTCCATCCTTCTAGTTTCACGAAATTAGTTAGGCATAAGCAGACTTTTCAGAATCCACTCATTTTCTCTTTTGCGCATTCAATAATCAATTATTAGTCCAAATGATATCCCCTAACCCCCTTCCGGTGACCCCCTCCGCGACCGCCCGACACGTGACAGGGGGTGGGGTGGTGAGGCTGGGTGCGGGTGACCCTCAACCAGCCTCACAACCCCTCCTGCTGCCACGTGTCGGGCGGTCGCGGAGGGGGTCACGGGGAGGGGGTCAGGTGATCCGGATCCTAGTCACGCTTCAGCTTTCATTCAGAAGCTTGCGCCCTTGTCTCCTTTCGGGTGGTTACTCATATGGTCCTTACTTCTCTTTTTCCCTTTCTTTAGCTCTCTAATCTCTTGGCACACTCAAATCTTTCTTTACTCTTTATGTATGTTCTGACTTTTGTGTTAAAGCCCTTTTGTCCTTGTCGATTCTTTTTCAATAGGACTTGATAATGATACCACAGGAACGTAGGGCCAAGGCAATACATCACCAAATGCAAATTCAATTAAATAATGATAACAGACGGTGTCGCTGTGTTTACGTTATTTTAGTTAGCTGACATCTGGTTTATATACAATGGGATGTCAAATTTAAGAAAATCAATGGATAATGCCTTATAATGATGGGTTTTTTTATACTTCTGGAATTAGGTTAAACCGATGAGAACGTAAAGCTCTTGCATTCTTTGATTTAAAAGCATTACATGTATAAATAAAATACTCCATAAGCAACTATACAGTATCGTAATAATTACTAATAAATCATAGATAGAATGAGGAGGTAGATTCTTTCTGTTCCACTCTATCATATAAATGATATGCATGATATTTTTTCAATTACAAGTCAATTTTATATTAGTTCTTGTCGTTTTCAATGGAGATAAGGACAAACTATTCCTGGACTTTGGAATATGGTAGAATAAATCGAAATGATTCATGCGCTTCTTGTATGGTGAAGTATCAGTTGATGAATAAAGTTTGATGTAATTTTCATCATAAGTTTTCGGGAAACAACCTCTGTTGTTGTGTACATATGACTCTTTCATATCTCGTCATAGGCGGGAGTTTCTAAGACAATGGGTTAATGTTGTTCTCGTCGTCAATTTCATATTAATTACAAAGTAACTAAAAAGCTACATATTTAACCGTGGAATATCATAAAATTAGTGAATTTATCTTCTCGTTTGTGCCAGGTTATAAGCATAGTTCAAGGGAAAGGACAATTGTGCAAGCCAAGTCAATAACATCGTAGTTGCTTACTGGCCAACTTGCTGAGTACTCCCTGCCTACCATTATAACTAACTACTGTCTTCTAACAGTATAACGCGAAAGAAAATACAGTCAAAAACTTTTGTACAAATTTTGTTGATATTCGTATTCTATCCTCGTCAAAGTTTGCCTTGCATTCTTTATTCCCTAAAAATTAAGAGTTAATATATTCTACTAATTAAAAAAAAACCTTTCTTATAAAACCTTCATAAGATGTAAAAGTATGTACGATACACTTGTAAGATAAATAAAACAATGATGAGACAATAACTCATCATGGTCCCATCCGAATAATAGAATACTGCATGATGCAAAGAGGGGGTGGTGGTGGTGATGGTGGTGGTGGTAGGGGAGGATAAACAAAGAGTAATAGTCAGGATATCAAATCTCTCTAGTGAGCTACAACAAGATTTAGTTAATGACAAGTACATAATTTTAGTTGCAATGTCTCGAATACTAATGAAACTGTGTTATACGTATGTCCTGAGAGCGACAAACGAGGATACTTGCTTTTCCGATAGGGCAGCAGAGCAATTATTCTTTTAAAATATTATCGAAACGACACTAATACCGTGAAGGTATCCTTTATTCCCTCCTCATCAACGGACTGTCTAAGAATAAGAAATTACTAGATAGGGGATAGGAAAAGAAACAATATAAAAGAATGGAGAAGACTATTGGTGATGATAATTGTGTGAATGTTCAGGTAACTTTTATCATCTAATTATTTGAATCCTCAAGTTCTATATAGAAAATAGCAACCTTTTCAAGTTATTAAGAGCTTTGTTCATCTATATGATCTTATTAGCTTATTCATCATCCATTAAAGATAAATTCTTTCTAAGATACCTTTGGTGTTAATTGTGAAACACACGCAATATAAACATTGAATTGCATACTTCCTTTTATCTTCTTTTGAACAACCTTCTTACATCGTAAATATTGCATAACCGAACTACTCTCTCCATTTCAAAAATAGTGTTAGTTGATTTTTTAACCTCATATGATTTACACCATGTTGAAAAATCAACTGTAACAATATTTTTTTTTAAAAAAAAAAGATAGTACAATTTACGGCAGATAAAATGTTATATATCATTATTCTATAGATAAATAATGTTGTACGGATCATCTCCATGCGTGATTCTACTGTAGGTGTACCAAATGGTCTGGTCATCATCCTGTAAGACGAACAAATTTAAAAGGTTCCCACCACTTGAGTCATGACTATATACAACAAATAATAATAACGAAATACAACCATAATAACAACATTACACCACTACCTTAGAGACTCTTGCCTATAACAAGGTATGAGAAGGTCGGATGTACATTACTATACTCATGTGTTAAAAACACGCATAGATTATTTTCCGATAACCTATATAAAAATTGCGTGTGTCGATCAGCGAAATACAAAACGTAAATAAACTATTCTTGTTATTCTTTCGTCGTCAAACAGACGAACAGTGACAAAAACCGTCTTTATGTATGTGGACTGATGAGCCCAACAACATAAACAAAGTCGTTAGATTCCATAGTAGTCGCTGTCTTTCTTGTTCTAATGCTATAATTATAGAGCCATTGATGCTAACATGCCCTCTTTAAGTATTGCTTGATCTACCAGGCTCATGGTTCAAGTTTCAAGGGGAAAAAATTTGCAGAAAAATGGTCTTTTGAACTCAAAGCCTATAAATAGTAAGCTTTGCTATCTTCAACATATACATGAAAAACACTTGAAAAATTCTTCAACTCTTGTGAAAAATTATGCAACATTCTTCTTCTATTCTTCACTATCATTCTCTTCTACTAAACAAGTTCAATACTTTCTCTCTAAGAGCAATAGAAAGAAAGTAAGCCGTTATATCCTGGGAAGCATTTGTCTGAAGACTACCTTGCTCACCGGTAGAGGCAAAATTGCTTTAAGGACAGTGACAATCTAGTCACGTCTCGGCTGTTTTGATTTGTTGTTCTTGATGTTCTTCCTATGGATTCTGTATCGAATTCTCATGAAATACATCATTTCCTAGCACCCTTTGTTACAGATTCATTTTGTGTTCCCTAGCATAACAATGGTGTTCTTGGACGAATTTGTCAAAATTTTATATTCCATGTTTGGTATCCATATTAACTCATATTTTCCAACATCCACCAACTTTAGAAGAAGAACTGAATGCACCTGCTCAATTTTATCCATGTTACAGAGGACCACAGGGCATGTTGCTTTAGCTATGTGGCGTTTGAGATGACTAGTACCGGCTATTTTATTCCCTGTACTATAGGCAAATGATTGCTTGCATTGCTTACAGCAAGCACGTCTAGAATTATCTTCATATGTTTCGATTGTGAATTGCCCCCATACAATTGACTTGTTCTTCCTGCGCTTCTTTGGATATGTTCCAGGTGTGCTCACAGGAACGAGTTACCGAAAATATCCATTACCGGCAGGTGACTTGTAACCGCTAGCCAATACCCTTCAAATCCCTTTGACCGCCATGGTTGAAGCAAAAGGTTATCCGGTGGTGGTCTGAATGTGAGTGGGGAAAGGGAAAAACATCCATCCATCCTTGTTATTTTAAAAGGTGTTTGGTTAGAGGTTTAGGATTAAGGAAAGTTGTTTGCTTGGGAAAATAGGGATATCTGTTTCGATTAGATGTCCAAGTATTTGATAATGAATATCGTTTTTTATATACTGGCCATTTGTCTATCAATATTAGGGAATGAGGGGTATTCCCGGTTAACACCATCGGCAACCGTCCGCCGTCGGCCTTTGCCGGTCCGCCGCCATCGGCCGGTCACTATTCGGGTCGGTCAAATTTTTCCGGTCGACTACATTCGATACCCATTTCAATTCAGATACGTTCCAAACACCAAAGTCTATCATATCCATTCCCACTTCAAGACCAAACAAGTGTCAATTTTAGGCCCAATTCCATATACTCCAAACTCATATTCATTCGGATTCTGATTCCGATACTCTAGTGTTAATCAAACTTCAACTTAGTTTTGTTATTGATGTGCTGTCACATATATTTTTTTCCGGATTTAACCAAGTTGGGAAAAAAGTTTGAATTAAAAACTGGTATGCTTCGATACCATGGTGATTTCTTTTATTACATATTCCATGAACAAAACAAAAAGAAGAAAAGAGAAAAAGAGAATTTCACTTCTCCGTGCAAATAATGGCCAAAGATTCCTATTTATTTTTTTATTTTTTTGGGTAAAATGCAAATTTGTATTGAAACCCATGAATCAAAACATCCTCAGGATGTAACCCATACAAAAGCTCTAACAGTACAAAAGGATTCTAACAAAATGAGAAATCATATATCTCATTGTGTAGGAATCAACTGCGGATATAATCTAAACATCACGTTAAGCACATGTGTGCGAATTCTATGGATAACATCCCGTGGAACAAAAGCCGTTGTTCTTTTGTATGGGTTACATCCATACAAAAGAAGTGCCTGCGAAGCATCTTGGCACTTATGGTGTATTAAAGCCCTTTCGAGGAAACTATATGAATTGGTTATTCCCCCTTACAGAAAAAGCATAAAGTGGACTAACTGTTGAGAAGGTAAACCTAATGAAAAGTGCTATTACACATACCAAAGAAAGACAACAAAAAAAAGGAAAGCCGAATGCAAAAGTGATCCTTCACAAAAGGAAAAATTGAAAGCAACAGCTTAATTCCCACCAATATCCTAAGGAAAGAATAAAGAGAAAACTAAATTACTGGCTCCAGTCTCCCCAAACAAATAATCATGCAGAAGGCAAAGAGAATAGAAGTAAATGATATCATTTACAATGATGCCAGATATGTCACCTGGACTCAGGTACGTACACATATTCGTGTGTCGGACACCTCACATTTTATAAAAGTAAAGGATATGGGGATACGCAAAAATATTGGACACGGGTGCTGGGATAAAAAAACATCGATTCAAGTTTTAAATCCATCCCCACCATCTTCTACCGTCGTCTGTCATCAGAGGATGCCAGAGGTGTTCAACAACGTCAGGGCAATCTTTTGATGTACTACAACAGTCCAGAATTTGGAAGCCAATGATAACCAAATTGCCTATTCTGATTCTATCCAAGTAGACCAGTGCAAAATGCACATACAACACACAATTTATATGTGTCATGGCAGGTAGTAAACTTCCCTAATATAGAAAATATTCCACTTTCCTAAATATAAAAAAAGATACTATTGTCAAAGAATATGAGTATCTCATTTTGTTGTGCATACTTGTAACAGAATCAGGACGTGCAAATAAAAAAAGTCATAAAAAG
>AP025040.1:6212771-6244582 GCA_036186865.1 Eustoma russellianum | reverse complement strand
TCAACAAATGTGGCATGCATCAATATTTGTCGATGCAATGTCTGCAGGAAAACTTCCATTACCAAACAGTGCCACATGATGACCAACAGGAAAAAAATCGCATAATGAATTGCATTTCCTGCTGGCAGGACATAAGAATGCGCTACCAAGTAAAGTTCAATAACCAAACATGGTTAGTTAAAACTGATGAATACAAAGAGTTCTCACTTGATTTTCACCTGTCTCTTTCCCCATTGGAATCTTCGGTGGCGTCTGGAAAAGTACCTGGACAATCCTGTCATAGCACAAGTTTAGTCAGGTAAGACAACGTTTCCAATCAATAGCAACGCGAGAAAGCTAGATTGCTTTACTCAACACGTCTATAAGGATAAAGAGGACAAAAATAATCAAATACACATTGACGTTAGGTGAATCAAAATCCTCTTTACTATTGATGTCTTGAGTTTTTTGGCGATGTTGACGCTTCTTATCAATGCATATTGCAAGCTGAAAATATAGGTAAGCCAGGAAGACATGTACGAGAAAAGTCAAAGGCAAGAGAAGCATGTCATTTTCTAAAGAACTAGAAAAAATACGTAAATTGAAGCATGAAGTTTGAAATAAACTTTTGAATATAGTGGATACAACCAGAAACCCTGTAAACTTAGTTGGTTTTTCCAACCCTTATACTCTTATGCTATGCATTATTGTGAGCCAGATGTAGGTCTAAAGCATTCAAGAATAGATGTCAATTATTACCTAAAAAAGGGAATAGATATGTCAATTTCTAAAGGTATCTTGAAAATTGGAAATTGCCAAGAAAATCCAATGAGACAAACAAATGACTATTCATTATTTCATACAGCAAACTAAACTCTCAACCAATCATCCTATTACCAAATAATATTTCAGAATGACAACAGTAACCATTCAACAGGGCATATAAATCTACAATGCATTTGAGATTTATGAAAATATCAAATCAAAGTACATCACAAGATACAATATCCGTCCCTTTGACTTTCTCAGAAATTAAGAAAGTCCATAAATGATTGAAGAATAAGACTACAATAGCCCTTGGCTATCATTAATGTAGTGGTATGGTTCAATGAGTAAGAAAGGAGAAAAAAGTCCAGGTATGCATTCCTTGGTACTCTAAACTCTAAGGTGACAAATAGTCAGGGACAATAACAAGGCAAGTATTTGTAGTAATAGGATTACCATGTGTAGTTTTTGGTTGATCAAACAAGTAGATAAATCAATTGTGCCATCAATTGGCATTCGAGGCAAGGGCTGTAATTCCTCCCAGCACCAAGAGACTTCACGGACAAACTCTATCCAAAGCACTGCAATGGCTAGCTCAAGCAACGCAATCCGCAAAGAGTAGGGGAAAAAGATAGGGGCGAAAAAAAGTATAAGGCGCCATTTCACACATCAAAATCAGCCACTGGATTCGTCTAAAGTGTCTTCTACATAGCATTTTAGGCGCTTCAACACAAATCTTCCACACTATCTTCATTATCCCAACCATGCCTTCAAGTTTAGTCCTATGCTGACAAAGTCGAATCTTCTATTTTGCTATCTTTCTCAAGTGTGACAAGGCAGAACTGTTTACATATTTCAAGTTACAGAATAATTATTATAAGTAGCACATATGTTTAATAGATGTATACACTCACACACACACACATATATATGTAAAATCATATAGATATGTGCGTGTGTGTGATATATCTATGTATGTGAATGCGTTTGAGTCTCTCTCTATATATAATGTTTCAAATATGTATGTATATAATGATGTCCCATTTTATTTATGGACTTGAGCACTAGTATAATCTAACAATAATTATTCAATAAAGATATATAATAAATATTTTTAAAATAAAAAATTTTGGATACGTCCAATTTTATTTAATTTTTTTAACTGTTCAAATTTTACAACCACTGCTTTTCTTTATTAATCTATAAACATGAAAAGGTTTATGTTTTAAGTTTTTTTTTTTCCTCATGAACGATTAGAGCTAATTGTCTTAAAAGAAAAGGCCCGTCAAAACACAATATATATTTTTATATTTTTATTGGAGTCGTGCAATAGATGGAAACAATTAAATTTAATTAATTAGATTTATTTTTAACAATATAAGTAAGAAAGCGACTACTTCCGCACCCGCATTTATTGGTCACACCTTTCGATAATAGTTATCATTAAACTGACAATTTTGCCCTATTACTGAGTGTTGCATGTTTAACGAGCTCACAAACAATTTGAGTTTGATTCGTATTTGATTGAGTTTTTTTTGTTAATTTTAATTAAACAAGTTGGGTTTGAGTATCTAATTGGATTCGTTTACTAAAACGAGTCGATCTGTTTGACTTGTTTAAAGAGTGATAATGTTTTCGAGCCAAATTCAAACAAATGTTAAAGCTCGTTAAACTAAACAAGCTAAGTCGAATTATTCGTTGGGTACAACGTATGTATGCTTTTAACACATGGGCATGGTTGCGTACATCCGACCCCTCCCACCCTGCTATATGCAGAAGCCTCTAAGGCAATGAGGTAATGTTGTTGTTGTTGTGTACCTTAGTAAGCCTAATAAGCTTGGCACAAGACATAATTACGCATCAGAGCTTCTACATTTTCACATGTTGGATAGAATGTTTGGATCCTCTTTAAACAACCTTGGATTAACTTTGAAAGGCCATCAACATCTATGGATATTGCATGTATAACTAGATCTTCATGACCTTCAACAGAAAAACTAGAGATGAAATGCTTCATGCAAAGACAATCAAGCAGTGGAGAGTTCCATACGTTTTGATTTGTAACCCTTTATGCAAAATCGAGATGGTTGTAAACTCATTTTTTATGGAGAGGTTGATGTGTTAACTCCGGTGAATGAAATTGTTGAGAATTGTTATTCCATATGTGTTTATTTGAGAAAACTATATAAGTTATATGAGGATGATGTATTAATACATATTGTTTTAAGATTTTGCAAACTAAGATTTCTCCCTCTTCTCCCTCATTGAAGGAAGTGTATTGTTTGAAGAGTAAATTTAAATAACTATAAGATATTGTTAAATTGTAAAAATATGCCTTGCTAAATGTTCTTTAAAACTTTGACGGCATAATTTCATAGACTATTCCACCGAAAGTCAATACTTGTGCAAGCCCTTTTTTTTTTTTTTTTTTGGTTACATGCAATATACTGGTTAAAGTTTAAAAAGCTATACAAGTTTTCATACTTTTTGGTCACAAATAGCATGGACACCTAGCGGAAGGTTTGTCTAAGTCATAAAAAAATCACTAATGCGTATGAAACTTTAAGAAATTATCTGAAAAGGATAATTGTAATATATCATACCAGATACAGATATTTTATTTTTTTAAAAAAAAAATATCATATATGTGGAGAAAAAGGGGCATCTTTTCTCGCATTGCCCTTTTCCATGGATTCCCTTTTTTTTTTTTTTTTTAGTTTCGTAATATATCGAGTGCCGAGAATAATGACTAATAGAGCTTTGTAGATGTAGTAGTATGTTTCATGCGATATGTAAAATTCTAAGTATGTCTTTAGTTTTTAAGCACGACCACGTATCTAGCTAATATGATATGCTTCCTTTTTTTTTCGTATTTCGTTAGTGGAAGAGAGACTATTAGAATAAATAGTATAGTAACTCCTGCGACACAAAAAAAAACTGGATTACAACATATTCGACGCTAGACTGAATCCTCTGTTTGGATGTAATCACAATGCAGCAAGAGTGAATGGTCATGCCTGCAAAGATCCCAAGGATGCTCAAGCAGATGATTTCTTTTTCGGTGGACTACACATGGTTGGCAACACTTCCAACGTCCTCGGGTTCACACCCACTCTGGTGAACGCTGAGAAGCTGGTGGGCCTCAACACCCTGGGCATCTCTATGGCGCGCCTTGACTTTGCCCCATATGGACTCAACCCACCACACATCCACCCAAAGGCCACAGAACTCATTCTGGTCACTGAAGGTTCACTTGAAGTTGGATTTGTCACTTCGGACCCTGAGAATCGTCACATATCTAAGGTACTTGAAAAGGGCGACGTGTTCGTGTTCCCTGTTGGACTTGTTCATTATCAGCGTAACGTGAATAACGCATCTGCTGTTGCAGTTGTTGGATTGAGCAGCCAAAACCCTGGTGTTATTAGCATCCCCAATGCCGTGTTTGCATCTCAACCGAAAAGCAATTACACTCTTTCCAAAGATTCTCATGATGTTTGTATACCGTGTCTAATTGTTGAGGCAATCATTGGTCTCTCTGAAATCTAAAAGAGAGAACATATCTCCTGTGTCTTGGGATCTTTGCAGGCATGTTTTCATTTTCTTTTCAACGCAACTTCCTGTGTACAATTATCGTGCAAGTATGTTCAATGAAATGTTTTGACTTTTTCCTTTTTTTTCGTTGGCTTCTCTTTTGTAGCTTTTGTTTTCTCGCTATATGAAGGAAAACGAAAGAAAGCTAGATCAACGGTAGATCTAAACGAATTAAATTTATCAAATAATTTATTTTTTCTAATACAGGAAGTTATTGAACTCAACCTAATGAAAGACATAGTCGAGCAAGTTTTACAACGTTAATTAAGCGTAAAGCTTTTGCATGACAATGTCTGGAACAATGTAGTGGCGATTGATTCCTTCCATTTCACACATCAAAATCAGCCATTGGATTCGTCTAAAGTGTCTTCTGCATAGCATTTCAAACGCTTCAACACAAATCTTCCACACTATCTTCATTATCCCAACCATGCCTTCAAGTTTAGCCCTCTGCTACGAAGTCGGATCTTCTATTTTGCTATCTTTCTCAAGCGTGATAAGGCGGAATTCTGTCAAAACCAACATAACTGTTTACATCTTTTAAGTTATAGAATAATCATTATAAGTAGCATGTATGTTCGATATATATTATTTGCACTGAAAGACTTCTTGTGTGTTGTAAGTTATGTAAAAATTTTGTAAGCTGCTATGTATATTAGCCTATAAGTAATAAAACAACCTAAAAGATAACATATACATGCGGGTGTCTCTCTACTATAGTCATCATCATCCGTACTCAGTATATCCCAACGACAGCAAAAACTATCGCTAGGGTCTAGGGAGGGTAAGTGGTAGACAAACAATACCTCTCTCTAGCAGAGTATTAAACACAATATTTTCTTGAGTGCAATAGTTAAATAGACATATTCATAGTGAATTAAATATGTCAACTGACACATATAACATCATGAAAGTAAACAAAACCTTCTCCAACTATATATAAACTTATTTACAATATGTCATAACTTTTATAAAAGAGCGACGGACAAATATAACGTCACATAGAAGGACATTTCAATCTTGTAGGTTTTGTACAAATATTATAAGTTTTCCTTTATTGTTTCGTAAATTGTAATAGTAAACCTACAAAACTTATACCAAACCTAAAATAACAAAATGTAACGTACACAAATCCTACACATGTGAATCCATGTAATAGTGAACCTACAAAATCTATACCAAACCTACAATAACATGACGCAAAAGTATTTGAGAACAACGTATACAAATCTTGTACATGTAAACTCATGTGAGTTTTAGATTTGAGAAACAAACCTGGCCTTATTCACGAGGGCTTCTCACTTTCATATTCTCTTTCGTTAGATCATGAACTTAATGGCATTGAACCTTCCAAAGACGATAGATACAATCATAGCTTATAGATCCTTTCGGTAGTTTTAACTAATCTATAAGTAACTTACAATTCGAGTACCAACTGAATTTAACATCAACTGAGTTTTCAATCTGAGTACCAATTGAGTTATGAGTGTGAGCAGTTGTATCTTTGTAGATGGTATAATTTATTCTTTTTTGAGGAATGATTTGTCCCTTTTATAGACCATTTCTGCGGACTCCAACCACGGATTTAACGAGTTTTCTTTTTTCATCTTACCGTACAAAAAATTGAACATTAATCTTATAAATGCTAGACCAACCAAATCCGAATGAGATCACCTAACCCCCCTCCCCGTGACCCACTTCGCGACCGTCCGACACGTGGCAGCGGGGTGGGGTGGTGAAGCTGGGTGCGGGTGACCCTCACCCAGCCTCACAACCCCCTCTGATGCCACGTGTCGGGCGGTCGCGGAGGGGGTCACGGGGAGGGGGTCAGGAGATCCGGATCCAACCAAAGCAGAACGAGTTTCATGTGCTCAGGTGGAACCCACGTCGTCGTGATTCTCATTTTCGGAAAGAGAAAATCACCTTTTTTTCCGTTTTCTAATTTTTTACTTATTTCATCAAATTTCTTTGTGAAATTTCAGTTTTACTGTTAATGTCCTGAATATTTATAACTTAAACTGGTTTAGACTTGATTATACTCTTACTCGGAAGTACCTATTGTTGGAGAATTTAAGGTTGGGCTTTGGCCCATCGTTGGAGATTAAAGATTTGGGCTTTGGCCCGTTAATGAGTGTTGCTAAACTTGGTTGAGCAACGTACTTTGAGCTTAATGAGTTTCCGATAATGAAATCGAAAACTAATGAATCCTTAATTATCTACGTGACGAGTAGTTAATGTTAGGATGTGGAATCACTCAATTTTGAGATTGTGTGAATGTGAAATTAATGCTCAAAATAGATGGAAATGTTGTGGATGGGTGAGGTGTCACCCGTATGGAGGAATGCCACGTTGGAAGTGTCCATGTGGCAGAAAAAGGCGTCTGACGGACATCGATCGATGTCATCGATCGAAGTGGATCAGGCAGCTTAGATCGATTGTTGGATCGATCAAAGACGATCAGAGGACATCGATCGATCGATGTCACTTAGATCGATCAAAGTGATCGATTGAAGTGCTCTGTCAGACATCGATCGATCGATGTCACCTCGATCGATCGATGTGATCGATCGAAGTCGGACAGCGGGCAGAATCTCTTCTGATTGTGCGGTTAGGTTTCAAACTTGAAACTAACACTATCCTCCGGTTTAAAATAAGATCAATCTGTTGTGATCTAACGGTGGCAGGGAAGATAGCTTTGATCTAACGGCCGAGATTTAAACTGTCTTAACTGCTTAACCGAATATGGTTTCCATCTAACGATCCAGGTTTAAACCTGCTAATCTATCTTCGATCCAAAGGCTGAGATTAAACTTTCCTAATCTAGATAGGAGGTTTTAATCTAACGGTCTAAATCAAACTTCGGTTTTGATCCGACGGTCACGGTTCCTTGTTCTCCAACCGACTCTCCTATATAAAGAGGGCAAAGGGTGTTCATTTGTGACATACCAAGCTCTAAGCATTTCATAAGCATTCTGCATTCGTAGCACGTGAGTCTTGCATATTGTCCGGGAGAAGTCAGGACACTCTAAGCGTTCGAAGGAGTTCAAGTTCAGCAGTGCCGCTCAACTGAACAGGTACCCGTTGTATCCTGGGAGACGATTGCTCACACCGGTTGGGCACAGTATACCGGAGCAATACGTCTTAAGGACAGAGTTCTCGACTCGTCCCGGGTTTGATTTATTTTATCTTGTTGTTTCATATGCACATGTTGTACGACTGCGTCTTGGTACAGGATTGATTGTCTCCAACAATCTTAAGACGTATTTCAATTCAATTAATTTCTTTACCGTTTTTTTATTCTCGCAAAAGCAGTTTCGTACTGATTTGCAGTCTACTTCTACTCCTTTCTTAAATCTGATTCTGTTCTGATCTATTCGTTTTGATCAACTGAACAGAAATCTGATGGAGAACGCAAGCTCAGGCTCCGTTCATGGCGCAGACATTCAGAGCTCTGCTCCTGTGGCACCAAATGCTGGGGTGCCAAGACATGCTCCTCCTGCGCAGGGTCCTGCAGTGGCCCAAGTGGAGAAACCGGAGAAGTTCGGTGGAAGCTTCTTCAAACGTTGGCAGCAGAAGATGCTGTTCTTCCTGACTGCTATGGGGTTGGCTACTTTCCTGACTGAGGACCCGCCTGTGGTGGATCCGTTGGAGGACCAAACCCAGACTATGCAAAACCAACATTTTGTTGAAACATGGAACTTCAACAATTATGTTTGTTTGAGCCATATTCTGAGTTGTTTGGACAACTCCTTGTATGATTTATACTGCACGTATAAAACCGCAAAGTCTTTGTGGCAGGCTTTGGAAAAGAAATACCGTACGGAAGATGCCGGCACTAAGAAATTTATTGTCGGCAAATTCCTGGATTTCAAAATGTCAGATTCTCGCACTGTTGTTTCTCAAGTTGAGGAACTTCAGACGTTGGTTTCCGAAATGGAAGAGGAGGGCATGTTGCTCAGTGAATCTTTCGTCGTGGCAGCGGTGATTGAGAAGCTACCTCTTTCGTGGAGGGAATTCAGAAGCTATCTCAAACACAAGCGAAAGGAGATGACATTGGAAGATCTAATTGTTCGACTCCGCATTGAGGAGGACAATCGTAGATCTGAAAGAGCGCCACAATCTAGCTCTGGTCAGGCTAAGACCCATGTTGCAGAGGCCAAGAAAAAGAAAAGCCAACTCGGGGTGAACAAGAAAGGCAAGCAGATCGTCAAGAAATTCACCGGGAAATGCTACAACTGTGGCATTCAGGGGCATGTCAGTAATGAGTGCAGAAAGCCCAAGAAGAAGCAATCCAAGGCAAAGGCGAACATAGTCGATGCATTGGATGATCTGAATCTCTGTGCGGTGGTCTCAGAGTGCAATGCTGTGGGGAACGTACGCGAGTGGTGGCTTGATACTGGCGCCACTATACATGTTTGCTCCAGCAGAGAGATGTTCACGGAGTACCAGCCGGGGAACAATGAACAACTTTACATGGGAAACTTGGCCTCCTCGAAGATTGAAGGCGAGGGCAAAGTTGTTCTGAAGCTCACATCAGGGAAGCATCTGACTCTGCAGAATGTGCTGCACGTCCCTGATATTCGGAAGAATTTAGTATCTGGATCTCTTCTAGTCATGCATGGTTTTAGACTAGTGTTAGAGTCCAATAAAGTTATTCTTTCGAAAAATGGCATGTATTTGGGGAAGGGGTACTTGTCGAATAGGATGTTTAAATTGAATGTCATCACTATTGTACCCAAAAGAGATTTGCCCGCAGAGGCTAATAAAATTGCTTCCTCTTCTGCTTACATGCTTGAATCTTCTTGTTTATGGCATTTTCGTTTGGGACATGTTAATTACAAGTCAATACAACGTATGAGTAATCTTGACTTATTGCTCAAACTGGACTTTAATAATAAAGAAAAATGTCAAATATGTGTTGAAGCGAAGATGGCAAAAGCGCCATTTCCTTCAATAGAAAGGAACACTGAACCTTTGGATTTAATTCATACCGATGTGTGTGATTTAAAGTTTGTGCAAACAAGAGGTGGTAAAAAGTATTTTGTAACTTTTATCGACGATTGCACACGATACTGTTATGTATATTTGCTAAGTAGCAAAGACGAGGCCCTTGATGCTTTCAAGGATTATAAAAATGAAGTTGAGAATCAACTTAGCAAACGAATTAAAGCAATTCAAAGTGATAGAGGTGGCGAATATGATACACCGTTTAATGAATTCTGTTCAGCACATGGCATTATTCATCAAACGACTGCGCCATATTCACCTCAATCGAATGGTATTGCTGAACGCAAAAACCGTACTCTTAAAGAGATGATAAATGCTATGTTGATAAGTTCGGGTTTACCTCAGAACTTGTGGGGGGGAAGCAATCCTCTCAGCCAACGTCATTTTAAACAGAATTTCATCTAAAAAGATGGATGTAACCCCGTTCGAGCTTTGGAAAGGCTACAAGCCTAGTTACAAATACTTGAAACTGTGGGGGTGTCTGGCAAAGGTTCTTGTACCTAAACCGAGACAAGTTTAAATTGGGCCTAAAACAATTGATTGCATATTCATTGGTTATGCAACAAACAGTAGTGCATATCGTTTCTTGGTGCACAAGTCGGATATTCCTGACATACATGAAAACGTTGTCATGGAGTCAAGAAATGTAGTGTTCTTTGAAGATGTCTTTCCGAGGAAAGACAAAATTCAAGAAGAAACAAGATGTGGTAAGCGATTGCGTGAGGCGACTCCTCAAGGAGATGAGGAGCTTCGTCAAAGCAAGCGTGCCAGAATGCCAACTTCGTTTGGACCGGATTTTCTAACCTATATGGTAGAAAATGAGCCAAGAAACTTTTCCGAGGCTATGTCAAATCCAGAAGCTCCATTCTGGAAAGAAGCAGTTGACAGTGAGATAGACTCAATTCTTCAAAACCACACTTGGGAGTTGGTTGACCTTCCACCTGGAAGTAAACCACTTGGTTGTAAGTGGGTTTTCAAGAAGAAACTGAAAGAGGATGGGTCTATTGGAAAGTATAAAGCCAGGTTGGTAGCTAAAGGCTATCGACAAAAGGAAGGCTTTGACTTTTTTTGACACCTACTCACCAGTGACTATGATCACGTCTATAAGGATGCTAGTTGCAATTGCTGCAGTCTATAACTTGGAAATCCATCAGATGGATGTAAAGACTGCGTTTCTGAATGGTGAGTTGGAGGAAGAGATTTATATGGAACAACCCGAGGGGTTTGTGGTTCCAGGACAAGAGTCTAAGGTTTGTAGACTCGTTAAGTCCTTGTACGGACTTAAACAAGCGCCTAAGCAGTGGCACTTGAAGTTTGATCAAGCTATGTTAGCTAATGGTTTCAAGATCAATGAGTGTGACAAGTGTGTCTACATTAAGAGCACACAGAATGCTTATGTGATAGTGTGTCTCTATGTAGATGACATGCTAATCATGGGAAGTACTCGGGACATAATCTTAACCACAAAGAAGATGTTGACGAGAAACTTCGATATGAAAGATATGGGAGTTGCTAATGTTATTCTAGTAATTAAGATTTCTAGGGTGACCGAGGGACTCATACTGTCACAAACTCACTATATTGAATCAGTTCTGAAACGGTTCAATATGGATGATGTGAAACCAGTAAAGACCCCGCTTGACTTAAGTGTACACTTAAGGAAAAATCGAGGCGAACCTGTAGCTCAGCTAAAATACTCTCAGGTGATCGGGAGTCTGATGTACATAACGAATTGTACAAGACCAGACTTAGCCTGTTCGGTAAACAAGTTGAGCAGATTTACCAGTAATCCAAGTGATGATCATTGGAAAGCTCTTAACAGAGTGATGAGATATCTGAAATACACAATGAATCTTGGATTACATTACACGAGATATCCAGCAGTGTCGGAAGGATACTGCGATGCAAATTGGATATCAGATAGTAAGGACTCGAAGTCCACCAGTGGATACTTGTTCACGGTTGGTGGTGCTGCTGTATCGTGGAAGTCCATGAAACAAACCTGTATAGCTCGGTCCACTATGGAAGCTGAGTTCATAGCGTTGGACAATGTTGGGGAAGAGGCTGAATGGCTTCGGAATTTTCTGGAAGATATTCCGTGTTGGCCTAAGCCGATAGTTCCTATTAGCATACACTGTGATAGTCAGTCAGCTATAGGACGTGCTCAAAGCAGTATCTATAATGGTAAGTCACGACACATACGTCGAAGACATAACACCATTAAACAGTTGATCTCTAATGGCGTGATTTCCATTGATTATGTAAAATCAATGGAGAATCTTGCGGATCCGCTTACAAAAGGCTTGCCTAGAGATCAGATGTCAAGATTGACAAGCGGAATGAGACTGAAGCCCATAATGCATGAATCTTTGTAATGGTAACCCAACCTTGTTGACTGGAGATCCCAGAAACTTGGTTCAATGGGACAACTAAGTTATGAAGGTTCAGTTAGCACTTACTCATTCCGTCTGATAAAAGTGCTGTCTGCAGAGAATTTAAGGTAAGCTAAGGCTTTTAATGATGTCCTATATCTTGATGCGTCAAGTGGAGTATGGCAGAATACTCTTGATATGAATCACCTATGTAAGTGTGAAGTGGGGCTGCTTCTATGAGAAAGTCTAGGAGGCAAGATTTCTCTAAAACACTTTCTGAAACCAGGTTGTTCATGGCCAAAACGAACACAACCATGAGAACCAAAAGGGTGTTAAAGGAAATATTGTGTGAGTGTCATTGTCTTGGTTCACAATAAAGGCTGACTAGTTCAAGACATCAAGTCACTACTTAGCCGAGTGGATCCGATGATACGTCACTAAGAAAGGTTCAAAGCCAGAAGCTACCTCTTCTGATGCAATATTTTCTTGTCTGACTTCTCCTCAGAGTCTGCATGTGCATTTGCATTTGCATTAATTTCCATTCATGTGGGGGATTGTTGGAGAATTTAAGGTTGGGCTTTGGCCCATCGTTGGAGATTAAAGATTTGGGCTTTGGCCCGTTAATGAGTGTTGCTAAACTTGGTTGAGCAACGTACTTTGAGCTTAATGAGTTTCCGATAATGAAATCGAAAACTAATGAATCCTTAATTATCTACGTGACGAGTAGTTAATGTTAGGATGTGGAATCACTCAATTTTGAGATTGTGTGAATGTGAAATTAATGCTCAAAATAGATGGAAATGTTGTGGATGGGTGAGGTGTCACCCGTATGGAGGAATGCCACGTTGGAAGTGTCCATGTGGCAGAAAAAGGCGTCTGACGGACATCGATCGATGTCATCGATCGAAGTGGATCAGGCAGCTTAGATCGATTGTTGGATCGATCAAAGACGATCAGAGGACATCGATCGATCACATCGATCGATCGATGTCACTTAGATCGATCAAAGTGATCGATTGAAGTGCTCTGTCAGACATCGATCGATCACATCGATCGATCGATGTCACTTTGATCGATCGATGTGATCGATCGAAGTCGGACAGCGGGCAGAATCTCTTCTGATTGTGCGGTTAGGTTTCAAACTTGAAACTAACACTATCCTCCGGTTTAAAATAAGATCAATCTGTTGTGATCTAACGGTGGCAGGGAAGATAGCTTTGATCTAACGGCCGAGATTTAAACTATCTTAACTGCTTAACCGAATATGGTTTCCATCTAACGATCCAGGTTTAAACCTGCTAATCTATCTTCGATCCAAAGGCTGAGATTAAACTTTCCTAATCTAGATAGGAGGTTTTAATCTAACGGTCTAAATCAAACTTCGGTTTTGATCCGACGGTCACGGTTCCTTGTTCTCCAACCGACTCCCCTATATAAAGAGGGCAAAGGGTGTTCATTTGTGACATACCAAGCTCTAAGCATTTCATAAGCATTCTGCATTCGTAGCACGTGAGTCTTGCATATTGTCCGGGAGAAGTCAGGACACTCTAAGCGTTTCGAAGGAGTTCAAGTTCAGCAGTGCCGCTCAACTGAACAGGTACCCGTTGTATCCTGGGAGACGATTGCTGACACCGGTTGGGCACAGTATACCGGAGCAATATGTCTTAAGGACAGAGTCCTCGACTCGCCCCGGGTTTGATTTATTTTATCTTGCTGTTTCATATGCACACGTTGTACGACTGCGTCTTGGTACAGGATTGATTGTCTCCAACACCTATTAGTGACAAAATCTCTTAATTTGTTACCTGGCCAATATATTTAGAAGGAAGTAAACTTGAAAGGTGGAGTGCAAGATGCTGCGACACATGTTGACTGGGCCTACATGTTTCTGGAAGCTGTTGCGACGATTTGGTTTATGAGGAACACGAAGCTATACGAGGATGATTTTGAGCCACCAGGGGAGTTTAACACGATACGTTGCATTTTTGAACGTGTTCGTAATATTAGATTAGCATGGGATCGAATTGTCCAGTGTAGTGATGATGTGTAAATACCATAGATGAATGACGATGTAAATATTTTACAATGTTAATGAAATATATTGATCCTTCCTACCAAAAAAAATAAATAAAAAAATAAGATGACTATCTCATTCGAAAGAATGGTTTTCATTCTTGACAAATCTCATTTAGGGGATGTTTGGTTGGAGGTATGACCTCCAAACCCATACACATTGATTGATTGTTAAAATTGGGGATACAAGTTTCGGATTGATGTCTGAGTATTTGATAATAAATCTCGTTTTTTGATATACTAGCTCTGCTTGTCTTTCAAAATGAGATATAATAAGTAGAGGTGTCAAACGGGTCATGTATCGTGTTTCGTGTTTTTTTGGGTTTCGTGTATCAAAGTGCCGTACCCATACCTCACCCGTTTGCTTCGCGTGTATAGATGTAGATACCCAAACCCGTACATGTCAGGTTTCGTGTCATGTATCGGGTATACCTACGAACTTGACAAATACAAATATTTCAAGTCGTGTATAGGTCATTTCATGAGTGATTGTTTGATTTCTTGTTTGATTTGCTCAGTTTCCAACTTTTTTTTCTGTTTCTTTTTTCTAAAACGGGCCATGTTATATTAGTGTACAGAAGATTTACCACATTATCAAGTGTAAGGCCAAGCCCAAACAAAATACTCAACCCACAAGATGCCATGCCCCGGTCCAATATGCAACAAAACAACCCGACCCTTCGGTTCTTTTGGAAAGCCTCCAGAACCCACCCCCACTTAAATGCCACCACAAGCAACATTAAGGCATTCAAAATTGATCAGTTGTTTGCAACTGTACTGTAAAGGGTTTGCTTTCTAATCTCAAGAAGCATTTTAATTGTCTGGGATCTTGTTGGATTCTTAGATTTTTCGGTTCTCTACGATGTCAAGGAGTGTATCTGTGCTTGAGCTCTTCTAGTCTCAGGTCTGTAATTTAAATACCAACTTCCTATTTACCATCTTGTTAGGCAGAGTTATTGAGGGGCTCTTCTCTGACTCGGCAATTATGACGCTCTGTTTTGTTCTTCTTTGAGGCGCATTGGCGCCAATCTATTTCTAGGCTTGCCGTTCTTCTGTTTTCCGCCGATTCTAGCTTCCTCCTGGGTAAGTTCCTTCCTTCTTGATTGATTGTTCATATGATTTTGTCAGTTTGTTTTTCTTGTCCATAGATCAAGATTCTTCAGTTGCTATTCAAGAATTTCAACTCATTGTTGGATCCTACTGATATTTCCTTATTCTGTTTCTTTCCCACCTCGTCACTTTCTTTTCATTCTTGCTTCATCCAAGAACAATCCTCCCACCGGCTTCCTCTTCCTCTTCTCATCTCTACCTCTCTCCGATTCCTTGTCGAGGTTCCTATTGGCCTTTCCACGCAGTAATCGCGCAAGCGTATACCTATTGTCATCGTCCGAATATCCATCTCTCTTTTCTTCTCTCTCGATAATCGCATTGGAATCGTTATTTATGTTACCTAATTTCAGATTTTCCCTGGTCTGATATTATATATTCAGCGGAAGTGTTTTGTACATCGGACACTGTTGAATATCCGTTTAATTCTCATTCTCGTTTGGTTCCTTCTCAAATTTACACGCCTATCAAGCATCAACCGGCCTTTCCGTCGATTCCAGCTCCTCCTGGGTGGATTAGTGAGAATCGGACACTTTCTTGCAAGATACGGCCCCACCGGTAATCTAATTCTTCCATTTTGGTGTTTCTCAACCCACCCAGTAATATAATTCCATTTTGTCTCATTATTATTGAAGTAATTTTGCTTTTTTATATTTGGCTTCAAATTTTGGAGTCACTTTTTCTTTGTAGTCACTCTTGGATCCTCCGACAGTTCATGCTGTTCCCTTTCTTTTCTTTTTTAGGGGATTGATTTATGCCATTTGAGTTCATATTCAGAACCTTTTAGTGTTACAGAAAAGTTTTGTTGTTGAACCTAAAAAGATGGATTTTGGTACATTTAAGCTGTTTGAATACAAATGAGAATGAAAAAAGATAATTGAATTTTTTCGGTTTGTGTAGAAAACTTAACTTTTCAATCTTACATTTGATTTTAGAGGAGAAAAGGGATTCGAAACATCAACAGAGACGTGTGAGGTGGGCCAAGCTATTTCGTTGTAAATGACTGGATTTGATCATCTTCAAGACCTTTTGATTTTATGCTGACCTGCTGCACATATGGAGAAGACAAAAAAAAAAAATAATTAAAATTTGCCTATAGCTCTTGATCGTTTGACCTCATGCTTATTGCATTACTTCTGTTAAAGGGTTATTTGAGCAATGGCTTCTGTTTAGATGGTTGCTTATGAGGTCATTAAGTCCTTTAAGGAAAAAGGTTATTATCTATTATCCTTGGCAAATGAACCATGAAAGTATCTCTTTTGCATGTCTGATTGAAATCATGTAAGTCCAAATGTTTGTGTTTGTTTATAATCAGAAAACTCCTAATAAGCATCATATTATAGAGTGAAAGTAAACTGTCAAAATGGTTCCTGATTTGGTACATTAAAGACTTTCTGTTTTGCTGATATGGCTCCAGGAGTTGGGAATTATGCGTTGATGTCATCTGTTTGTTTTGTCAAGAAATCTGATGGCATGGATCATGATAATGGGGTTCTTGGTTATATCTTGGATGGCATCTTTGTGCAAAATGCTCTTGGACTCTTCTTCAAATTCAAAGGATTCCTTCTTCAAGGGTAATTCTATTGGATACTATTTTATGGATGTGCAACTAGTATGTTTGGCTATATGAATGTACAAATTGTTTTTAGGGATATTTCAGTTTATTTAAGTGATTATTGTTCTAATATTATTTTTTGATCAATGACAGACGGCAAGAATGATTCAGAAAAGCATGTATTGCTTGTTTTCGCACATCCTGATGACGAGTCCATGTAGGTTAAAACAAGATATGTTATAAAATTGGTGGAAATATTCAAATTGTCTTTTCTACTATGTTCGACATGCAAGTTCGAAGGACGATTGTTTTGCTTCTGATATAACTAAATTCACCATCAGGAGCCATTTTGAACTTGAGTTGTATATGTTCACGTCTGACAGAACTTGGTCGATCACGTGTAACATGGAAATTTTGTGATCTTGTGGATAACAAACATTTTTCCTCTGCTGTGCCATTTTTGTGAATATATGTAATCCTTATATGGGCTTCATTTTCTGCAGGCTTTTTGCTCCAACTATTAATTATCTGACATCAAAGGCATTTAATGTTCACATTCTGTGCCTATCAACTGGTAACTTGATTTCTAGGTTTATTTACATGTCGCAAATTGAAAATTCAATATATGGGAGAAGTGGGAAACTCTTAATTGCGAAATGGCCTAGAGGATGTTGAACTTGGCTTCATGTTTTTATTTGAGAAGCCGATAAACCATAAACAATAGAGTATATGCTATGGAAGATTGAGAGTTTATTATTTCAGAAACTGCTCTTTTAAGATTATCACAGTGTCCTCTTTATCTTGATTGATGGTGTTCAATTTATGAAATGAGAAAAATAGTTTCTCATACATATGGAAAATCCTTTTCCTCATGTTCTATCTTGATCCTTGTGGAGCTGTCAAATAAACCAACTGGTTGAATTTTGTTTGGCATGAAGAATAATGGTCCACTTTGGATGACATTTTTTTCGTAAGTACTTGGGATGACATTTAAGTCATTAATAAGTTATTTAACCTTCAATCAATCACCTCTCACGTTCTAATTCAAAAGCAAACTTTTCTCTCTCTAAGACTATTAAGCGGGTTTCTTTCCAGTCTTAAATTAAATGATATATAAAATACAATTGCAAAATTGATTATTTGATCAAGGTAAAACCAATAAATTCATACAACACGTACTAATGATTAGTATGAATATCTTATTGTTGCCTTTTTTTAGTATAATTATAGTAGCATTTTGATTAAATACAACAACTCAATATATATTAATCACTACAAATTAATCAGTGACTTAAGTTGTGATTTATTTTCTATTTGGCCAATATTTCTAAAGGAATAATTTGATGGAGACTATATTCTCCTCAAACAGACCTCAAGAAATCTTGCAGTCTTAGAAAAGTAGCTTTGTATGGTAATGTTTTAATGATGTGTGCTTGCTTAAACTTATGTTGTTGTTGTTGTTGTCTACATGATGTATTTCGTTTTTATTTTATTTTGCATTGCCAAACTTTTGAACTAAAAAGCATTTGTTTCTGCTTAAGATGGTGGTTTATCCATTCTTTGAATATCTCCCAAGCATGACGCTCAAGAGCTTGGGACCTAGTCTGTATTTTGCTGCTTGTTTTCCTTGAGTGGAATCTTGGAAATTGATTTCTATTTTTGAATGCTTATTCAAATTCCTTTCCTTGTTTCACTTGCACTTAGATCTTCCAAAATTTTCTGTTTTGTAGGTAATGCTAATGGACTAGGAGACATCAGAAAAGAAGAGCTCTATTTAGCATTGAATGTGTTGAAGGTCTTTTGAACTTGTATTCTAACACTTTCACTTGTCTGATAGTACTGCACTATCTGATCCTTGCTGCCTCTCTTTAAGCATGAGTAACAAGAAAATTCTACTACGATCTGGTCAAAGAAGCTGAAGGTCTGATCATCATTGCTTTTCTTGTATATGTTTCATAGGTTCCACACCAGAACGTGAGGGTAGTGGATCACCCAGATTTGCAGGTAGCTTTTTCATTGCCCCAGATGACCTGACAGGTTAATTTTCCCTGTTGAAGATAGTTGAAAAGTGCTATTGACAATTGTAGGATGGTTTTGGAAACATATGGAACACTGACTTATTGGCACAGATTATTGAAGATCTAATTCATGCAAGTTCCATTGATGTGGTGAGATGATGTTCCATAAATATTAGTTTGGTATTCTAACATTTTGTGGATAGAATTCTGACTCTCGAAGTCTTTCAACAACAACACTCAAGCTTTTTTTTCACTATATAGGGTTGACTATATGGATCAATCACTTCTCTTACGCTTTATTTTTATTTGTATTTTATTTTTTGTTTGTTTTTGTTTTTCTATTTTTGTTTTTGGCTCGTAACCTAATTCTACCCTGTTCGTGTGTCTCCTAATACCTAATGATAATATGCGCCTTTAGAATGCGCATCTTTCAAACGATCATATCATCTCAACCGTAATTCTGTCTTAAGTACCTAAAATTCTCACTTAAATTTTATATCCTCTACATGACGTCGGCTGCCTTGGGAGGTCTTTCAATGTGTTAAAATCTTGCTTGCTTAAGCCAATCTAGAACATTATAAAAGTCCTTTTTCCGAATTGGTATTACCTTGTCTTCTCCTGGTTTTTCAGATCATCACCTTTGATTATCACGGGATCTCTGGCCATTGTAATCATCGTGATGTCCATATTGGAGTGCGGTGAGTTTACTATTTTCCTCTTTTTCTCTTCGTCTCTCAACATGAGCTGCAATAATATCCTTCTCGCTTTTCAAATCCAGAGTGCTAAGACATATGCCATTGTGTCCTTTTAGTTGATTCTCCATAAGATAGAAAAATCAAGACGACAGATTGCCATATATTGCAAATATGGTTCACAAGTGCGTGCTTGTACTATCCCAAGACGGAAGAGCTAAAAAAGAAATAAACTTGGCTGGCTAACTGCTCTGCACAATACTCTAAGCTGGAGAATCAGTGATCCTCTTTCTTGTGGAGGATGATATTCTCTTTTATGAATACTATGGATAATTCTTAGTGTGGTAAATCCCTTTTATACTTTTGTACCTAGAGGTGTGACATATCTTTAACGAGTCCAACATGTACAGACATCTTTCAGGATCCCACGTAGTGAAGAAAAATTTTGTAGTTATTCTTGAAAGTAACCAAAGGGATTACATTCGACAAGCATGGAATTGGCGATGTAACTTCTGTAGCAACATTATCTGAATACTAGCAGCACATGTATAACCCCCCTCATTTCCTTTTCTTCCGCTTTCTTTGCTTTGACTACAATGCCAAGACATATACTTAGCTGATGCATTTGAGGTTAAATCCTCCAGGCTGTATTTCATGCTAAATATCAATATGGTCATATATTTTATAAGAATACACGTAGCCTTGAATGACGAGGGATTCCTATTACTTAGCAGAGGGATTTCCCAGTGCTGTATATTTTTACCATCTCAGACAGGCGGTCTCGAATGCTAATAAAATTTCAATTATGCTTGATACAGAAAACTTTTGCAGAATACTAAACGAAGGATTGAAGCTTGGGAACTGGTAAGCTTTGAAGTTTGAAATTTGTTCCTTCGGGTATTATATTTTTTTTACATTTATCAATTTTACTTCTTTTGTGGAAAAGTCATCTCTTCATGATAGAAACTCTTATCATGAGTTTGAGTAGTACTTTTTTTATGTGACACAATATTGGTCATCAGGCTAGAGACTTAGTGGTACTTGCATGTTACTCGGTAATATTTGAGATACTTATCATTGAGTGCAACCAGATTGTTTCCATTCATTTGAAATGTAGGATAGGTCATTCACAGCTCTACTTCTTTTCCTTAGATATATCTCCTTGTCTTTCTTGGTGCATATAATCAAAATTCATACTTCATTATAGTTGAGACTATTATCTTCTGCAAAATTATGGCTTTTAAGTTTCTATTTTGGCTTATGCTTCTAGCAGTGCATTGTTTCTTGACTTCCAGATGTTGTCGTCATAGTTTGTTGTTGTTACTGATGATCTACATGCACGCTTTTCTTTATGGGCTAAAGATAATACTTTACCCTACCCCACATAATGAGAAAAAGGCTTGGGTGGTGTTGTTGCTAAAGATAATGCTTACGACAAGTTGCTTAATGTGATAAGTTTAATGAAAAATTTCTTTCTTTAATTCAACAGGTGAGCACAAACGTATTTCGCAAGTATAGTGGGCCCCTTGACATCTGGTTGTCCATTTTGCATGCCAAACAGCATCCAAATGGATCAGTGCAAGTCTTTTTAAACGAGCACTCAATCAAAAGCTTTGTTGCTATGGCTCAGCACAGGAGCCAATTTATTTGGTACTTTTTCTCTGTTTCACACATCTTAATTGACTGGAGAGAAAAATAACTAGTTTTATGATTTCTATTGCTGGTATGCTGTCGTTGTGTGGGGACATAACAAAGTTCGTTGTTATGAGGTTTTCTCTTTTAATTTCTGTTGTCACTTCATGATTAATGTTGCAGGTTCCGGAAGTTGTTTGTGTCATTTTCAAGTTATACGTATGTGAACACGCTTAAGAGGATCAAAGATTAGGTTTGTCCAAGTACAGACATGTCTAATAGTGTTCATGTCACTTTGTACGTGGCCATATCCTTTTTTCTCCTTGAATTTCCATTCTTGGTGCTTCTCTAGTTATTTTCTTGTTCTCTTTATTCTGACGAAATATCATTTTTGTCTCAGATGAATGAAATGAAATCGGCTAAGGAACGAATGCCAGCTGTTATGAATTCAGTGGTCTTATGCATTGTTGATAGAGTTTGTGTGACCACGGACATGTTTCATGTGGTTTGTGATTTCGAAATCTCTCTATTTTATGCTGGATTCTACTGCTGCAGCGTCATTTATGTCCCTTTCAGTGTGGTTGCACAAAATGCAGATTCATATGTTGATTTGGTGTAATCCTCAGATAGCCTGACATGCAGTAGCAGGCTGGAAAATGGGGAGATACCCTGTCTTGTGTCTTTAGGGAATGTTTGAAACAGAGGACTTAAAATGTGTTTAATGTAGACTTCCCCATATGGACAGTCTAGAGTCTTGTTTCTATTAATTGATCTTCTGCTAAGCTACATGGTCCTATATGTGTAGATCCACTGGATGATTTTTTATCTTCTTTTTTCTGCAACTGTTGTTCACATGTGATTCATGAAAGAATATTTGTTTGTTGAAAGCCAAGGTTATTGGGGAAACATGCTCAAGACTGATCCAAGTACTAACTGGTTCCGTATTTCATATACCTACTGCACTCAATAAATGATATCCTGGACCTTTTCAACTGTCCTTTTGCTACCAAAATGGTATGGATTATAATTGTTCAATCATTTTGTGCTTTAAAAAAATTATTTATAGGAATAATAACAATAATAATAGTAATGGTAGTAATAATACAGAAAAGGGAAAAAGAAAAAAAGCCGGACAGGTTGTATAGGGTGTCTTTCCCTTCTAATTCTTTGTTTATTTGTAGTTGTTTTATTTATATTTTTTTTTACCATACTCCTCCCAAGTTTATTTATATTATAATAAAACTTTTGGATGTGCCTGCCATAAGTCTTAGGAGATCCGAAGCCTTAGTAAACGTATCTTATTTGCAGAGTGAGTGCATGATGACAACAAATGACCATTGCTGTCTCGATTTATGTAAGCTAAGCTATAGGAAGGAGCATATTTGATACTACGTTATATATATGTTTATTGTGAATTTTTAATATATTGTTGGATCCTACTGATAATTTCTTTTTCTGTTTCTTTCCCACCTCGCCAATTTCTTTTCATTCTTGCTTCATCCAAGAAGAACCCTCCCCCGGCTTCCTCTTCCTCTTCTCATCTCTACCTCTCTCCGATCCCTTGTCGAGGTTCCTATTGGCCTTTCCACGCAGTAATCACGCAAGCATATACCTATTGTCATCATCCGAATATCCATCTCTCTTTTTTTCTCTCTCGATAATCGCATTGGAATTGTTATTTGTGTTACCTAATTTCAGATTTTCCCTGATCTGATATTATATATGCAGCGGAAGTGTTTTGTACATCGGACATTGTTGAATATCCGTTTCATTCTGTTTCTCGTTTGGTTCCTTCTCAAATTTACACGCCCATCAAGCATCAACCGGCCGACTTCGTTGCCGTGCCGTTCCATCGATTGCATCTCCTCCTGGGTGGATTAGTGAGAATCGGACACTTTCTTGCAAGATACGGCCAACCGGTTAATGGCCAACCGGTAATCTAATTCTTGCACTTTGGTGTTTCTCAACCCACCCAGTAATATAATTCCATTGTTGTCTCATTATTATTGAAGTAATTTTTACATTTGTCTTCGAACTTTGGAGTCACTATTTCTTGGAGTCACTCTGGGATCCTCCGACAGTTCATGCTTTTCCCTTTTCTTTTCTGTTTTAGGGGATTTATTTATGCCATTTGGGTTCATATTCAGAACCTTTTAATGTTGCTACGTTGTTTGCAGATAGCCCCTGACGTGGTCTGATTTCTCAACATTCACAGAAAAGTTTCTTTGTTGAACCTAAAAAGATGGATATTGGTACATTTAAGCTGTTTGAATGCAAATGAGAATGAAAAAAGATAATTGAATTTTTTCGGTTTGTGTAGAAAACTTAACTGTGCAATCTAACATTTGATTTTAGAGGAGAAAAGGGATTTGAAACATCAACAGAGACATGTGAGGTGGGGCAAGCTATTTCCTTGTAAACGCACTGTAAATGACTGGATTGATCATCTTCAAGTTCTTTTGATTTTATGCTGACCAGCTGGACATATGGAGAAGACAAAAAATTAAAATTTGCCTATAGCTCTTGATCGTTTGACCTCATGTTTATTGCTTTACTTCTGTTAAGGGTTATTTGAGCAATGGCTTCTGTTTAGATGGTTTCTTATGAGGTCATTAAGTCCTTTAAGGAAAAAGGTTATTGATCTATTATCCTTGGAAAATGAACCATGAAAGTATTTCTTTTGCATGTCTGATTGAAATCATGTAAGTCCAAATGTTTGTGTTTGTTTATAATCAGAAAACTCCTAATAAGCATCATATTATAGAGTGAAAGTAAACTGTCAAAATGGTTCCTGATTTGGTACATTAAAGACTTTCTGTTTTGCTGATATGGCTCCAGGAGTTTGGGAATTATGCATTGATGTCATCTGTTTGTTTTGTCAAGAAATCTGATGGCATGGTCATGATAATGGGGTTCTTGGTTTTATCTTGGATGCATCTTTGGTGCAAAATGCTCTTGGACTCTTCTTCAAATTCAAAGGATTCCTTTTTCAAGGGTAATTCTATTGGATACTATTTTATGGATGTGCAACTAGTATGTTTGGGCTATATGAATGTACAAATTGTTTTTAGGGATATTTCAGTTTATTTAAGTGATTATTGTTCTAATATTATTTTTGATCAATGACAGACAGCAAGAATGATTCAGAAAAGCATGTATTGCTTGTTTTCGCGTATCCTGATGACGAGTCCATGTAGGTTAAAACAAAATATGTTATAAAATTGGTGGAAATATTCAAATTGTCTTTCTACTATGTTTGACATGCAAGTTCAAAGGACGATTGTTTTGCTTCTGATATAACTAAATTCACCATCAGGAGCCATTTTGAACTTGAGTTGTATATGTTCACGTCTGACAGAACTTGGGTCGATCACGTGTAACATGGAAATTTTGTGATCTTGTGGATAACAAACATTTTTTCCTCTACTGTGCCATTTTTGTGAATATATGTAATCCTTACATGGCTCTCTGTGTTTATTTGTTGCACTTTTATGATTTGTTTTCATTTTTATCAGGCTGTGCTGGAGACTGTGGCTAAGATTGTTCCTGATAAAGTGAAGAAAAATGACAGTCAAGAGGCAAGGTAAGACTGACTTTGTGAATTTTTGGTGTCCAAAACACAAAGTAGAGCAATATTTTGTCTTTTCGTCTACAATGTTGTCGCACATTTAACCGAAAGTAAAATTACCATATTATCTCTTGTTCTTTTGTCTCAGTGGTCATGATACCGAAGGTTCTGAGGACATGACAACTTTGATTGACAAAAAGGCAAGCTTACATGTTTCTGTAGATCTTTAAGATATGATTTTGAGTACTCCAGTTACTCATTGAATCTGGCACGATGCAGGACAATGTTTTTGTGATGTCAAATAAGAAATCAAAGTATCCCGTGCTCCAGGTTGATCTGAGGTCGGCCACTGTCAGTTAGTTTTAGATCAGTATCAGTTTGCAGTTTAACCTGTTGGAATATTTAGTTATTTCATGCCTTTCTTTGTCCTCTGGTATACTGTAGTAACAAAGAATTTATGCCTTTTCAGGTTAATTTCAGATCTAGTGATTGTTATTGTCTCTGCTGCCATTGGCGGAATCATCTTCTCGTGTCTGGGACAACCGGTTAGTGATGTTAGATGCTAAGGGCACTCCATAGAAACCAGTCTGCGTGTTTTTTCTTCATCAGTTTTGATGTTGTATGCCTCAAAGTTTCTTTTACAGCACTAAGTTGAAGTGTCCTTCTAATGGCTTAGGTAATCGTTGGCTACCTCCTTGCGGGATCAGTGATTGGACCTGGTGGTCTAAAATTTATCGGTGAAATGGTACAGGTTAGTGGAGGAAAAAGTGTTCCTTATATACAAATGGTACCTTTGTTTGTCATTTAATTGAGGATAGGTGAATAAAAAGGCCTTCACTGCTTTAGGAAGTGACGAAGATATTTTAGTTCTGATTCTCAGCCACTCTTTTGCAAATTTTAGATACCATAAGGAATCCATTGGGTTTCTAACTGAATGCCCAACATAATCTAGTGTATGGTAGAACAACAAAGGTTTCTACCTGTGAAAGATAAATTGAAAGCAGAAATCAGAAGCCTCTGAGGAGGGTGGTTGTTGTGGGATATCATTTGTATGGATGCTCCTTCAAACAGAGTAATCAAAATAGGTAGACTCTAAAATTCCTTCAAATGGGGGCATCCCATAGGTCAAAGTAACTTGAATGAGTGGTGCAGTTTTGTACTCTTTGTTCGTTTTGTTGTGTGTGTGTAAATGCTAAGTCTTGCCTTCTAATATGAACTTTGCTTCTTTTCTTGTAATTCAATTATGTGCGTCCATTGGATAAGTTTTGGCTGCCCATACCTTCGTTGTCCGCTTATAATATGAATTTTTTTCTTTACTTGTTAGTCAATTGAACTTTGCTTCTTTTCTTGTAATTCAATATGTGCGTCCCATTGGATAAGTTTTGGCTGCCCATACCCTTCGTTTTCTTTTCTTCCCCATCTTTCCCCCAAAATTCGTATCTCCGCCGCTAACGGTCATCTCCCCTCTTTCTTCTCCGCCTTCTATTTTCCTCTTTTTTATCTTATCCTTACATCCTTCTCCTACCTCCCTTTCCCTGCGATAACCAAAACCAAAGCTTGAAGAGCCTTGCTCCGATTTCCTCCGACCCGCCGGAGTAAGCCGTCGGAGAAGGTCTTTTCGACTTCTCCCGTAACTAATGGCTGGAATCTTCCATTTTCAGCCCTAACTTCCAACATGCAGCAACTGGTTAGGGCAAAATCGGCCTGGGCATCTTTGCTCAAGCCTGATTTTGCCCCGGAAGCCTCGTCTACACTCACGCAGGTGAATCTACAAACTATTGATGGTAAGAAGTCGTTCGCTGTGAATCCGGAGGAGGTTATTGCCATCAAGAACAAATGGAGCTCTGCCTATTATCGGACAGGTTATGAGTAACTCCTCTTCCTTCTTTAATATGAAAAAATTCGTTGAAGAGCGATGGCTATCTAAAGGACTTTTGGAAGTCCAAAGGAAAGATGAAGATCTTTTTATTTTCGTTTCCAGTCTGAGGAATCGAAACAATGCATCTTAGATCTTTCTCCCTCCCTTTTGGGAATAGGGTTTTGTTTCTTTGGCCTTGGTCGCCGGAAAAACCCATTCAAAGGCTAAGCCTGGACTCTGTTCCAGTGTGGATTAAATTCCCTGATCTTAGACTGCACCATTTTTCTTCCGCACGTGCTTAGTGGCATAGGTTCCCTGGTGGGGAAGCCTTTATTCATGGATAAACCCACTACTGCACAAACACGCGTTTCTTTTGCTCGTATTGTGTTGAAATTAAGGGTGGGGCTGATCTCCCTAAACTGGTACACTATCTGGATGAAAATGGTATGGAATGCTCCCAGAAATAATATATGAATGGATGCCCATTCAATGTCCTACCTGCAGGACCTTCGGTCACATCTGTACCCAGTCGAACCCCAAAACTGTTGGTTTTGGGACTCGTCAGCCCCCTCTTGACACCAACAGACAAAAGCCTCCAAATCTGAAAAAACAGAGAAACAGTAGGAAACCCCCAATGGCCAGGTCTCCCACTCCTGGGCATTCGAACTTTCCTACACAGACCCTAAACAACACTATGGACCAAGCACTTAACACCAAAGTATCCCTCAAGGAAAACCATCACAGCACCCCAAACGCAGAAACTCCCCTTCCAAATCACGGCCCAGGTTCATTAAAACCTGGGAAGAGTTCTCACAACACTTTTGCCCCTCTAACTGACTTGATGAGTGATGGTAATGATCACTTAGTCAGTCCAACACATGAAACTGCGGGTGACAACAAAAAGACCCGAAGGGTCAGCCTGAAAAAGGTTCCTCGCATGAGGAGCTGGACTCTGAAGAGGAGGAATTGATGACCTCTTGGATGTTGAATACACCCAAACTTTAGCTGAACACATAAAAACATAATACCACACTTGAAAGGAAACAAAATGACTCAAGTTGGTACCTTACTAGCTCCGATGAGGAAAATGATGAGAACACCCCTACTGAAATTATTAGAGATTCCTCTCCCATGGCTACTCCTCTTATCCATGGCCCAACTTCAAGAATGAAATCCATCATAACCAAGGTAGTAACTCTAGGACCAAAGACGGGAATACTTCAAACGCTCAGCCAAAAGCTAACCACTACTCTGAGTCCTTAAGCCGCTCCCCCTAAGTAGACATAACAATGGGCCGCAGGGGTAGGCCAAGGGGTGGAAGATCAAAACGATGATTAAAATAGCGTGTTGGAATATAAGGGGACTCAACTCCCCCTTAAAGCAAAAAGAATTAGATCATATATAACTAGTAAAGACATAAGTATTATTGGTCTCCTTGAGGTCAAAGTTAGACATAACAACCTAGATGCCTTTTCCAAACGAACTCTTAGGCATTGGGAGGTCTTCCATAATACACAACCTAACTCCGTGGCACGAATCGGTTGGTATTAACCCGGAACCTTTTTCACCGCTCAGAGCCCTGCACTTTGATGGACCAGTGCATCACTTGCAGGCTCACGGCCAAAACCTGTGACCAGAATCTTTCATTGTCTTCGCTATCTAAGGCTAGAATGAGGGTAGTAGGCGTAGGGATCTCTGGTCTTGCCTAAGGTACCATCAGTACATCTATGGGGCAACTTCCATGGATTTAATGGGAGACTTCAACACCATTCTTGACACTGGTGGGTAAAAAGGGAAACAAGAAGTTTGATAAGAATGCAATCAAGGATTTAAGGAATGTCTTCAGTCAATTGATTAATGTCTATCCCCTCTAGGGGGTTTGAATTTACATGGTCCAACAAAAGGGACTTGTCGATAGAAATCTCTACCAAAATTGATCATATGTTTGTGAATGAGGAATGGAATAATAAGTTCCCTAACTACCAATTAGATTATGAAGCTCCCCTAATATCAGACCACCTCTCCTGGGATCTATCCATTAAGATGTCAAAGAACTTTGGACCTAACCCTTTAAATTCATCAAAGGCTGGATGAAGCACCCGCTCTTCAAGGATACTCTTGTTAGTAGTTGGTCCACCCCTATTCATGGAAATCCCCAGATCCGGCTTTTTAAGAAATTAAAAAGGCTCAAGGAGCCGCTCAAAAACTGAACCAAATACTATTGCAATATTTCCTCAAAAGTGCAAACGCTAGCAAGTTTGGAATTGGCCCAACTGAAAGTCATGGAAGAGGATTCCAATCCTCTTGCTGCCCAGCTTGAGAAGAATGCTCTGGAGGAATATGTTAAGCTATCAAACTTTGAGGAGTCTTTCCTCAAAGAAAAGGCTAGGATTCGATGGATGAAGGATGGGGACAAACTCCCAATTCTTCGATCGTTCTGTTAAGCCCATACGGCCAGGAATAAAATCCTTCGGCTTCAGGATGACAGTGGCAGGTGGATCTCTGACTACGATGAGGTCAAAAGCCTGGCTGTTAATTTCTTTGAAATTTTTTTAATGATGTAACCCATCACAACCTCAGAATGATATCTGGTCTGGTAAAATACTTAGCGATGAGTATGCTACTACTATGACTGACTGCTGTGTCACCCCAAAAGAAATTAAAGACACATTGTTTTCCATGAAAACCGACAGTGCCCCTGGTCCGGATGGCTTCACTGTTGAGTTTTTTAAAGAAAATTGGGATTTGGTTGGTAATGAGCTCACCCAGGCTGTTGAGTATTTCTTTACGCATGATTACCTTTACTATCCCATTAACACCACTGCCATCTCCCTCATTCCAAAAACTGCGAGCCCAGTCAAAATGAAGGAGTTTAGACCAATCTTTGCTGCATGTTTCTTATAAAATAATTTCCAAAATCCTTACAAACAGAATCAAACCCATTCTTCCCCTATTGGTTGACGAAAACCAGTCTGCATTTTCAGGGGCGCTGCATCCAGGATAATATCCTGCTCATGCATGACCTGGTAAGTCCTACCATAAACCTAGGGGCCCTAGTGGTGTGCCATTAAGGTTGATATCATGAAAGCATTTGACACCGTCAAATGGGATCATCTGCTAAACATCCTCACTCTCATGCGCATTCCTGTGAGATTTAGGCATTGGATTTACCTCTGTATATCTACTGCCTCTTTCTCTATTAATCTTAATGGTTACTCACGGGCAACTTCACATCCACAAGAGGGCTGAGACAAGGTGATCCCTTATCCCCTGCTCTTTTCATACTCACTATGGAAGGATTTACCCAGCTTCTCAAAACAAATTCACAATGCCATCCTTTTAAGTTCCACCCTAGATGTGGGAACTTGAATATTAGCTCATTAGCCTTTGCAGATGACCTGTTCATTCTGTCAAAGGCTGATGAGGACTCCATCAGAACAATTAAGGACACCCTAAACTCCTTTGCTAGACAGTCTGGGCTCACTCCAAAGCTTGCTAAATGTGAAGTCTATTTCTCTGGTACTTCAACCACCAAAATGCACACCCTTTCTACAATCCTTGGTATTCCTATAGGTACTCTGCCTATTAAATACTTGGGGCTCCCGCTTGTGAATAAAAACTTTCATACGCTGACTGTTTGCCTCTCCTAGAGAAGCTTAAAACAAAACCACCAGCTGGACAGCTTTGATGGTGGTAGACTCCAGCTGATAAACTCTGTCCTGTTGGCTATCGTCCGCTACTGGACTGCTGCTTTCTTCTTTCCTAGGAAGGTCATTAGGGAAATTGAACGGCTCCTGCGTTCGTTCCTTTGGGACAGCCCAAGGAAGGCCAGAGTGAATTGGCGGGATGTCTGTATGCCCAAGGAAGCTGGGGGGCTTGGCATTCCAAACCTTGCGCAAACAAACAATGCTTTCCTTATGAAACAGGTTTGGTTTATCTGTGAGGGAAAGGAATCCCTTTGGGTCAAATGGGTTCATTCAGTCATTCTAAAAGGTAAGTCAATCTGGATGGCTGCCCCTAAGCAGCAGGATTCTTGGTTGTGGAAGAAACTGATTCTGGTGAGAGACATTTTGAAAAGCACATCACACGTGTAATTGGGAATGGATCCTCTACCTATTTTGGTATGATCCCTGGCATCCCTGGGGTATACTAATCAAAAATCACCCACAACTTAGGTCAAAACTTAACCTCCCTTGAGGCAAAGGTTTCTGACGTCATTCACGGCGGAGTCTTCCTTTTGGGAGAGGTTGGGATAGTCAGGTTATGGCGTTCCTGCATGAGTGTGTTAGGATCCCTATCCTTTCTTGTTCTGACCGCTGGGAATAGAAACCCAGTAAGCAGTTCTCTGTACATAGTGCAGTTAATGCTTTAACTCCCACATACCCCCATTCCATGGACAAAATTTTTCTGGAGTAGGTCTGTTCTTCCTAGTATGCAATCATTCTCTGGTTTGCATTTTGGAAGAGGTTACCTACTCTTCAAAAGCTTGCTTCTTGGGGTATTGCTGACTCAGATCGGTGCAAATTGTGTGACTGTCATCAGGAAACACACGAGCACTTGTTCTTCAACTGTCATATTTCAAAGGGGATGTGGTCATGTGTGCTTGGGAAACTAAATTGTGCAAACTTTGTCTTTTCACTGGATTCTATCCAAGAGTGGTTGCTCTCTAACCAATTTCATTCTAAACTGCAACTGGACTTAGTTCGCCTATGTCTCTCTGCAGCTGTTTATGGCATCTGGAAAGAAAGGAACCAAAGAATCCACAGTGCCTTGAGTAGAAACCCTCAAACAATCACGGGGGATATTCTACAAAATGTACGAATGACTGCTTCCTCTTGGAGGAATTATTGGAAAACTCAAAACAATTGGCACATTGCGATCAACCTGGGACTTCCTATGTCTATTTTCTGTTCATAACTATTTTCTCATATATATGCTGCATTTAATGTTTTTTGTCCATTCTACTCTCTATTTGCATTTGTGGGATTTTGATGCATGGCCTTTTAGACGGGATACTGCTACTATTTTCTCCTTTTGTAGATATTTCTTGCCGCTATGCAGCTGTGTGTGGTGGCTTTGGATCCACTGAATTTTTGCTTTCTCTACATCTCGTGGCTGGTTGGACGTCTACTCGGTTGGCTGGCCGAAGGGTGCTTGGCGTTGTTTTGATGATCAATCTTGGATGGTTTCATCGCTTCTCTCAAGGAGCTCCATTATCATCTCGCTGGATCTCTCTCCCTGGTGTTTTGTGGCCTTTGCACAATGCTGTTTTTATTTTGCTTGGGCAGAAGTACTTATGTGGTTTTATTTGGATTTCTTTTGTAATTAATTTAGCCATAGTCTTGTGGTCAGTGTGGACCACCTTTTGCTTGAAGGTTGGCACTAGTTATAGCGCTCAAATTGTATGCCGCCTTTATTGCGCATTGCCATTTCATTAATTTGGCTATGCCATCATTTTGTAACTTGCCATTTGGCTTTCAATGAAATTTAACTTACAAAAAAAACAATTGATAGATGTGCATTGGACGCGTTTTATTCTGCCCATACCTTCGCTGTTCGCTTATAGTTTTTATAGTTCTCTTTTGTTATTTTTC
>AP025040.1:6202561-6212761 GCA_036186865.1 Eustoma russellianum | reverse complement strand
ATAAAGAATGTTTGGAGATTGAGGATCAAGAAATAGAGAAGTTTATTTTTATTTATTATTTCATTTGAGGACTTAGCTTAAGGATTTCATTTTACGCACTTTACGATGTTGTTTAGGGGATTTTGACTTGATGTTGACTATATATGATTTTGGGAATTTTACTTTCGATTTAGGGTTTTGAATTGATTTATTTCGCTTCCGCGATCGAATACTCTGTCGTTTTGATAAGTGCAGGGATTCGTACAGACGCCTTGTATATCCCTTAGTGAAATACGGTGGGAGTACCGGTTCTGACCCTAGGGTTTGGGACGGGGCGCTACAGATAGTAATTTAACAAGATAACAAGCAAGATGCATTGGAGCAAGAGATTCTAATTCGAATCCTGCTGTCCCTTTTTCTGAAGATTATCAGCGTGGCTACTGCTACTGATTCCTACTACTGTGCACGTGGGAAGGAGACATGTTAAGTGTATAAGTGATCAATTACTTAATTCTCTAACAACTTAAGCTTTTGGCTGAAATAGTGACTCAACAGTGTAACTGTAGTAATATCTGGAATCCTCATTAATGCACACTACACGGCATTAGTGTGATACATGTGACACAATTGTAATTAGGAAAAAGTTATAATTGTAGGAATATATTTATCACCAAAGATATGAATATAATAAATAGTAGTATATTGGTTTTCCATAGTTAGGAGATAATATATATAGTTACCATAAATACAAAGGTTGGATTGACCTCTCATCAATCTATAGAAGTATAAAAGTATATACAGATGCTGATTGGGCAGGTTCAAAATCAGATCGGAGATCAACCACATGATATTGTACGTACGTATGGGGCAACCTAGTTACATGGAGGAGCAAGAAGCAAGGAGTGGTAGCTAGGAGCAGTGCAGAAGCGGAGCTAAGGGCGCTGGCGCTAGGCGTATGTGAAGGAATGTGGCTCAAGACAGTCTTAACAGATCTCAAGCATCCAAGTATATTGTGATAATGTGTCAGCAATTAACATGGCGGAGAATCCAATTCAACATGACAAATCTAAACACGTGGATGTGGATAAACATTTCATCAAGAAAAGATCGAAGACAAACTATCAGTCTGAAGCATGTCCCAACAAAAGACCAGATAGCTGACCTCCTAACAAAACCAGTCTCAGTCAAGATATTTCAGCATTTGTTGTCCAAGCTTAGATGTATTAATATCTACATCTAAGCTTGAGGGGGGTGTAGAAATATCCGGAATCCTCATTAGTGCACACTACACGGCATTAGTGTGATACATGTGACACAATTGTAATTAGGAAAGAGTTATAATTGTAGGAATATATTTATCACCAAAGATAGGAATAGAATAAATAGTAGTATATTGTTTTCCATAGTTAGAAGATAATATATAGTTACCATAAATACAAAGGTGGATTGACCTCTCATCAATCTATAAATAGGGTGTGTAAACAATTCTTTTAAGTCAATCAATAATATTCGATTGCCTCCATTTCTACATGGTATCAGAGCTAGCCACTACCGGCGGCTAACTATCCGACAGCTTCCGTCGGCCACAGTCCGGCGAACCCCAACCGAAAAATCCAAAACACACCTCTTCCCTCTTATACTTTAACTCATACAAATGGCCACTGAGTCATCAAACACTAGTGCTATTGAGCACGTTTCCACTCCAGGCAGCAAGGCCGGAGCAGGGTCTAATACCCACAATGATGGGATTCCAATGGTAATAACCGGACACAAACTAACCGGTTACAACTATCTCTCCTGGTCAAGAGCCATGGAAATGTTCATAACGGGAAAGGGCAAAGAAGATTACATCACTGGAAATGTCACTGCCCCCCACAACCGACCCTCGGTTTAAACTCTGGAAGGCCGAAAATAGCATGGTTATGTCCTGGCTCATTGGGTCCATGGACCCTGACATCAGTGAAGATTTCCTGCTGTACTCAACAGCAAATGAAATTTGGGTAGCAGCCCAAGAAATGTACTCAAAGAAGGATAACACCTCTGAACTGTATGAAGTTGAATCCCAGTTACAAAGATTAAGCAAGGAGATATGAATGTCACCAAATATTTCACTCAACTTACCCGTGCGTGGCAACAAATTGATGCCTTTGAATCTATTAACTGGACATGCACAGCCGATGCAGCATTACAAGGAACTGACAGAAACAAAAAGGTATTCAGATTCTTGATTGGTCTAAACTCTGAACTGGACAGTGTTAGGGGCCGGATTCTGGGAATGAAGCCCATTCCTAGCCTCAAAGCCGTGTTCTCTGAAGTTAGGCACGAGGAAAGTAGGCGAAAACTAATGATTGATTCAACACCACTCATGACCGAAGGATTGGCCCTAGTGATGAAGCGAACCTTCAACCCTTCCGAAGGCCCAACTCCTAATTCTAAACGGCAAAACAAACCATACTGCAATTTTTGCAAGAAATCCCGGGACATACTGCTAAGGAATGTTGGAAGTTACATGGAAATCCAACAAACAATTTTGAGTCAAAAGCAAACAAACAATTGGAGAAATCCAAAACCACCACAAACGGCCTATGCGAATATGCCCCCTGCTGAACCGCAAAACATCAACAACTTTACCTACTAAGGATCAAATTGAGGCCCTGCTGAATCTCCTAAATCAAAAAAGGGGGTGAGACTCAGGAACCGATCCAGGCATCAATGGCCAATACTGGCGGTCTAGGCGCCGATCAGAGTCAAAATCAACCGTGGATTGTAGACTATGGTGCTTCTGATCATATGACAAATGAAGGTAGAAACTTAATTAATTACACTATATTTTCTTTACCTACATTTGTCCAACTAGCAGATGGAACCACTAGAAAAATAATGGGAAAGGGATCAGTTAAACTAAATCCCACCTCACCTTACTAAATGTATTGTATGTTCCAGATTGAAAATTTAATCTTCTCTCTGTAGGGAAAATTAATAAGAGACTCTGGATGTACTATCAAGTTCTCACCAAATGCATGTTATTTTCAGGATGCATATTCGAGAATGACGATTGGCAGTGCTAAGCATGTCAGGGGGCTATTCCTACTCAGTCTGGAGTCACAGAACCGAACGGCTATGTCGAATAGGCACAGCAGTGCGATTAGAATAAAAGGCTACAAGGCCGGAAAAAGAATAAATTGTACTGCTACTAGTAGAAATAAATGTATTGCCTCAAACCAAATTATGCTCTGGCACAAGAGGCTTGGTCATCCAAGTTTTATGTATCTAAAAAGATTATTTCCAAATTTGTTCATCAGTGTGGATACTAACTCATTGACTTGTGAAACATGCCAATTAACTAAACACATTCGGCATACCTACTCAAACAAACGACATACAGATTCAAAACCGTTTAATCTGGTACAATACCGATATTGGGGTCCATCTCAAATAGCCAACATCAGTGGAACCCGGTGGTTTATCACCTTTGTGGATGATCACACACGTGTGACATAGATATACTTTTTGAAGCAAAAGTCAGAAGTAGGAACTGTTTTCAAAACATTTTACAAACTTGTAAAAAATCATTTGGAACAAATATCAAGACTCTAATGTCAGACAACGCTTCCGAATACTTAGACAAAACAGTAAAAGCCTATATGGCTGAAGTTTGGATACATCATCAAACCTCATGTGTCCATACACCCCAGCAAAATGGGGTAGCAGAAAGAAAAAACAGACACCTATTGGAAGTTACAAGAGCCATCATGAACTCAATGAATGTACCTAAACAGTATTGGGGTGAAGCAGTTCTTAGCTGCTACTTATCTCATCAACCTGCATGCCATCTAGAACTCTTGCGTTTAAAACTCCAAGACAAACACTAATAGATAGTCATCCATATGACTATGTAATGTTAGAATTGCCTCTTAAAAAATTTTCGGGTGCACATCATATGTACATATATACAAACCGAACCAAACTCGATCCCAAAAGCCATAAAGTGCATGTTTCATTGGATTACTCTGGAACTCAAAAAGGATACAAATGTTATTGTCCAAACAATAAACGAGTATACACGACACTTGACGTAACATTCAACGAAGCTCAAGCTTTCTCTGAAAAGCCAATAACTGACGCAATCCGGGAAGAAACCTGGAATCTCATTGACCTAGGCACACAACCTTTTGAACCCTTAAGTGACCAAGAGCAACCCCTCAAATGAATCATTAAATGACCTAAAACCGAATATACAAGGAAGACCTTCCATTCGGAAAGTATATAACAGGAGGAATATTTCTTCAACCATATACGGACAAGTGAACAAAAACATACATACAAAGGATTCAGTATATCATACACCAAAGGAGCGAAACTCTGTCCAGACAATCAAGAAATTGATGACAGGCCAATTGCACTCAGGAAAGGAACCAAGAGAATGTAACAAAGCATCCTCTGTATAACTTCCTGACATACTCAAAGTTAAGTCATGAGTTCCAAGCCTTCACTAGTAGCCTAGACTCACAGCTGATTCCTAAAGACATTAATGAAGCACTTGTCAATACCACATTGGAAGGAAGCAGTAAATAAGAAAGAAATGAAGGCTTTAATAAAAAACCAACACTTGGAAGCTAACTCCACGTCCGAATGGGTTAGATCAGTAGGGTGCAAATGGATTTTTTATCATAATACAATACTAATGGAACAATTAATCGATATAAAGCTAGATTGGTAGCAAAAGGATTCACACTAACATATGGAATAGATTATTTAGAGACATTTGCTCCATAGCAAAGCTCAATACAGTAAGGGTCATATTTACCATTGCTGTAAACTTGGACTGGAAATTGCATCAACTAGATGTAAAAAATGCATTTTTAAATGGAAACCTACAAGAAGAAGTGTATATGCATATACCCCCGGGGTTCACAATGAAACAAACAAACATATGGTTTGTAAGTTGCAAAAATCTTATACGGTTTGAAACAGTCTCCTAGAGCCTGGTTTCAAAGATTTACTAGAGAAGTAAAAAACCAGGATTTGTACAATGTCATGGAGATCACACTTTGTTTCTACATACCTCAGAAAATGGATCATTAACAATTCTTATTGTATATGTTGATGACATAATCATGACAGGTAACAATGAAAAAGGAATCCAAGAAGTCATAAAAAAACTATCACAAAAGTTTGAAGTCAAAGAACTAGGAGAACTGGAGGTACTTTCTTGGCATGAAAGTAGCTAGAAACAAAGAAGGCATGAGCAATATCCCAAAGAAAGTACATTTTGGATTTACTAAAGGAAACTGGGATGTTAGGTTGTAAAACCATCCACTTCACCCAGATTAGAACCAGGGTATAAGACAAAAGAAGTATGGAGATACAAAACCTATAGACAAACTAAGGTATCAAAGATTAGTGGGAAAATTGATATATCTTTCTCACACAAGACCTGACATATGTTATGCTGTAAGCTTCATTAGTCAGTTCATGCATAATCCTACTAATGAGCATCTAAAAGCCACTATGAGGATTATCAGATATCTAAAAAATACTCCTGGACAAGGTTTATACTTAGAAAGACATCAGATATAAGTAAAAAGTATATACAGATGCTGATTGGGCAGGTTCACAAAATCAGATCGGAGATCAACCACAGATATTGTACGTACGTATGGGGCAACCTAGTTACATGGAGGAGCAAGAAAGCAAGGAGTGGTAGCTAGGAGCAGTGCAGAAAGCAAGAGCTACAGGGCGCTGGCGCTAGGCGTATGTGAAGAAATGTGGCTCAAGACAGTCTTAACATATCTCAAGCACAGTTTGACAAACCTATCCAAGTAATTGGTGAAAATGTGTCAGCAATTAACATGGGCAAGAGAATCCAGTTCACAGACAAATCTAAAACACGTGGATGTGGATAAACATTTCATCAGAGAAAGAAGATCGAAAGACAAACTTATCAGTCTGAAGCATGTCCCAAAAAACGACATAGCTGACCTCCTAACAAAAACCGTTCTCAGTCAAGATATTTCAGCATTTATTGTCAAGCTAGATGTATTAATATCTACATCTAAGCTTGAGGGGGGTGGTGTAGAAATATCCGGAATCCTCATTAGTGCACACTACCAAACGGCATTAGTGTGATACATGTGACACAATTGTAATTAGGAAAGAGTTATAATTGTAGGAATATATTTATCACCAAAGAGAGGAATATGATAAATAGTAGTTATATTTGGTTTTCCATAGTTAGGAGATAATATATATAGTTACCATAATACAAAGGTTGGATTGACCTCTCATCATTATAAATAGAGGGTATTGTAACAATCTTTTAAAGTCAATCACTAATATTCGATTGCCTCCATTTCTACATGGTATCAGAGCTTGCCACTACCGGCGGCTACTTTCCGACAGCACTGGGAAATCTTCGATTAATATCCGGGAAACAATCAGAGTTGGTCACTTGTTCTTGCATTCTGGCCACCTATTATCTTCCCTTATGCAAAGACAGAAGAAGTAATCAAAGGAAAATAACAGCATAGAACAATAATTCCAAGATTTCTGTCGCTTATGAATTTGGAAATCTTGATGTCATTGTTGGGAGAATCCGTTTCCTCCAAGAATTTCTGTAGTAGAAGATAATCATAATCTTGATTAACAAGAACGAAAAGAATAACATAATCATTGATTAACAAGAACGAAAGAATAACTCTACAAGTAAAGAGAATCGCACCCGAAGCTGTGAGATAAGCCTTCTTCATTGTTCTTTAAGTATCTTGAAGTGTAGGAGCGGGGAGGAAATTCTTTATGCCGAAGAAGTCTAAGTGAGGAGCGGAGGACAGATCCTAGGAGGAAATTAAAAAAATTCTTTTTTGCCAAAAGAAGTCTCCCAGAAAATATTTTACTCCAAGAGAAGTCTCGAGTGAGGCCTAGTGTTTTTGACTCAGCAGAAGGGAAGAGACATATATAATTTATCAACAAAGTGCTACTTGGAGTCTCGAGTGAGGCCTACTGTTTTTGACTCAGCAGAAGGGAAGAGACATATATAATTTATCAACAGAGTGCTACCATCGACTGCTATTTACAAACGAAGCTTAGCCCGCTCTGTTTCTCATTGAGCGGTGTGGGATTGTTTTCTGTTTCAAAAGTATCTAGCCTAATCCTTCCTTCTTAATCGAAAACCTAAGGTCCTGTGCTTTTTATTGCTTTTTAGGGGGTGAATATACTTTTTGTGAATTAATTCTTGTGTACAAATGAGTTGTTGAGGAGAGTTTGTCCAACTTTAATGGAAAATGATGGCTTACTTTATCTTTTATCAAATCTTCAGATCCACTTAATAAAAATATAACGTGTGTATTTAATTATTTTAAAATTAATATATATGATATATTTTTATTAGATGGGACATGAAATGATACAAATAGATTTTTGTCAACCTATATGAGTTCTGTGATTGACAATTCTGCAACCATATGAGTTCCCTTAGTTATATTTTTTTTTTCTTTCTTTACTTGTTTCATACCACCTACCGGAAACGAAAGATCCACATGTCCTACTCAATGCTTAAGTTTCAATCAAAATCCAAAGTTCAATTAACAACCAAAGCCATTCAAAACTTACCATAAATGAACCAGCCAAGGCTAAGCAGATGAAACAAGGAATTCACAGAAGAAGAAGAAGGGAAAACATAGAAGGTTACTTCTGTACAGCAAGAACAAATTATCAAAGACCATATGTAAAAAGTTGTTATTATTTAGAATAAAACAAAGATAACAAATCGTTTGGAGCAACTAATTGGAGCAGAAAAGAACAATAAAAGAGAAGGTAACGACAAAGAGAAAAAGGAAACTGACGGCGTCGGTGAACCCTCAGGGTTATCGTCGTCGATGAACATGGCATTGCACCCGATCCGGGAAATATATCATCTATATTAATTTTAAAATAATTAAATACACACGTTATATTTTTATTAAGTGGATCTGAAGATTTGATAAAAGATAAAGTAAGCCATCATTTTCCATTAAAGTTGGACAAACTCTCCTCAACAACTCATTTGTACGCAAGAATTAATTCACAAAAGTATATTCACCCCCTAAAAAGCAATAAAAAGCACATGACCTTAGGTTTTCGATTAAGAAGGAAGGATTAGGCTAGATACTTTTGAAACAGAAAACAATCTCACACCACTCAATGAGAAACAGAGCGGGCTAAGCTTCGTTTATAAATAGCAGTCAATGGTAGCACTTTGTTGATAAATTATATATGTCTCTTCCCTTCTGCTGAGTCAAAAACAGTAGGCCTCACTCGAGACTTCTCTTGGAGTAAAAGATTTTCTGGGAGACTTCTTTTGGCAGAAAAGAATTTTTTTAATTTCCTCCTAGGATCTGTCCTCCGCTCTTCACTCAGACTTCTTCGGCATAAAGAATTTCCTCCCTGCTACTACACTTCGAAGATACTTGAAGAACAATGAAGAAGACTTATCTCACAGCTTCGGATGCGATTCTCTTTACTTGTAGAGTTATTCTTTTCGTTCTTGTTAATCAAGATTATGTTATTCTTTCCGTTCTTGTTAATCAAGATTATGATTATCTTCTACAGAAGAATAGGAAACGGATTCTCCCAACAATGACATCAGATTTCCAAATTCATAAGCGACAGAAATCTTGGATTAATTCTTCTATGCTGTTATTTTCTTTGATTACTTCTTCTGTTTTTGCATAAGGGAAGATAATAGGTGGCCAGAATGCAAGAACAAGTGACCAACTCTGATTGTTTCCCGGATATTAATCGAAGATTTCCATTTCTTTTTGAGCATCATATACCGCTGTCTCGCGTCAATAAACAACAATTTTCTTGGTATGTCTGTAGTTCTGAATCTTCTAATTATTCGTTGTGAGAACCAGATGCTCCCTGGGATACTGGTGAACAGTTACATTTAGTTCTTGGATTAATTCTTCTATGGTGTTATTTTTCTTGAGGCGAATTAGTCATGGAGACTTGTCCTTCCAACATTTTAAGTATGATCGCACCCATTATTTTCAAGTCCTTATCTCCTTGAATTCTGTCGTACTGCCACAACCGACCAAGTGAATTGTACATGATACACAATACAATACTCAAAGCTTACTCAAAAACACCTGGGGATGTTCGGTATATCTGTGTTTCTTTTACATCATGTTATGCTCTCTTGGTTGGTTGGAGTCTTGATAGGTTTCTTTACTTATGGACTGTCAGTTGCTTTGAGTTGACAGTCTGTTTTAGTTCTTTTGTACATTACATTGAGCATTCTGTTAAATGTGTCGAGTAGGGTTTCTTGGCTGTTTTAGTCAGATTCTTGAAGAACAATGAAGAAGGCTTCATCTCACAAAGACACTAAATGATTGATTGTTTTAAACTAAATGATTGATTGTTTAAACTAAATGTTGATGGATGACACTATATGTTTCACAATCCAACTGACGTCTTAGTTTAAACTAAATGATTGATTTTTTAAAAGGCAGTGAGCCTGTGTCAAAAACAAAAAACAAAAAAGACACTGAACTTCTTGTACATGACATGTTGAACTATAGTATGCTAGAGATCAATCTGGATAACCTTTTAGTTTCTGTTTGAAAATAATTACCTATGATTCAGTTAGCTGTCTTTATGTACTTCTTTAGCAATCCAATGTTTTATCCTGGATGAGGGTCTGCTGCTGTTGATACTGAGACCGAAGTTCACTTTTTTTTGCAGCAATTTAAAGGAAGAGTCCCAGGTCTAAAAGTCAAGCCGCTTGACACTGCTGGTGCCGGTGATGCGTGTGTTGGTGCGGTTTTGTATAATTTGGCATTTGACCCAAACCTTTATCAGGTAAACTGACATGTCATGAAGTCAGCAGTATCAAGTGGTTGTGTCATATCTGGCAAGGCTATGCAGTAAAGGTTGCAGTGTTACATTTCATTGACTCACATTATACTTGCGGATAAATTTTGTGATCTAATCCCTCAGTTGCTGCTTACTTTTATCTATGGAGTTCTATTGTTCAAACTGAGGTCATTTTGTGCTGCCAGGTGTCATAAATAACTAGATTTCTTGCCATGCTGAAAATTACAGTTACTCAGCATATTTTCTTCAAGGTTTAACTTTAAATGAAGTTGGAAAGAATTCATCAGACTTGATTAATCTAACCTGGGTTTTACAGTTCCTTCACAAAACACACCAGCACACCATATCCCTATTATTGTGTCATCTATG
>AP025040.1:6171541-6198103 GCA_036186865.1 Eustoma russellianum | reverse complement strand
CATATAGATGCATATGTGGTCTATATATATACACACACGCACACATATATGTATGTATCCGTTGGAAAAAATATTCAGTTGTTTTAAACAGCATTCATTGTTATGTCGTCTAACAAATATTTCAAGCTTTGAAACAGAATGCTCCAAACGTGCTCTTCCACTTCTACTTTTCATTTTGATATTCAATTGCTGTTGTTGCAATTTCTTGATCAGAAGTGTCGTAAGTAAAATGCAAATTCTTACGTGAGGGAGTCTCATTTTGAAGACTAAATATGTGTGTCTTTTAATATTGTTTTTTCTAACTACTCATGTATTATATGTTTATTTGTGAATAGGAAATGACACTATAAATTGGTATTGCATGTTGAATTTGGAGTAACAAGGATTAGACTGAGATAGGAACACAATATACCCAATATGCAATAACAAGCCGTGGCTATTTTTGGTCACATCACCTTTGCAGAGGCACTTTACCCCCAATGCTTCAGCTGGGGTCAATTCTTCATGCTGAAGGCCTCTCTATCATGGTTGACACCCTCAAGGTGATTCCCCCAGTCTTCCACATCATTCTGATTTCACATTTCTTCCGTTACAAAACGTTGATGGAATCGTTTTAGATGGCATGTTGGACATCTTAGATACCATTAACAGAGACTGCAGAGAGACCTGGTGAGTTTCTCGAGTAAAATCATGAAAGATGAAGATATGCATGGACTGATTTTGTGCTTTAATTATGATTGGTTGATGAAGTTTGGAGATGCTGTCGCCACTCAAGTGAAACTCCCAAGCATTGTCCTCCGAACAAGTAGAGCTGCTTCTACCTAATCTTATCAAGCAATCCTTAGCAGAAGATAGTCTCCCATGATCAGGTACTAATCCATGGACTTTACTTCAACTTATTTTTATGTTTGTGTAGCGTTGGTGTTCTTATTTGTATATATCCTATTGAATGGGAAATAATTACTTAGATGTTTTTATTTACTAGTTACTGATTAGTTCTTAAGGACTAGAAGTTGGTTGGAACAGTGTAAACGCTAGACACTAGGGGGAGAATCCAGCGGGTTCTTCAGAATTTAACAGCATTTATCTCCAATTTTCTTTAAAATTTTGTTCTCTGCTCCTATTGAATGGACTTAAATTAATTTGTTCTCTGCTCCTGCACTTTCAAGATACTTGAAGAACAATGAAGAAGGCTTCATCTCACAGCCTCGGGTGCGATTCTCTCTACTTGTAGAGCTACTCTTTTCGTTCTTGCTAGTCAAAATTATGAATTTCTCGCCACAGGAAATTCTTGGAGGAAACGGATTCTGAAGAGTCATCAGTGAATCCCAATAACGACAGAAATCACATGGAAAAGATCGAACATCAGGTTTCCAAATTGGCAATTCGTTCAAGAATGTCATGCAGTGTAAGTTCTGTAATCTCTATTCCTTCTTCCTTATCTTCCATTAATGCTCTGAAATTCTCCCTAGAAATGAAGTTTCAACTGGTGATTTCCTGCTTCTTGGAGGGAGCTACTACATTTTCTATTGAATTCGAAAATTTCTTGGAATTTGATGAATGCCCTATTCCAGCTCTTATATGGACAAATAAAGACAAGCTTTCCATTTCTTTACCTGTCAGATTATTGTTGTAAAGTGCTAGATGTCTAAGCTTTGTTAAGTTGCCAATCTCTTCAGGAATGATCCCTGGAAGTCGCAAACCATATTAAGAGGAGTCTTGAAATGTTCAAACTGAGTCATTAATCACCTTCAAAAGATACTGAGATGGATTTGAACTGATTCTACCTTGGAACATATTGGCTGGTAATTCAAGAACCTCAAGCCCTTTCAAATTGCAAAGCTCCTTTGGAATAAGGCCACTAAAATTATTGTAACCCAAGAATAGCTCTTGAAGCTCCAAACACTGAGAGACTGCTGATAGTACCGAGCCGTGCAAGCTGTTATGTGACAGGCTAAGAGTATTGAGCTTCTGTAGGCCACGACACATACTATCTGGTAGTTCCCCTGATAGAAAATTGTAACTAATTGCTGCCTGATATTCTTCTGATGTCCATTTCTTTCAGTTTAGGTTTCCTCGGATACTCCGTGCAATACCGGTAGTTCTTACATTAATTCTTGACGTTGTTATTTTTTAAGACCTAATTTTTCTTTTCTTTTTGCAGAAGCGACGGTCATACAAGGTTGACATGATGCACAACTTTATTGCTGCCTGATATTCTTCTGATTTAGTGCACACTCGGAATACATTCGTTTACATCAAGTGCAAAGTTATCTCTTTGTCCATTTATAAGTAACTGCGACATTTACTGGGTTCAATTAATATTCACCATTTAGTTGTCATGCTTTTCTTTTTCAAAAAGTGCCACTTTTATTTCTATAGAAAAGGTAGGATAATACTTCACCGTGTTTAACAGATTATGCTGGTTAAATTGGTTTATATATGTATATACACATACATACACATATACATATATGTACACACACACATATATATATATAATCAAACACACGTGTATACACACACACACATACATATACATATATATGCATGTGTGTATACACACACACACGCACACATATACGTATGTATCCGTTGAAAAAAATATTCAGTTGTTGTTTTAAACAGCATTCATTCTTATGTCGTCTAACAAATATTTCAAGCTTTGAAAGAGAATGCTCCAAACGTGCTCTTCCATTTCTACTTTTCATTTTGATATTCAATTGCTGTTGTTGTTGCAATTTCTTGATCAGAAGTGTCATAAGTAAAATGCAAATTCTTACGTGAAGGAGTCTCATTATGAAGACTAAATGTGTCTGTCTTTTAATATTATTTTTTCTAACTAATCATGTATTATATGTTTATCTGTGAATAGGAAATGACACTATAAATTGGTATTGCATGTTGAATTTTGAGTAACAAGGATTAGACTGAGATAGGAACACAATGGACCCAATATGCAATAAAAAGCAATGGCTATTTTTGGTCACATCACCTCTGCAGAGGCACTTTACCCCCAATGCTTCAGCTGGGGTCAATTCTTCACGCTGAAGGCCTCTTTATCATGGTTGCACACCCTCAAGGTGATTCCCCCAGTCCTCCACATCATCCTGATTTCACATTTCTTCCGTTACAATACGCGGATGGAATCGTTTTAGATGGCATGTTGGACATCTTAGATACCATTAACAGAGATTGCAGAGAGACCCTGGTGAGTTTCTTGAGTAAAAGGATGAAAGATGAAGATTTGCATGGGCAGATTTTGTGCATTAATTATGATTGGTTGATGAAGTGTGGAGATGCTGTCGGCACTCAATTGAAACTCCCAAGCATTGTCCTCCGAACAAGTAGAGCTGCTTCTACCCAATCTTATCAAGCAATCCTTAGCTGAAGACAGTCTCCCATGATCAGGTACTAATCCATGGACTTTTCTTCAACACTGATTTTTATGTTTGTGTAGCGTTGGTCTTCTTATTTGTATATATCCTATTGAATGGGAAATAATTACTTAGATGTTTTTATTTACTAGTTACTGATTAGTTCTTAAGGGCAGATTAGTTCTTAAGGACAGATTGCTGGGCCATCAAGAAGTCACAACTACAGAAGATGGAAGTGGCAGAGATGAAAATGTTAAGGTGGATATGTGGGCATACGAGGCTAGACCGGATCAGAAACGATGTGTTTCGAGAAAGGTTAGGCGTGGCTAGTATAGCCGATAAGATAAGGGAGGGAAGATTGAGATGGTTTGGGCATGTCAAGCGGAGACAGACAACGGCGTCGGTCAGAGCAATTGAAAGCCTAACTGTAGAGGGAAACAGGAGTAAAGGCAGACCCAAACTGACTTGGGATGAGCAGATAAGACACGACTTACTAGATTTGCACCTCTCTGAGGACATGGTCCAGGATAGAAGTTCATGGAGACATAAGATTAAGGTTAACGAGGTATAAGTCATATATAGAGACACTGTAGAGTATATGTAGGGACACAGCTAAGCATAAGTACTAGATACATTTTAAGTTAACTTCCCACTTGGTGGCGTATGTTTTACTGTTGTTTTACATTACATGTACATATATACGGGATGTGTATTTCAATACTGAAAGGCCTTTATTTGTATTTCTTGAATTTACTCACTAACACACTAGCACAACATATACCTAGTATCATGTCTTTCTTGAAATTACTCACTAACACACTAGCACAACATATACATATTATCATGTCATTTATGCAGGTAGAGCCGGGGGTCTCACTGGAAGCAGACTCTCTATCCCTTGGGATAGAGGTATTGTCTGCCTACCACTTACCCTCCCCAGACCCTGACGATAGCTTTTGCTGTCGTTGGGATATACTGGGTACGGATGATGATGATGATGATGATGATTAGTTCTTAAGGACTAGAAGTTGGTTGGAACAGTGTAAACGCTAGACACTAGGGTGAGATTTACTTGTGTATTTATTGATTCATGTTTACGTATTAACATTATATCCTTTTATTTCCTCGGCTTTTACACGTCCCCTCAGTTTCTTAAGTTTCACTTGCCGTGTTTGGCATGCCTTTATAGACCCCTGATGTCATAATATTCTGCATGTAATTGTCAGAGTTGTTACTGAATTATAGTCCATCAACTATTTGATGGATTTGTGACATAGAAAGTGGCAAGTTTCTTTCCAGTTTTATGGTCATTTTTATTTCCTGGGCAGTATTCTGAAAGTTAAATCTCTCGAATAGTCACTTTATGTCTTTATGTCCATTAAATGGAGTGATTTACATGGTTTTCAAGGCCACAAAGTTATTAAAGCTTCTGTCTAGGGTTTGGTTCAACTTGACTGTATCTCCTGGCCGTCTATCTTTAAACTTTTCCCCTATGCCTAGTGATTCATAATTTTTTGTCACCACATGGGTTTACTGATATGTCCTCAGGTATCGTCTTAGGTCAGTCCCTGGGTTTGATAATGCAGAATGATCACGGTAAAACGTCCACTCTAGCTTATTGCATCTTCTGTTATGAAATCTTTTTTCCATCTCTATTGCTTTTCAAAACTAACTGTCAAAGGTTTGCAGTTTGAGTTTAGAGTTGTAATTACATAATCTATTGGATGTATTCAGAAATGGATAAGACTATCTAGTCTGTGTTATTCAGGTGCCCCCATTCCTAGTGCGGAAAGTCTTCATTCAGACATTATCATGTGCAATTGTTCAACAGGTGGGCTCTCTTGAAGCGTTTAGTGTGTCTAAGAAGTATTCATCTATGCTTTTCCCTCTTAACAGCTTCATAATCCTCAAACCTTTCCACATCCACGTTATACCCCTTGACCTTCGGAAATTTGAGAATACCATTAGGTGGTTTCACCTTTTTTGTGTATTAGTAATTTGGTACAACTTTAATGGGTTTAGAGGAATCCAAACTCATTCCCTTATTTCTAAACCCCCCAACCAAACACCACCTAAGTATGTATATCTTATTATGCAGTTACTGTAACACTCTGAGTACTGTAATTAGAACTTACCATGTGGTTTTGTTTTATATATATGTGATTTGATTTCATAAATTGAGGAGATGACTAAACGATTGTTATGGTTGGAGATCCAAGCCCCTGCCCTAAAACCTTCCCCAAAACACGGAGAAGTAAATGTCTAAAAAAATGGGTTTTCCCTCAAAGAAGACGAAAGCCTCCGTCGTATAAAAAATGCAAAATTCTGAGATCTTCTCATTTCTGGAGACTAAGAACTTTTTTGCGATTGTACATATCTCAAAAATTTTGATTTGTTCTGGTAGTGAAAACCCAAAAGATGGAGTTTTCTCTAGATGTTAGGTGAAGAAACACTGGAAAATAATTGGTTAAAGCATAAATACAATAGATACAAACTAATTCTGGTCCCTTGGATATAAGTTGCTTCTAGATTATGTGACCCTTAGATAGTGGATACAGCAATAAGCACATTTAACTATGTATCGCGATAGAATACCAAAATAAACCAAATCCAGTCCATTGAGCATAAGTTGCTTTTAGATTATTTATGGAACTCTTGAATAGTAGATCCAGAAGTAAGCATATTAATTTTATAAAAAGGGTGTTCCTGATATACTAGTCTCTTGCGTTTGCGTAAGATACCGGGAGGGGCGGATTGCTTTGCGATCTGATGTACTTAACTTTACCTTATACTTTGTGTAATAGACTGTTACTATGGTTCGGACATATGACCTCAAGGTCACAAATCAGCAATGTTATTAATTGTTCCAAAGTCAGCTCAAGCATATTGATTTTATATCGTGACAAAATACCCATCAGGGAAATAATGACACATATGGAAGAATCTAACTCTATTCTAGCTAGTGTCGTATCTATTTGTTTAGTGAATCTAACTTTATGACCATTCTTCATTTCCTTATTTTATTGTACTAAAGAGAAATATGAAAGTACCTAATCTCATTTTTAGCTTGTGTCGTATCTATTTGTTTAGTGAATCTAACTTTATGACGAAGATGTAAATTTTTTTCTTTAATTTTAATTTTCTTTGAAGACTAGGTTTATTATGTTCTTCTGAGCTTTTAAGATGTGATTTTTTCTTGCTTTGACGATATCTGTGTTGTAGTATGTTGGTTCATCTTGGGACGAGCTGAAACACATACGACAGTCAATAGGATTCCTGGTATTGTGTCTTGTAAACAATTTCTTCGTGCTTATTTCCTGCATTACATAAAACCTTGTTGAAGACCTCCTTTATCCTGTCATTTTTCCTTCTACTGGAGCGTGCTAATATCCTTTTAGAGGAACTGGTTCTCTTTGTGGGAGACCTCTTTTAATATGCGGAACGAAACTTTTTTTGCATATTAAGCTACCATATGTGTACTAATCGATCTGTTTGGTATTTTAGGTTATACATCAAAATCCAAAGAAGACCCTGGATGAAATAAGCCATGATCTATGTCCTGTAAGTAGTCTGCTGGATATTTAATCCTTGAACCTATTTGTATCTACCGGTATTGTCCTCAAGGTGATGAGCATCTCAGGTACTCAGTATTCAACATCTCTACAGAATCAGTACTATGTACTGGGATGACAAATATGGCACACATAGCCTTTCCCCTGAGGTTAGTCATCTAAATTAAGTATTCATGTATATCCTTGTAAATGTTCAAGTTCAAACTTCATAAGAGAACAACTGCTGAGAAAAGGTCAGCGCCTTCCCTCTTAACAGCTTCATAATCCTCAAACCTTTCCACTTCATTAATATGCAGCCGTTCCTCACATCCACGTTATACCCGTTAACCTTCGGAAATTTGAGAATACCATTAGGAGGTTTCACCTTTTGTGTATTAGTACTTTGGTGCAACTAAAGCCAAGAAGTTTATCATTTAGTCCACGGTGGCTTTGTCAACTGTGAGATTTTAGATCCCAAGATTAACAGGTTGGCATTATGTAACTTTTTTTGCCTTTGTTCATCGGGTTGAAGAAGAATCATTTGGAAGCAGTTTAAGAGGCTAAATCAGACCATTCCTAAAGTTTAACATCATTGAATTTATTAAATGAATGCAAGATTGATAAGCTGGCATTCTAAAATCTGATGGTCGGATTGAAGAGGAACCATTAGATGGCAGATTAAAAGGCTAATCAGGACCATATCTGAAGTTTTTCATTGTTAAATTAACCAAACAGGTGCAAGTATCTGCAGCATTTCGTCAGTCCTCTGATTCAGCAGTTTGCTTTTACATTTATAGGTAGTAAGCCAACGCGAGGGTGTTAATGACCGAAGATTCAAACGACGCTGTCAGCAGTTTCTTCTTGCTGGATGATGATTCAAGGTTATAAGATTATAGATGATGAGCGCATTATATTTATCTATTTCTTAATCCTTGTTTCTTCTTTTCTAAACCATCATATTATCGTTTTTTCCCCTTAAAAGAAATACCTAATTTACATTGCAAAGTCTTATTTTTGGTCTTTCTCTTTTGCAGCATACCATTCTCTGTCGATGACCTCTCGAAGTCAATGGATCAGATTGATATAGCTGACATTGAACCACCTCCACTGATTCGTGAGAATTCAGGGTTCAGTTTCCTATTACCTCGTGCTGAGTGACAAATCTATATAGCTGATGGGCAAATCCTGATTAGAAAAGATAGTCTATCATTGTCTTAGGATCACATTTGGGATTCTAAGCTGAAATTGGAAATCCAGATGTACTGCCAAAAGTTTTCGTACATGATGTATTCAATTTGGAAGTATTCCATGACCTAAAGAGCAAGGGAGGGTGCAAGCGAATTTTATTTGTCAAGTCACAACCCAGAGACCAATTTTTTCTCAGTTGGATCCGGCGCAACCGGAGTCGAGGTTCTCTGTTGTTTAATCTTCTATTCATTTGCAATTAATTAGTGAAACTAATTAATCACTAAAAACTTAATTAGATTTGTAATTAGAGCAAGTGACCTGAAGATTTGATCATGTAAGGACGACTTGGGGAAATTGTAAATCTTTCAATAGATTTGAGGTCGTTTCCAAATTTTCCCAAGTCCCATTAAATACAAACTTGATGATCCTCTCCTATAAAAGGCGGATGATTATAAGAACTTAATATTAATCTTGCTAGTTGCTTTGTCTGACTCCCATAATTATTGGTGAAAATTGACTTATTTAATACGCTGTCTAATGTACGGCTTTGTCTAATAAATTATTGTTTTGTAGTGATCAGCACAGAGAAAATAGCTACTAGTTTCGTCTAATGAATTGCTCATATCCACTAATTATGTGACTAATGTCGAATAATTATGTGAGTAAAGGCGGTCCTAGTTTGATGGTTTCGTGCATGTATGTCATTTTCCCCCTTTTTTTTTGGCGTTTTACATCCTAATTCGAGCCCCTTTTCCTTGCATGTTTCCGTTTCATTCAATTTTCTTTTTCACTATTTACTTCTTTACTCCGTAAGTTTCTACGATTATCGATTATGTCATTCTTTCTAGGATTAACACTTTTGTTTTCTTTTGATTTTCCCATTTTTAAAAGGAAAAGTTTTACTTCTACTGTCTTCTTGGGTTGTTTCAGTCATTGGTGGAAATAGCCAACCCTCCAAAGCCATGGAAGACAGAGTTAAGTATGCGAAATATTCAATATCTTCGTGCAAGACCTGCAAGAAATCCATCGATAAAGAGATATTTAGGGTTGGCAAGATGGTTCATGCTACCCAGTTTGATAGGTGTGTGACTGTATGCCATTTTCCTTTTTTTTTTTGGCGCTTTACATCCGAATTCAAGCACCTTTTCCTTTTTCCCTTATTGCATGTTTCCGTTGCATTTAATCCTTTTTCACCATTTACTTCTTTACTCCTCGAATTAAGTTTCTACGACTATCGAATATGTCATTCTTTTGTAGGGTTGGGGGAGGCACCTGCCCGAGATTTTTCTGTTTATCAAGGTAACTGTTTCGTGTCCAAGATTTTGTTTTCCTCCAGAAGTGAAACACAAAATATGATTTTTGTTGGATTATTTTCGCATGAATAGGCTAAACCAGCATGGCTTAATGAAGGCTCTTTGTGATACAAATAGAACTGCTTGTAATATCACTAAATACTACTGCACTAGGGTATGGTTTGTCAGGAGGGTTTGATGAGTACCAATCCAATGGACTTGTTTGTTTAATATTGCAATATATTATGTAACTTGGCCTCTTTTATGCCATCGTGATCATGTCCGTGCCAGCAACATGAGCTGTAAATTGAAAGCATTTGATGGACATACCTTGTGTTGTGGTGTTTGTGACTAATTTCCTGCTTGAAAGATTTACTGCATATGTTACATTGAGGAATCATAAGTTTATTTTGCACTGCTCTTGATCAATTTGCGCTACTATCTACTGGACATGGAGAGTCTCTGCAAAATCTTGTTAGCTTGTTAAATTGTTGTCTAAAATAATTTAGTCTTTTCTTTGTGATGAAGCATCTTTGGCTTGTATGTGTTATGTTTAATATTTTCCCCCTCTGAACTATGAGATCAATGATTGACTTTCTTATAAATGATTTTTTTTTCCTTTTCTTTCTTTTGCTCCTATCATCAGATGTGGAATCATGGTGACTGCATCTTAAAAAGAGCAGATCAGATGAAAGCATAGGCGCCCCATTGTTTTCTGTTTATTATTCCTTTTGCCGATTTCTATGCTGCTGAGCGTTTTCACTTCGCTTTTACAGTGTAGATTACGTTGAAGGCTTAGAATTGCTTAGCTAGGAAGACCATCAAAAGATCAGAAAATACATAAGAGGGTGGTGGCCCTACAAAGGTCTCTCCTTTACCTGTTTCAGAATGTGGTATTGAAATCTCTCAAATTGCCGGTGCTACTTGCTGATGGTGCAATGAAAGGATTATGAAAGGAGAGGTAGGTATGTGTATTTCAGTTCTTATCTTCATCTATCACGTCTATGTTTGAAGCTAACATTCAAGTCATCCCCACAGAGGTGTTGTCACCTATTCTTCTTGACATTTGTTCACATTAGCTTTTCACTTTTTCTTTTCTTTTGTTTCCTAAAATTTTGGTAGCTTCCTCGTACATCATTTGTTGCTGTTCTTTTTTTTTGTTTTGGGGAAGTCATTTGTTGCTTTTTTTTTGGAAGTCATTTGTTGCTTTTCTCTCACTCCTATTCTTCTTGTTCTTACTTATGCCAAATGGTGTAAAGTGAAAAACGAAGGGTTAAATGAGAAAAAGAGGAATAAGCTCCAGTAACACCTTTAAAGGACCTAAGTAGAGGGTGCATCTGATTCTTGTCTACAAACAAGGGAGCCATTGTATGAGACGAGGAGGGGCACATTTTCTTCCTTTGCGTATGTAATTGCAGAAATCCACTCATACTGTTTTCTAGCCTCTTGTCAATCTAATGTCGTTTGGTCGTCGTTTAATCGCTATCCTTTATAGGTTCTATAGTGGTTCTCATTGTATTGAGCTGGTAAAAAGGATAAGGAAAGAGAACAGAAGAATAGTTCCTTTGTGTAGTAGTGTATGGTTTTTTCTCTTTGAAAGCCTGATATATTCTTTCTTTCTCCATGTTCACTAGGTCAGAGTTCCTGCCAAGCCCAAGAGTCAAAGTCCTAGATCCTTGGCATGTCACCATGCTAAATGCTCTACAGAAATGTCGCCAACTGTTGAAGTAAAAAAGTTGGCCGAATAGAACAGTCTTTCAGCTGCTGAGCAGGCTACTGTTCTTGCCTTAGTTAAGCCTTCTTCCTTGACTGCAAAAGGTTTTGGCAGTTTTCCATTTTTGGTTTAATTGATGTACTTTTCTTTCTTGAGGCTTGATTGAAGAAAATCATTATTGTAGGCAAAATACTTAATTCGATTAAGGAACCTTTGACATGCTCGGTTTCCAATACTGCCGCTAAAAGGAAAAGAGCTTTGGGGAATGATGGAAAAACTAAAGTCGCTAAATCTAAAGGTGATCCCTGGCCAGTCCAGGCTGTATCCGGAACAAAAGGTACCGATTTGATGGATGAACGTGCAAAGGCAAGAGATTTGGAATGTCGACTGGAGGTGCAGTGCAGGGTTTTATGGGCGCTTAAGGATGACCTTAAGAAGCATACAGATGCTTGAGATTAATTGTCAAGATTCGACGCTGTCAGTACTTGATTTACGAGAGCGTTGGTGAGTTTTTAGTTCAAGGTTTTGTTCATCTATGTTTTTCAATATTTATTTGGAGTGACCAGATCCAAAAGTTCACAAACAACTCTTTCTATTTTTTGCAATTTATCTTTGCTTGATTTTGAAAGTTTCCCATAGTGTTTCTATTTTGCTTTTACAGTGCTGACGGCATGCTTTTTGAAGCTCTTGCTACATGTCTATTTTTAAAGGATTTCTTCGATATTCATCAGGCAAGTGCTCATACCCCACTACTGAACCTGAACGTGTGAAGGGAATGTGGCAAGTTTTGAAGGAAACTTAAAACGAATATCTACTCAAGATACCTTAGTTTAAAAGGTGTTTTGCAACATCTTTATATCCATATTGAATTTTTTTCCAAATTATTCTAGGAATGCATAATCATGTTTTATATGGCTGATCTCAGTGGGTCAAGTCTCAAAAGTTGAAAAGACCCGTACGAATGCCTCGACCAGCACCTAGTCCGTTAACTCGATGCCTATCTAGCAATGCAATGCAAAAAAGGATGGATCCAAGAGCGAGGATTTAAGGGATCTGAAAGTCTCTATTGCAGGATCTTCAAAAGATTTCATGGTCTGGGTTTTCACTGCGTTTAGTCTAGTAATTTTCTATCGTCATTCAATCATTTGATATTTTTTTCAGAAGCTTTCTTGCTAGAGGCTTTTAATTGTGGTGGTTTTGCAGGATGGATGGAAGAAAAGATTAGAAGCTGTCGAGGCCTAGGTTCGCAAGAAGATAAATAAAGGTTTTAGCCTAGAAGCCTTTTTTAATCTTTTGAGCTTCTTTCCCTTTTTATATCCACTCATATGAATATTCAAACAAAAACTGCTTGGTTGTAATTGAGGGCTTAGTGACCGGAATGCAGAGATGAGGAAGGCGAGGTGAAGAACTTCTACAAAGTGCTTAATTGGTCAGACATTGTCATTTGCCTTTCTGTACCTTTGACAATTTTGGTCTTTACAGAAGGATGAAATTATCTATACTTCACGTGGATTATTTGGAGGACTGCATTAAAAAAGGGAGGAAACTTCCTTTTGACTTGTATAGGCTGTTGAAGATCGACAAAGCGTTGTCACTGTCAAAGTCAAAGGACAAAGTGCGGTGCATGAGGCTTATGGTTTTGCAAGAATTTGGACACACGACTTCGAACATGTCTGATCTTTCTACTGGTGTTAATAGGTAAGTGTTGATGTCTTGGCTTTCTCTAGAACACTGGTCTTTTGTATCAGTTCTGCACTATGTTCAAGGATATGCTTGAATGATAGTGTTTTTCCATTTCTTTTACCCTGGTTACTGATTAGTTATAAGGATTTTCAGATGTTTGTGACAGTTGGTTGTTTTAATGTTTGAGCATCCTGACAAGGTACAGAGAGGAATATTGTTACTAATTACTTGCTTCCTGTGATATTGGAGGAAAGCTGTTGTGTGCCAAATGTTACGTTGGTCATTATGAGGGCGTATTCCTTGATACAACCACCAGGCTAAACCTTTCTGCTACATATCCAGACTGCTTTCTTCTGCTAGTCACGTTTCCCAATCCAGCACCATGAATGTTGCCAGTTTCATTATCCATCCTTGACTTGTTTGTAATTCAATCATTTAACAAGGAAGTGATTCTTCTGAACAGTATGTTTTGATTTAGTGATCATTTATGTTTAATTTTCTTTAGCCTTTCCAAAAGTATTTTGACCTTTCTTGTACTGCTAAATGCAGTTATTACCTTCTTCAGATCATTCAAGAGGACAAAGGGTCAAATTGCTATGTTTTTTTTTTTTTTTTGCAAATGGGTCGTGTAGAGAATGTGAAGATTGGAGGCGTCAAATTGGATCATATGACCAAATCTGATGCAATCAATGACTTCAAACGTTTATTTTTTGAGAAAACTGGGAATTCTTGAGAGGCTTGGGAACAAAAAGAATTTCAAAATCAACCTGGAAGATTTTATCTGCTAGACATTGTAATTTGTGTTTCTTGTTTGCGTGATCACAAATTTTTTTTCCTGAGCATCCTGATCTTTTGCTACTTATTTGGAAAACTGTGAATCTGTAGGATTATGGCATAATAGAGATTTCTCCGAGGAAGAAAAGTCTGACTCAAATATCCATGCTGCACCTTCGTTAATTGAGTTGATGAACATGCTTTTCCATGTGGAGACATCGGTAGGAAAAGATATCCTGAATGAATTGTTTCAGAACTTTATAGTATGTGATCTTTGTTGAAGAATTGGTTTTTTAGGGCTGCTATGATGGAAGTTGAGATCAATATGTCTGAAATGCCTCTAGAAGAAGTCAGCAAGAGTGACATTCAAAAAGGTTAAGCATTGATTTCTTATTTTCGTAGCTCCACTAATATGGGGTTGTTCCTACTGCTGAATCAACTTTTTAGACTATTGATATGTGTTGTAACATTTATTTAGGTTTTGAGGCTTTCACTGGATACAGAATTTGTTGGGTGGTAATACTCATGATCCTGCCATGACGGAGAGCCTCATTACTGAGGCTAGCAATCGCTTTTTCACTTTGATACCTTTTATCCACCCACATATCATCAGGGATGAAGACGATTTCAGGGCAAAGGTAAAGGCTTTTGCTCTATTTTCTTATCATCTATTTTGCATTGTTATTCTTTGGCTTGAATGCTCAAATTAGCGAGTTATGTTGCTATATTATGAACCATTTTCCTTGTCCTTCCGTGTTAAGGTGGCTGCACTAATGTGATATCTTATTCGATCCCTGTTTTGCACAAGGCAAGCATTTTAACCACCTCTCCTTGTGGATGGAGTGGTGATGTGTGCTTAGAGAAATCCCACGCTTTCAAAAGATCTTTCAGTAACAAGAAATTGAAAGCATCACAATGAACTCGAAAAAATGTGAAGGACGCGAAAAAAAATCAAAGAAAAGACAATGAACCTTGTTAGACCCCTTGACACAACTTCACAAACAACCTTGTTACTTCCGCTGTTTATCCACATTGAGCAACCTTTGTTTGATGAACCTTGTCAAGAACCTTGGTTGGCCATTGGAGAGCTTTTTGAACAATCTCGAGGATGAAGTTTTAGATCATAATTTTTATTCAAAGAACTGATTGAATTCAAAAGACGAGGTATGAGCAAAACAAACTTCAAAAGCGCAGGAAGACAATTTTTGGTGAGCAAAGCTCGAATTTTCTTTCTCAAATTTTACTGACGAAAAGAGTGTTGAAAATAGTGCATAAGGGGGCGCATTTATTGGCTCCAAAATCTTATAAAACTTAGCCAACAAAAAAAGAATTTTATATTTGATTAAATTTCTGATCTAATTAAATAACCTAAACTAGTAAAAAATAAACAAAAAAGAAAAAGGTTGGTTGGTTGCCCTACTTGGCAGCCGACTCTACTTATTCCAAAAGACCCAATTAAAATTTTAGAACACTACAAAACATGCGGACAATTTTTAATCCCACCCACCCTCTTCTCATGTTTTTGTTGGGCTTCTTGATGGCGTATTAGGTGGGGTTGAGGTTGGGGGGTTCTCCGGGTGTTTGGGGAATGTAGTCCGTGTTTGGATTCTATTTTACATTAATAGACATGAGCATGTTTACGCCACTAGATTCTTCAGAAAAAATCTGAATCACAGGTTTTGCCTCTTGAGTGTGTGCTTAATCCCTTGATTTTTCAACTAATGATTGTCGTTTTAAACAAATGATTCTTAAATGCAGAAAGCAAATTAAGGGCCTAACCGCCTAAGTAATATTTGAGTGCTTTCCTTCTGATTTTACATAGTTGTGTTCCCTTTCTCAATTTCTCAATTTTGTAGTTAGGGTGTAAGGAGGGAAAGATTTCTTAGCACGTATGGCTTTAAAGTATCTTTTTCTTGTGAATTTTTAACTTCTGTCATCTGCTGCGTCTTCTGAACTTGTAATTGCTTTCTTCTCCAAGTCTTGGTATATGACCCTTTTGGCAATATACAGTGGAGATGCTATTAACATTTTCGGATATTCTGGTGACTTCAACTTGGATTTGCTATGCTTTCTTCAAGGCTATGTCGTTATTCCTATGGTACTTCCTCACATATGCTTTCTTTTGTTTCATGTTTTTCTTGTATTATTACTGGTGAAAATGTTCGAAGCTCTTCAGGATATTGAAATAGCTTCCAGAGTCGGTTTTGATGTTGATGACGACGACTCTCTCGATGACAACTGTCAGAAGTTAAGCTGTGATATATCTCTAATTCCACATAAGTATCTCCAGACTACTCATGCTCCTGTTGTAACTTGAAAAATGTAATTGATGGAAGAAGTATTTGGTCTTGAAAGAGCAGGGGAATATGATCAGTGTTTACCATACAGAAAGAAATTTGGAACAAAATGCTTTTGTGGCATGGTGAGTTAAAGTGCTTGCTACCGTTTGATACCTCAGTAAAGCCAGTTTACTTTTTTTTGTGTTGAGAAATACTTTGCAACAAATTATTGGATCTATGTTTTTTTCAGGTTCTCGTTGAACAATTTTGTCGGTATACTCAACCAAGGCCTGAGAATCCCTCCTCCTGAAGCTCTAGGAATGGTCTATATGGTTCTCATATCTAGCTTTTTCTATGTAAATCTGGCTCTAGTACTTTCAAGTCAATGGATTTGATCTCTAAAAGGTTTTCTATTTCTCCTGCAGTTTGGGAAGGGAATTTCTTTTGCTGACCTGGTTAGTAAAAGTGCATAATACTGTTATACTGATCGAAAAAATCCAGTTGGATTAATGCTTCTAAGTGAAGTTGCTCTAGGAGAAGTTTACGAGCTTAAAAAGGCTAAGGTAAAATGCTTCTGGCTTTGTGATGCCTTGATGCTTGTCTTTTTTTTTGGTTTTAACTTTGAACCATTGAAGTAGCAAACCACTTGCATTGGCATCTTCCTTCAGTTGTCGCCTTCTGCTTTCGAGATTAACATGGGATTTTAAATTGTCTGTCAGTATATGGATAAATCTCCAAAAGGGGAACACTCAACAAAAGGTCTTGGCAAAAAAGTACCAAGGGAATCAGATTTTGTCAAGTGGGGGATGGTGTAGTTCCTTGTGGGAAACCTGTTTACAGCTTTTGAGCTAATGTATAACGAACACATCGTCTATAATACTTCTCAAGTAAGTCTCAGATCCATTTTATTGAGCTACTTGGATATTTGTGTATGTGAAATCATTGCAATTTGGCAGATAGTTTGTTAAGGTCATCAACCATCTGATGACCATGATTTTTCCCCTTAATTATTATAGTTGTTTCCGTTTCCTGGATCTCTTTTAAGTGCTGCATTTCTACAGGTTAATCTGCAATTTTTGTTGACAGGCAGATTTCATCATAAAAGGTGAAATACCACCATGTACATGTTTGTAGTCCCATGCTGGACATTTTTGCTGTGCTTGCTCTTGAAGCTAGTCATAGTTTCGACACTTTTGTCAAAATATTTGTCATGCTGATGTGTACGATAGAATATGATTAGATCTCATTTTGGGGCTAGATGGAGATCTAAGATGAATTCTTTTGAACCATGTATATCTCTGGCTGGTATGACAAGATTGCTTTCTTATTCCTGTTTGACTGACCTAATAAGAGTGACTGTCTATGTGTGTGTGTTTAATCTTTTACATTTATATTTAAAGTCTAGGATCAGGGAATCAATATCTGTATCAGTCGAGCAGGATTTCAAAGCGTGACCATGCCATACGGATTGAAACCATAGCGCGTAAGTCTGGATAGTGCTCAGTCGAGGTAACGGCTTTTGTTTGGCAGTTTGTTTATGGGCTACTTCTTAGTCGTTTATTTGGAGCCGAGAGACACAGGTTGGAGAGAGCTAAATGGTGTTGTCATGCGGTGAACCGAGAGAAAGGAGGCAGGGGAGTGGTGTAGTGAGAGGAATAATATTAAAATATTGGCGGTAGTCTAAGCAGGTAACGTGGGAATGAGACTCTGAGTGCAAATTGCCATTTTCGTTTGTTAGAGATGAGGAACGCTCTTCATGTGTGCATGGCCAATTCTTGTGGAGCAATGTCTCAATCTGAGAACCCACCCTATTGGTTGGTATGTCAAAGAATAGCCAAGAGAGATTAAGGAACAAAGTTCAGACTATAGGAACGGGATTATTTTTTGAATTAGTATGCAAAATTTTTTACATATACGAGTGCCTATTTGTTTTTTAAAAGCAATTGAGGTGTAGTGCTTGTTGGGTTGCTTATTGAGTCTAGTATACATGGAATTTTATACTCTTTGGACTTTTATTACCAATATCCAATTTGTCCTCCAAATATCTCCTCAAATAAGGACAATGCCGTCATTTTTATACTCTTTGGTACCTTACTATATAAAGAGGGCTTTCCTTTTAGGCCAGGATTCTTCCTTTTCCTTTCTGGAACAGATAATATATTTGGATGCAAAACTAAGGTTATACACCGATCCCGAAGGTTATACACCAATCTCGGAGGTTCTCAAAGTTTAGTCTCATGAGCTTCGTGTAGATTTTAAATCAAGTTCTTAGTGGTCCTTTAGGACGTCGTTGTTCCCCTTCATTTTCTCCCTTTTTGGTTGGATTTGCCATGTTTTCGTTCTTTATGGCAGAGAAATAGGTTCTGGTGCATTGTTTCTATTAGGTAATGTGTCCTTTTACTGTACCAACTAAGCCTTTTTCTTTTCAGTTGCATGAATTCTTTTTGTCTTGACCCAGATTATACATTATCAGTTTACGAACTACTGTGTGATTGTGAGAAAAAGGTTATAACCGTTAGTAAAATCATTCGTGTTTGCTGTAGCATTCCTCTCCTAAAATATGAAAATATTTACCAAGAATATTCGTTATAGTACAGTGAATGGATATCTCTCATACTGAAATAGGCTTGAAGAGAAGCTGTCCAACTTAGAGTCAGAAAATAAAGTGCTTCGCCAACAGTCCCTTGGAATGGCTCAAAGTAAGAAGTTACTATCTTGGCGCTCTAGGTCAATTATGTAGATTTGTTTTGAAGTATGCTGCTTTCTGCATTTGTAATGGTTTGCTTTGTTCTGCTCTGCATACTTATCAGAGAAGAGAAAGTACAAGAACTACTGTTGTAAGTATAACTTCGTCCATTAAGTGCTTCATTTTCTTTTCAGACTAGATACATTTAACAATGACCGTAATAGTAATAGCAATAATTATTGTTGTTATTTTAGGACCTACATAGTATATCAACGAACTCCAGGGATGCTGAAGAGGTTGAGGGAAGGCCACAGAAATCACTAAACGACAAACAACAAGAGTATCAGGACTTGCTCATTCGATTTGTTGCGCATCATCTAAGCTTTTCCAGAGGTAGACTTGTTGCAGCTTGCATCATCTACAAATGCCTTCGACAGTGGCATTTAATAATAGTACTTCAACGAACTCCAGACTAGATACATTTAACAATGACCGTAATGGTAATAGCAATAATTATTGTTGTTATTTTAGGACCTACATAGTACTTCAACGAACTCCAGGGATGCTGCAGAGGTTGAGGGAAGGCCACAGAAATCACTAAACGACAAACAGCAAGAGTATCAGGACTTGCTCATTCGATGTGTTGCGCATCATCTAAGCTTTTCCAAAGGCAGACTTGTTGCAGCTTGCATCATCTACAAATGCCTTCGACAGTGGTATTTATTTGAAGCTGAAAGAACTAGTATCTTTGACAAGATAATACAAACCATTGGCCACGCCATTGAGGTACTTTAAACAAAATCAATGTCGATACATCAATCCTGTTGGCAGTATTCTTAGCAAATAATCCTTTTAACTGAAGACGCTAGACAACAATGATGTGTTAGCCTATTGGCTTTCAAATGCATCTACATTGCTGCTGCTGTTACAACAAACACTGGAAGCTGGTGGCACTACTGGAGTGGCTCCACAACACTGCTGTTCACCATCAACCACCTTATTTGGTAGAATGACACAGGTGAAGACACTTATATTTTGTTATGGTCCCTATCAGGCTTATTTATACTTCAATAAACACTCGCAACTTTTGCAAAGTTTTCGTGGAACTCCCATGGTGTTAATCTTTCTCTTATAAATGGTGATCTGGTGGGGTTGACGTCATACGATAAGTGGATGCTAGATACCCCGCACTGTTTTAAGCAGCAGCTAACAACTTATGTGGAGAAGATTATTGGAATGATCTGTGACAATTTGAAGAAAGAGATTTCACCCTTGCTGGGCTTGTGCATACAGGTGTGTTCTAGTCGATACTTGCAAATCAGGTAGAAGTTTCATCATTAGTAGGTATAAATTTACCATGTGGCTAAATTTAAACTTCGTTGTTGCGTAATTAATGGCCTAGGCTCCAAGGATATCCAGAGCAAACTTGACAAAGGGGACAGCTCGTACACTTGTTAATGCTGCTGCTCAAGAAATATTAATTTCTCACTGGCAAGGATTTGTGAAGAGTCTTGGAAACTTTTTGAACATATTGAAAGCCAATCATGTAAGAGGTTTTTTTGTGGGCTGTGTTCTGCATCCAGTGACTTTTATTGTTGTTGTTATCATTCCTTTCACCCTTGTTGTTAGCTTTATTTTGTGTATTTATTGATTCATTTATACGTATTAACATTATATCCTTTTATTTCCTTGGCTTTTATATGTCCCTTTGGTTTCTTAAGTTTCACTTGCAATGTTTGGCATGCCTTTATAGACCCCTGATGTCATAATATTCTGTATGTAATTGTCAGAGCTGTTACTGAATTATAGGTGATTTTCTTCCTTATTCATCCATCAACTATTTGATGGATTTGTGACATAGAAAGTGGCAAGTTTCTTTCGAGTTTTATGGTCCTCTTTATTTCCTGGGGAGCATTCTGAAAGCTAAATCTCTCGAATAGTCACTTCATGTCTTCATGTCCATTAAATGGAGTGATTTACAAGGTTTTCAAGGCCACAAAGTTATTAAAGCTTCTGTCTAGGGTTTGGTTCAACTTGATTGTATCTCCTGACTAAAGTTTATCTTTAAACTTTTCCCGATGCCTAGGGATTCATAATTTTTGTCACCACTTGGGTTTACTGATATGTCATCAGGTATCGTCTTAGGTCAGTCCCTTGTTTTGATAATGCAGAATGATCACTGTAAAACGTCCACTCCAGCTTGTTGCATCTCCAGTGTTGTCTGTAGCGCGTAGCGCACGTAGCGCAAGATCAATCGCTACAAGGTCATGTAGCGTAGCAACCTTCTGGAAGCGTGGTCGAGGCGCACGTAGCGCGTGAGGCGCGCGAGGCGCATGTAGCGCACGTAGCGCGCGCTTCAGTAATTTCAGTTTTTTTTTGAAAAAATAGTAATTTCATTATTAAAATAAAAGAAAAAAACTAAATAATAAAGCCTAAGCTACAATCCCATCAAATTATGCGTTTGATTATAGTTCATTATTGAGATGGAGCGCGATTAGTAAGGCTGCCGGTATTCACAGTCCTATTTATGACACTAGATCCACCAAAGTTGCTAGGGGTGAATGCAATTTCTCGTGTGCTTGTAGATGAAGAAGAAGAAGAAGTAATCGATCTTCTAGCTTCAGATGGAGAAGATAATGGGGATGAAGAAAATGAAGATTTTGTGCTTGATGATTCGAAATTATTTTAGTTTTAGCTATGTTGGAAGTTTGAACAATTTGAACAATTGTTTTTATGTTCTATCTATGTTTTAATTATATCTATGCTTAAACTTTTTGAACAGTTATGAAATTTTATATTATGTTTATAGTTGTTACTTAATATTTTAGTTTATTAGTTGTCTATGCGCCTCGGATGCGTGTAGCGCGCGCTATGGTGCTATGCGCTACGTGCTACAAAAATTTTGCCGTCGCGCTACAGCGCACCTCGCGCTATTGACAACACTGTGCATCTCCTGTTATAAAATCCTTTTCTTTTCTCTATTGATTTTAAAAACTAATTGTCAAAGGTTTGCAGTTCGAGTTTAGAGTTGTAATTACATAATCTATTAGATGTATTCAGAAGTGGCTAAGACTATCCAGTCTGTGTTATTCAGGTGCCGCCTTTCTAGTGCGGAAATCATTCAGACATTCTCCTTCATAAATGTGCAGCTGTTCAACAGGTGGGCTCTCTTGAAGCGTTTGGTGTGTCCAAGAAGTATTCCTCTATGCTTCTGAGACTTTTCGAGTCCTTGGTTTTTTGTTTTTATGTTACGGTTGACTTTTGTAGCCTTTTGCTGAGGCGGGAGTGCTGCTCGTTCAGTAATGGTGAGTATGTGAAAGTCAGACTAGCCGAACTCGAACACCGGTGCTATAATGCTACCGATGAGGTATATTTGTTTTTTCTTTAATTTTAATTTCCTTGGAAGACTAGGTTTATTATGTTTTTTCTATCTTTGAAGATGTGATTTTTTCTTGCTTTGACGATATATGTGTTGTAGTATGTTGGCTCATCTTGGGACAAGCTGTAACACATACGACAGTTAATTTTAATTGCCTTGGAAGACTAGGTATTGTGTCTTGCTACTTAAACAATTTCTTCGTGCTTATTTTCCACACTATATAAAACCTTGTTGAAGACCTCTATTATCCTATAATTTTTCCTTCTACTGGAGCGTGCTAATATCTTTTTAGAGGAACTGATTCTCTTTGTGGGAGACTTCTGTTATCCCGCGAAATCAAATTTGTTTTTGCATATTAAGCTACCATATGTATACTAATCGATTTGTTTGGCCAAAGAAGACTGGATGAAATAAAGACATGATCTATGTCTTGTCCAGTGAGTATTCTGCTGACTATTTAATCCATGAACCTATTTGTATCTATCGATGTTGTTGCAATCCATGTGATTTTTTTTTAAAAAAATAAATGAAGAATAAATTAATATACATGTACCTTGCAAAAAAATAATAATAATAGTAATAAACCCCATTAACCATTCCCCACCTTTTAGTCTCCATTTTCCTCCCCCGCTCCCCTATCATCGGCCGAAATTCTTCCCCTCTTTAAATTTTTTTTATAACCCCTCCCTTCACATTATTTCAACGGGCCAAGCACCATTCACACACACACTGCAATTCTTGAAATAAAGAAAAGAACAGGAGAGAAAGAATAAGATGGAGGAAGAAGGAAATGAAGAGAAAAAATTTTAGACAACCCTACAATCCAAGGTAAGTACCCTCCCCCTCTACTTGGAGTTTCTATCGCCAATTTTATTGAGTTTATTTTGTGTTCTATGAATGTGTTATTTTTTTTATTAAAAACGTGATAGTTTATGAATGTGATTATGTTGTGTGTATATAATTTACTACTACTATGATTATATACATGTATGTAGGTTGATATTTCGGTATACATACTTTATGTATGTAATTCGGAATCATACACTATTTATATAATTATTTTCAAAATTGTCACATGTATATATATACATAAAATTTATTTTTTTCTAAAATTATATATATATATATATATATATATATATATATATGCATATCAATTTTGTTTCGATAATGTTTACATATATATATACACACACAACACGCACACACACACACACACATATATATATATATATATATTGGTTTTTCAGAATTTATATTACATTGTTTTGGAAATTATTTATAAATGTATAATTCTGTTTTTGAAATTAAATATATATACACATCATCATCATCCATACCCAGTATATCCCAATGACAGCAAAAGCTATCGTTAGGGTCTGGGGAGGGTAAGTGGTAGGCAAACAATACCTCTGTCCCAATGATAGAGTCTGCTTCCAGTGAGACCCCCGGCTCTATATGTACCTATATGTCATATATATAGACTGAAATGTTTGGCATGTATATATATATATATATTTCTCCATAATACACATATGTTTATATATGTCATGTAATAAATCATTTAAATACCTTTTTCATTAAAATGAATTCTTTAATGCCAAAAACTTAATAAGGCCGATATATATATATATATTTACTACATATATATATTTTTCATAACATGACACATATATGTATATATATCTCATGTCATAATAATTTAAATATACTTTTCATAAAAATAAAGTCATTAGGCTACACATTCTATATATAGCCGAAGTATATATACACACACTATATATATATATTGTCTCAATAATACACGTGTATGTATATATATATCCGTGTGTGTGTGTGTGTATATATATTTGTTTTTCAAAAAATTGGGGAGGGGAATCAAACTCGAGACCCGGGGTTGGGATAAATGTTATTCAACCGCTAGACCTAAAGGTTTTTCGCTATATATATATATATATATTTATCTAGTACGGTGTATAATATATGTCCATATATGAAATAAAGTTATTGTATTTCCAAGTATATATATACCACCGGATATATACATATATATTAATGTTTCTATACTTAAAATATATATGTATATTTGCCCACCATTTGAAATAAGCCATAAACCTCAAAATATACATTATGGCCGAAAATACTAAAGTGTATATATATATAACCGTATGTATATATGTATATATATACTTCCCAAAAATCATTTTATTGTCATATATATACATAGGTCCGTGTATATACCAAATATGTATATACATATACTATACACAAATCCATCTATTTTACATATTCTTGTTGTTACATCTTTGAACATAACCATGGATGATCCACTTTGATATAAATATACACTTAGATCTTTGAAATCCATGAAGGATCTAGGAAGAATACTTGCCTCCTTAAATCTTGAGTTGAACAAGATGTACTAATACCTTCTTCTCTCCTACCTTAGGCTCGGCCAAATCTTGAAGAAAATGGAGTCAAGTTCATGAGTGGTGATTGAAAGAAGATCAAAAGAAAAACCTTTAAGAAAATCTTACATTTGAACTTGATGATAACTTGGATGGTTTTAGATCTTGATTCTTGTTTTGGTGTTGAAAGAAATCTACACTCCACTCTATCCTATGGAAGACACGGTTTGAAGAGGCGAAGAAGAATAAAAATGGCTTCTTGAAGGCTAGATGGTTAAAGAAACATACCTCCAAATCTTACCTTAATGTTTAAAGAAGATCTTTAAGCTATAGTTCCTTGTTCTTGCATCCTAGAGTTTGAATAAATCCTCTCTTCATATACCAACTAAACTCACAGTTTGGAAGGAGAAGAAAAGAAGGGTTGTGCTTTGATGGTGTGTTGGAGTTCTAGCATAGATGAAGGAGAATGGAGAATAGAAAATGGGTTTCTTTTCCCCCACCTACCCATGGCTGCCGAATTTCTTGAGAAGAAAAGAGGGAGTAATGGAGTTTGCAAATGGGTTTCTTCCTCTTTTTGGCTTGAGACTCACGCGAATGAAAGGTGAGAGGAAAGTGATAATTTTCTTGGAAAAAGGAGGGAACATAATGAGTAGTGTAGGACATTGAGTGAAGACTTTGTGGCATTCTTTAAGGAAGTAGGCCGGCTGGGGGGCTTTTAGGATTTTTCTTATTTTTTTTTATTTTACTTTTTAGTAGATATAATTTTGCTTTATGTGGTTATTTCATCGTTATTTCGTCTGTAATGACACGCGTAGTATTATACTCGATCTTAGTAGTGGCCTTATAGAAATTAAATTTTATCTATTCCACTCAACGGGTACAACGATTACATTCTAGTTCCGTTCATAATTCCTCTATTCTCTTTATCAACTAGCCCGGGGTGTGGGTCGTAACTCTTCAATTGTTCAGCGATGACAGGAATTGTAGAACAGTAAGAAGTACTTAATCTGACTAAATGTTAGAACAAAAATTCCCAGAATTGTTGCAAATAAAGTTCTACCCAGCTAACCAATCTCCTACATGTGCAAATTCTTGTCAGTTTTACTTATTTGCTAAACTATAGTTTATTATTAAGATCATGCACTTTTGGCATCGTTTAGATCCATACTGCTATTGGGTGGTAGGGTTTTTTGTCAATCTAATACAATCCCCCATCCAAGCTTTGGACAGGCTAATTCAAGGGAATCGACTAGGCAGAGTTGAGTGATGATGTTGCATTTTTTTTTTTTGTACTTCTGGTTTCAACTTCATTATCTATTGGACTAGTCTATCCTATTCTTGAATCGAGTTGGATGATTTTCTGTTTGGAATTAGTAACATAATTTTACTGTTACTGGTTGTAATTAAAGTAGAACATGCTGTTACCATTGTAAACAGCTCGTGACTGTTGCATAAGATTTTGAACTTCACTTGCTGAAGGTACTTTCAGTGGCAAACTGTGGATATTTCTATTAGTGTATGTGCCCTAGGCCATAATTTGGTGTTTTATGTTATACATTTATTATCAATAAAGAGGTTTTATTATCATAATTGTTATAGAGATAAAATAATTTATAATCAGTATGAGTATTGATTTGATAATCATGAGATGATTATGTATATGGTGATACAAATCAATCTCGTAGATACTTGTTAGATAACAGTGTATTGGATAGACCCATCATGAGATTACTACATGGATTAGCGTCATAAGTAAATCTTATGATAGTCATGTTTTAATCCTTAGACTTGAGGTTGTCATAGTTTCCAACACAATGACTATTATATTTTGACATGATCAAACGTTATCCGTAACTGGATAATAATAAAGGTCATGATTGAATATGATAGAAATTATGTAGAGGATATTGAACAATCAAGATAGAATTTGTACCTCTCTTTTGTTAGAGATATCTTTGGGCCCCTCGATTAGTGAGACTGTGAAATGCATGACCGTGTTCAGATGAATTGATAGTGTGATCAATATCATTTGTTTTATCAGTCTACTTAGAGATCGAGTAATCATATGTTTGAACAGTATAAGTATGACGCTGACCATGACTTATGTTCAAACTAGATATCGTGTGACAAAGGGATTAATGCATGTACTATTATTAGGCTAGTTGGACTTTACTCGTATTAATTGGGTAGTCGTAATGTCTTGATAGAGACCAATTACGACTTGTTGGTTT
>AP025040.1:6087955-6171531 GCA_036186865.1 Eustoma russellianum | reverse complement strand
GTAATGTCTTGATAGAGACCAATTACGACTTGTTGGTTTAATGGAGATTTAACTGACTGCCAATTAATATGGGCCTATCGGGTCACACACAAGAATGCGTATGGGCTGATATTAATAATATTAATAATATTAGATATTTATTATTATTATTATTATTATTATTATTATTATTATTTTCGTTTTTTATATATATATTTATATCATTGGATAAGAACAATGGAATCCATATCTGATATGGATTTTGATTGGTTTTATCTAATCCTAACAAAATCCGTATTTGATACTGATTATGATTGGCATCAACCAATCCGATCTGGAAGCGGATTTTGATATCAATATATATATATATATATATATATATATATATATATATATATATATATATATATATATATATATATATATATCCTGGTGTGTCTGGTATACTACAGAGTACAGAAAAACGAAAGCCTAGAATCGTTTTTGAGAAAAGCCGAGTTCTTCAGCCGCGCCGTTTCAAGAGCTAGCACTCCGGGCGGAAGCATTCGTGTGGATACCGACAGAGGGTGATCGTGTCATCGCACCTCTTACGTTCGCATGTTCTACATCTGCAGATTTCGAATCTATAGAGGTATGGTTTTTGATTTCTTTCATCGAATTAAACGAACAACATGGATCCTTGGTAGTTAATCGGAGATCAAGTTTTGTTTTTCCGCTGCGCGTTTTGCAGTGATCTTGTCGGATTTCCTAACAATTTTGTCCCTCCCCTTTCTCCCATTAAACGACCAATTTCACTTCTAGCATTTCACTCGACCCTTTTTGTGTATGTTCCAACTTTACGGCAATTCATTCTGGTGGAGAGAAGACAGATCTTCGCTTTGTCTTTTGTGCTAGTAAGAACATGCTTTTCAGTGGAGGTCCCTATATATGAGGTAATAGATCATTAGAATTTGTACTATGATATTTCAGTGGCTATCTGTTTCATATTGCACGACTGGAGTGGCATGGACAGAGAGAGTTGTGGAGTACATAGTGAAATGTCAGGTAAACGATATCTGGTGTCTTTCAAACAAATATCTGGATGCCTTTTTTTTCTTTTTCAATAACAGTTCTGCTCGATATTTAAAGGCTACAACCTTTGCAGTCATATGATGGAGGCTTTGGCTTGGTTCCTGGTTCAGAATCTCATGGTGAGTGGATACAATTTTCTTGGACTTGCCATATGACCCGCTATGTTTTGTGCTTGTTGTGCCTAAATTTGTTCACCTCTCTATTCAGTCCACCGGATTGTACAAGTATTGATTATTTTAAATCAAAAGTACTTGGTGTATGCTTATGTTTTAGTCTATTTTTGAACTTAACTCTCATAAATTAGATGTGTTACTGACCCCGGTATGTGTGGGAGGTTGTCATGGACACCTCATAAAATGACGCAACAAATCCTTGGTCAATGTTTGTTGCTTGCACCCTTTCTTCATAATCATCAATCGCACTTTGTGGGGATTTGAAGTTATCTTTTATGTGAGTTAGCAATTGTCTTGAAAAGGGTTGTCGAAGTATTTATGTGTTCACATCTGTATTAACTAACAATTACATTTGTAGAGAAGCGAGAGCTGTCGATAAAGTTTGGTCTTTGGTTTCACCTATCTTTGGTGAAAGCAAGCATCTCCGAGGTTTCAGTATAAGTGGTTCAATTTGTATATTTTTTTATATTCTAGAGGTAGGTTGCGGAAATCAAAGCCTATATAGGAAATAAGAGCTTTTCTTTAGGGTTCAGTAAATGCCTCTTGAACCTTTTTTTTTTTTTTGCTACTATTTATGGGGAAACAATTTTTGGCACTTTCTACCCTTTCACTGGTTAGTAGGTTGTTTTTTATGGTCAAGACTCCAAGACTGAAGGCCACTTTGAACTGTCTTCAGGTGTAATTTGCCATGACTTTCATTTCCAGGCATTGGTAGTCTTGTTGTAATTTTCCATCATAAAGTATAAAGAGAATTTGCTAATGCATGTGCTATTCATATACATAATCCTTCCCCCCCCCCCCCCCTCTTTTTTTATGCTGAAGGAAATCAAAGATATTACCTACTGTAGTGTTCTGTTTTAGGCAAGATAATAAAGAGTATGCATCATGAAAATGGTCATGGATGTTTTTGTCTAGTATGACAGGAGGGGCCACCTACTGAGCTGTTTCATCTCTCCGCTTGATGGGATTTATAGAGGAAGACGTTATGTCTAATTATACGTCACCATGCATTATAGATGTCTCGATGCTTCTTGAATGGTGCTTGCAGGTATGTTCTTGTACTTACTGTTGCATTACATGATCAAACCCCAACTCCAATTAATGCGTACAAAAGACTTTGTTCTATATACCAAACACATAGATTGCAAAGGAATGAGTATGAAACTAGAGGGCGAGTGTCAATGGTATTGACTGAAATACATGATACATTAAGTATAATAATTTTGTTAAAGCTTTTGCAAGCTTTCTATTAGTGACGCTTAAATAAATTTTTTTTCTATGCGTGAGGGATAATGACTATCTAGTTTAACTAGTTTACTCTTATGCTAGGTTTCTTTTGACCGAAAGCTTTCTCATCCTCAATTTTACTCCACATATGCAGAGGCGGGCATGTGATGGTGGTTTCCAAGGCAGACCCGATAAATACAGTGATACTTGTTATGTATTTTGGTACAGTTCAGATCTATATTCTACATTCTTTTTGTTCTATCGCTATCATCTGATTGGAGCAAAATCCTGCAAAGTTGGAGGGATTTTGAGAATACTAGGAGCCTGCAGGTTCACTGATGAAAAAAGCTTACACAAATTTCTGACAAAGGTTTTTGTTTCTCCTTCTTGCTTTTTTGGTATTTATTTAGTCTTTAATACAAACCTTCTTGTATATGTTGATGATTCCGGGTAGCTTCCAGGAAACAAGCCTCACCTTGTTGCTTATGTTTTATGAGCCATTGAAGACTATGTTCCATGATTGATTGCTGAAAACAAACTCTTTTCCATTTAATGCAATGAGCTATCTCCATAAATAAATCTAGGCTGCAGAACCCGCAAAGAGAAATAAAGCCCGACTGTGATGTCGGCTGGTACCCAGAAAGGAAAAAAGAAGAGTGCAGATTGTGTTTGACTAGTTAGTTTCTTGTATAAAACTGACTTGCACTTTTACTACTGTCTGGTTCGTGGGATGTAACCATTTGGCTGCATTTTCTGTGGTAGTCAATGCCAAAGGCTGGAATTACAACAACACTCAAGCCTTTCTCCTCACTGTATTTGGTTTCTTATATAGATCAATCGTTTCTCTTCCGTTTTATTTATTTATTTATTTTTAGTTGTAACCTAAATCCTATCCTCACTTTGAGTCTTCTAGTATCTGATGCATAATATGCGTTTTTAGAATACGTCTCATTCGAATATATCATATCATCATCTCAACCATGATTCTCGCCTAAACACCTAAAATTCTCATTTAAATCTTATGCCTTCTACATGACATCAGATACAAGAATCAATGTCTCTATTGTTATTACATTTGAACTGCCATTGGGATATTGGTACCACTAGCAACGGTAAATATTAGTCTATTTTTCTGGTTACACATTTTGTAGCTGAGGCATAAAGGGTGGTCAATGTCATTTTCTATGTCCCCAAGTGTTTTGATATTTACTAGCTTCCCTTTTTCTATACTCCTGGCTACTTTTATACAAGACTTAAAGTTATTGCCCCATGAACACAACCTAGAGTTTTGAAGCAAAAACAATCAAGGTACATGAGCATATTAGGTAATAAAGTGGCCGGCCGTTCCCCCTACCCTCCTATGCAGGACTGTTTGTGCATTTGGTTACATAATGAAGTATGGGTATATGGACTAGCCTTTTCCCTTTTTTGTCCTTGTTTTGTTGTCTTGTAGGAAAGTGTGTGTGGGGGGGGGGGGGGGGGGGAAGTTGGGTTGTCTAGATGTTATATTTCTCTTAAAGATTAGTTGATATTATAGTTTTATGATAGTATTATGTGGTCTCCAAGTATTCTGATCCTCTTTTATTACCTGTTGCAGTATGATGGTATTTTGTGGTCTCCAAGTATTCTGATCCTCTTTTATTACATCCTTTTTTCTTCAAAAAATGCATATCACATGCATCACTTAAATATAACTGCAATACATGCAAGACTAAAATTTTGTAACATTTAGTAATACAATTTAAAGTTTTAAATGCTCAGTAAATGATTATTTCAGACTTCAGGTGGCTGATATTTGATAGTTCCTTTAAAAATATTGTCACAGTTACTCATTACAGGTAGTTAATCAAACATCAATTATTATCAAATCGTAATATTATTCAATCCAATATCAAAATAGTATTCACATTATTTATGATGAATTCTACTGAACGGTGTGTAAAATTATTTTACAATTTTATTTTAATTAATGCTTGACTAATTATATGTTTGAATGTAATAATATTTTTGAAAAAAATATTATTTAAATTAGTGCACACTATTCTTAATCTTAAACAGCGTAATCACCAAAAGCACAACTAGGAAAACATAACAAATAGTACGTTAGACAAAGGTAAAATCTTAAAGCTCACCTCAGTCTCCCCTTCTCATGATTGCCTCTCAACACTTCCATTCAGATTTTTTTATAATCTTATGTGGCTCCTTATCAGAAGAAATCTCTTCGCTATTATGTGAGGACGGGCTTTGGAATCAGATTCATGTTTTGTGACTTTGAGGTCATAGGGTGAGATTGCGTACATTAGATCGCGAATTGATGTGACCTATCTCCAGACTCTGTGCAAATGGATGAGCCTATTACATCGGAAACGTCCTCCCCTTCGCTGCTATGTAATATTGGTTTTTAAATTCGAGTTTGACGTTCTTTTATTTATTTTTACCGGTTAACAGGTTTTATAAATTTCATCATACCTTTTATGAAAACTACTATAACATTGTTCGTGAAAAAGGAGTGTGTCTGTGTATATGTATATATATGTTGCATGGGTTTTTGTTACTTTTTTTTTGGTTACCTTTTTCACTGAAACATGCTTCATGTGTTGACTTATTATAATTGGTCTACTTAAACTCGAGTTATATACTATAGTTTACCTTTTTGGATTTTTGATTTACTAATTTTCTTCCATGTTTTAAATAATGATGGAATTGTCAGTGAAGATAAGAGCTTCCCCCCCCCCCCCCCCCAAAAAAAAAAAAAGGAATTATGACTCCCCGACTAAATAAATTAATTTTTAGATATTCGCAACAGAAATTCTACTTAAATTGAAATTATTTACATAAGAGCTTTTTAGATAAGAGCTCCCCCCCCCAACCCCCCCCCCCCCAAAAAAAAAAACAGAAATTATGACTCCCCAACTCAAAGTATGCCACCCGGTTAAATGCAAGGCATCAAACGAAGTGCATGAGATGAAAATGTGACTAAGACATTGTATGGGGTTTGATGTGCCTTGTGCGGAAGCGGACATAGAAAGGACACGGGTATATCATATATGTTATCAACCCTACTTAAGTTAAAATATTATGAATAGAAAGGTACATATTCGAATCAAAATACATACAACCGTGCATTACTTCTATTTAAGTGAGTACTAGTTTAGACCATAGTATCCGGTTTGATTAGATTAAAAAGTTGATGATCTAATTTGCAGTGAGCACATTGTATGAGTTGTCTGGTATAAATCTTACAATGTATAAAGTCGTTGAATTTCTAATTAAAATCATCCACGAAGCTCTTTAGAGTTGAGACGTTGGAGACCCGAAATCATAGTATAACTATTTTGTAATTGGATGTTATCAACCCTTGCATAATATCATAAATAATTGTGCCAAAAGGAGAATGAAATAGAGCATTAGAGATGTAACATATTTATGATAAATCGAAAAAAAAAATATTGAGAACGTCATATATAAGCTAAAAATTTTGACAAATGAACATAAGACTCGAAACGTTGATACTTACTTTGGTGTTTTAAAAAAAATTGACATTTTACCCCAGCTTGAATGAGGAAAATGAATTGGTCACACAACCAGTACAGATTGAGTGGATGCCCAGTCAATGCAGGCACTGTAAGGTCTTTGGACATTCAGTACAAAGCTGTCCCAAGCAGGAAGGTTTGAAGGACCAAGGAAAAAAGGTGGAATATGTACCTACAGGGAGAACACTACACCTGAGGGTAAACAATAGTGTAATCCCAGGCCGCTATGCAAAAGACGAGGAGGAAAGGAAGAATGGGGCGAGAGAGACAAATGGGGAGGATGAGAAAAAAGAAGTGAAACCAGAATGCCTTATGAAAATAGATGATCAAGTGAAAACCGGACAAAGTGAGCCAGTGGTGGAGCAGAGTCCACAGAGTACGCCAGCAGTGGGGGCTGGCTCCTGTTTGATCCCTGACTGCACCCCAGCTGCACCAGGACGGTTCGGGAAAGCAAGCCTAGTTAGCACGACAAACTCTATGAGCTACTAAGGGGGGCAAAACAAATGGAGGCCGAGGGGGAGGATGAAACTGACAGTTTCGAATCTGAATCCCAAGAGGAGGTAGTGGAAAAAGTGACGGCGCAGGGAAGCAGAAACAAAAATCTGGAAAAAAAGGTGGGAGAAAGAAAGGGAGGAGGAAGCGATACTACCATAACTTTACATGAAGATCAGCAGTTGGAACGTGAGGGGATTGAATGACCCCATAAAACAAAGTGAAATCAAAAAGTTTTTTAAAACGGAATAAAGTAGATGTAGTTGGGCTTGTGGAGGCAAAAGTACGTGCTAATAAGATAGAGAAGGTGGCCAGGAAGCTCTCCTGCGATGGGAGCTCAGTCACAACTCTGGAATTGTCCCTCGTGTGTGGTGTGGATGGAATGGAAGGAAGCTAAAGGGTAGGGTGCTGAGAGACATGTGTAGCGCCCCGTCCCGAACCCTAGGGTCAGAACCGGTACGCCCGCCGTATTTCACTAAGGAATATACAAGGCGTCTGTATGAATCCCTGCACTTATCAAAACGACAGAGTATTCGATTGCGGAAGCGAAATAAATCAATTCAAAACCCTAAATCGAAAGTAAAATCCCCAAAATCATATATAGTCAAAATCAAGTCACAATCCCTTAAACGACATCGTAAAGTAACCAAATAAGAAATCGCTAAGCTATGCCCTCAAATGGAATAATAAATAGAATAAAACTTCCTCTTTCCTTGATCATTGGTCATCAACCAGTCTACGTGTCCCAATGTGCCCATTCAGAGTCTTCTCCAACCCATATGTAATCGTACCCTGAATCATCTGCAATAAAACAAAACGAACGGTGTGAGTGACAAAAACGTCACTCAGTAGGTACCCTGCCTGCATCGGTCCTGTGAGATCATACATGCTAGGACAGTAGTGAAATACATATAAGTACGGTAATACGAAAATAGACTGTCCACGTTTTCACAAATACATATAACGGTCATAACTTCTTAAAACAATCAAAACACATAATCATGCGAAATGAGCGTGAAATGCAATGTCACATATATGATGCATGATAAGCCTACACTCTTGAAAACATACATACTATCGTGCAATGCATGACCCCGGGACCTAACAGAACGGAACGGAACGGAACAGATATGCGACTTAGGTCTCGCATGTCTTAACATAACATAACAGATATGCGACTTAGGTCTCGCATATCCTAACAGAACAGAACAGATATGCGACTTAGGTCTCGCATGTCTTAACATAACATAACAGATATGCGACTTAGGTCTCGCATACCCGAACGGAACATAACAGATATGCGACTTAGGTCTCGCATACCATAATGCAATGTCGTGATGCATGAATACACAGAAATCACCCGAATCATTCATTAATTTCATTTTTCCTTTTTCTTTTTCTTTTTTTTTCCTTTTCTTTATTCTTTTTCCTTTTTCTTTTATTCTTTTCCTTCCCGCTGTCCTTACTGTCCTTCGTCTCCTACAATTTCCAAACTTCTCCATTTTCATCCTGCGATCCCAACTTGCCCCCAGCCGCAACCCCCTCCTCAGCCAGCCCCCCTTCAGCCCCCCCTCCAGCCGCACCCCCCCAGTCCAGCCGCCCCCCCCCCCCTCTCAGCCTCACTCCTTCAAGCCGCCCTCTCTTCTCACCCACCACTCACACGGCAGCACGTGGCCATAGCCCACCACCACCGGCCACGCGCCATCATCGCCACGCCTCCAAACCGATTCCGTCATTCATATACAAATCAAAAGTGCAATCTTTTTCATGCTATTCATATGAAAATAATACCATACATATATACGGATATACGATTCATCACATACATATATAATCAAATAAACAACCATCTATACACTCACAAATACTGATGCACGATCTCGATTTCGTAAAGAAATTAAGAATTGTACCGTTTTCACACAAGGATGTTAAGGAGACACCTACCTGGTAATTGATACGCGTTGAGGGTGTGAATTGGGTGGCGGTACTCCTCTCTAGCCTCCCTAAAAGTGGCGGCCTTGGCTTGAACAGGAGACCAATCGTTTTTGGTTTTTCTCTGGGGAGGCAGCCGCACGTCTATGTGTGGAGGGAGAAACCTAAGCGTGGTTTAAATAGATATTTGATTAGGGTTTAGGGAAAATTTGATAATCAAATTAGGTTTTCTAATTAATTAGGCCTAATTTCCATTCTTGCCCCTATTAAAAAAAATGGGATATAACATTCTCCCCTCCTTACAAAAAGTTTCGTCCTCGAAACTTGTGTGTTACTTAATCGGTAACTTAGTATAGTCCTACATAATTCATTTACCTAGATCATGATCGAACTTAGTATCCCTTGTGTATTCTGATATATTACCCATCTCACTTCCTCGATACAGGACTAAGTCTTCAAATCATTCAGCCTGTATATTTACAATGTAATCTTTAAATCCATTGTCCTCCGCCTGATAGATCGTGACCTATTCTTTCTATAGTTCTCGCATCAACCTTAAGGGCATCGTCCTTATAATGACTTCATAACTTAATCGTCGGTCTATATCGTACTTACATTTGTTGTCACGAGCAACTCTCTAAAATCAGTTCCTAGGTATAGTACAATCTTTAACTTAACATCTTGTTCACAAGACTCCTCCCTTAAGCTGTATGTACTTTTTCGGAATACGCCGTACTCTAGTTAGATTTAATTTAATCATCATTAACATCTCACAAGATGATCTAGTCTTTATAGAATTCAATCCTTACTTAATTCCCTATAATCAGTGCTTACAAACTACCACTTATACCACTTGACGTGTATCATTCAACTTATTGCAATCTACAAAACCGGATTCTCAAACTCATCACATATGATTCATCCCCTAGATAATTAACCACATTAACATCATTGGTGCACGCCAATATGGTAACCGCTACCCTTCCTTAATACAACCAAGTCTTCAAAATCCGTTCTTATACTTACGAACTAGCTCTATGATCATGCTCTTAATTTCTCAGAGATATCGTCAGCAGCCTAGTATATGAAATATGTGTATGGACATATTTTTCTTCAAGTTAAAAGAAAAGTAGCTTACGTAGCTATAATTTTGAATATAACTTTAACTATTGAAAATACTAAACCTTCTAATTTTTGTAAACACAAATCCCAAAGTATCATAGATTTATTTTCGCAATGCGATATCTCAATTGACCATTTTAAAAACGATGATATAACTTGTTCGCAAGGCATTTTGGTAAAATTTCATCAAAACAGTTGAAAACTTAATAATGTAAGGTTTGATGAAGCGATTTGAATATGGTACCTTCCGTTTCCAAAACATGTATATATTTTGAAAGCTATTTTTTTTTTTTGGCTTCACAAAAGTTAAGTAAGTTCACCGCAAGCGGATAAATAACTTCCAAACATTTAAACGGTTAAACTGATTGCGATATCAGTAATCGTCAAATTAAATTAATTTTGACTAAAAAAATAGATTTAACAAAAACAGAAATTTGAAATATTCTGTAAAATATATATATATATATATATATATATATATATATATAAACAAATCGTTTTTGCAAGAACATCAATATTTTAAAAGTTTTCCCCTTTTTAAGGTCGTCAAAAGAATTTAATTTTTTTTATTAGGCTGATTTACAAGTACGGAAACAAAATTAGCCTCGTAAAGTTTAGTAGACTATATAAAGAAATGTGACTTAATAAGGTATTTTCGAGAATAAAATGTCTTTTGAAGTCAATATAGGTATAACTCGGTGTATGTGCTTATATAAAATATTTATCTGCTAGAGAAATAATAGTCCAATATTTCGTATAATTTCTATAATCCATCCTCATTTCCAAAGAACAATCCGTCTATGTATCGTTTCTTATAAGTCTAACCTTCGTCTACCATGATAAAATCCCTATCTTAAATTGTCCAATCCTAGCATGGGCCTGCATGGCACACTAAATATTTATTGAATTAAGGTGTTATAATTTACCATGCTTTCGCGCGCCATACGAATTCACTGTATTTCTTTACTTGGTTATTTGAACCACTAATTATCCTAGTTAAATCTCACCTGCACAAGCAACCGCTATTGATTCATGCTTACTCTATTTCAATTCAAGCCTACTAGATTCAAACCATATGTTTCGATGTCGACACTTAACCCACAATTTTGTAATGATATGGTATTCCAAGGTACATACTATAGTCTATTCTCGCATGTCGCTATTGTTCAATACCTCTAATAAGACTAATATCGTCGACCTATTTTGATTACCACACAATTAACATCTTAACCCTAGACTATAAATTCCTTTATACAATATCCTTAACTAAACTCTACTGATTATAACGCTAATCGTTATTTAGTTTCTACCATTCTACTATAAATCATCTCTTAGTATTTGTCATACTATTATAATTCGTTTCTTAGTCGCTATGGTCCCAACCTAGACCTAAGCCTGCTCTGATGTTACCGTCCAAGTAGGGATATGGACTCGCTTTACTTTACCTTAAAGGTACCGAGTACCATGTTGCGGTTATGGTAAGGTAGGCCTAGTTACTGTCTGACCCATTAATATGTCAACTAACGTTTGTAGTAGGGTATTTTAGTTAACATTGTAATTCATTCAAATCAATCATATAGTATTCAACTGGGGTTACTAAGATCACAGCTTAGAGAGTTATGATCAACCTTAGATAAAGGAGAATTGTACGGGATATCCTAGGTACACGTGTTTCAAAACCAATCGACTTCTTAAGTTTAAAATCATAACTTATTTCTAGGATCGTTCTTAGCATCATCATTTCTTAAGTTTAAGATCACGTCTTATTTCCAAATCATAATTAGTACATAATCAACACTTATTACTAAATCAGTACTTATATCTAAAGTCAACTCTTAATCGAGATCGTGACTTATGTTCAGGATCATTGTTTATAATTGAGATCAGTTCCTATATTCATGATCATCGCTTATATTCAAATCGTCACTTATGTCAAAGATTGTCACTTAGGGACAAAACCGTAACTTATTTTCTAATATCATGGCCTAATTCTACATTTCCGCCGTGCATCTAGAGCCATGCTCTGAAGATCGTACTGTCGGCACGTAATACCTCTTGAACTCATTCTGAAGTCAGGTCCAAGTGATAGGCGATATCAGTTGTGCTGCGCCACCACTCCTCCGCATCCACTTATAGAAGAATCTCAAGTCTGAGTGCGGTGGTGGTGGAGCCTGTGGCTGCTAATGTTGTTGCGCCACAGCTTGGGCCATGACTTGTAGTGAGTCGGCCAGGGCCTGGGCAAGCACGACCTGCTGTGGGGCCCCATTCTCAGAGTGGTTCCCCTTGTCGTTCTTACCGTTCTCTTCTCGACGGCGTATTTGCTACGACAAGGAAAATTCAGTTTTTTTGTCAAGGGCATTTTAGGAAATATATAAATTTAAAATATAGAAAACAGTCAAATACAGACAAATAAAAACAAAAATAAAAACCAACCGTGCCCCCAGTCCGATCATCACTTAGTCTAAATTAAACCTATTCTAAGATCAAACTTAGTCTCGTATCATAGCTTATGTCTAAAGTCAAACTTAGTCTGAGATCACAGCTTATGTCTAGAATCAAACTTAGTCTAAGATCAACTTACATCTACGATCGAAACTTAAGTCTATAGTCATCTCTTACGTCTAAGATCATTTCTTAATTCTACGTTTTCCGCAGTAGATCTAGAGCCTGAGCTCTGATACCACCTGTAGCGCCCCGTCCCGAACCCTAGGGTCAGAACCGGTACGCCCGCCGTATTTCACTAAGGAATATACAAGGCGTCTGTATGAATCTCTGCACTTATCAAAACGACAGAGTATTCGATTGCGGAAGCGAAATAAATCAATTCAAAACCCTAAATCGAAAGTAAAATCCCCAAAATCATATATAGTCAAAATCAAGTCACAATCCCTTAAACGACATCGTAAAGTAACCAAATAAGAAATCGCTAAGCTATGCCCTCAAATGGAATAATAAATAGAATAAAACTTCCTCTTTCCTTGATCATTGGTCATCAACCAGTCTACGTGTCCCAATGTGCCCATTCAGAGTCTTCTCCAACCCATATGTAATCGTACCCTGAATCATCTGCAATAAAACAAAACGAACGGTGTGAGTGACAAAAACGTCACTCAGTAGGTACCCTGCCTGCATCGGTCCTGTGAGATCATACATGCTAGGACAGTAGTGAAATACATATAAGTACGGTAATACGAAAATAGATTGTCCACGTTTTCACAAATACATATAACGGTCATAACTTCTTAAAACAATCAAAACACAATCATGCGAAATGAGCGTGAAATGCAATGTCACATATATGATGCATGATAAGCCTACACTCTTGAAAACATACATACTATCGTGCAATGCATGACCCCGGGACCTAACAGAACGGAACGGAACGGAACGGAACAGATATGCGACTTAGGTCTCGCATGTCTTAACATAACATAACAGATATGCGACTTAGGTCTCGCATATCCTAACAGAACAGAACAGATATGCGACTTAGGTCTCGCATGTCTTAACATAACATAACAGATATGCGACTTAGGTCTCGCATACCCTAACGGAACAGAACAGATATGCGACTTAGGTCTCGCATACCCGAACGGAACATAACAGATATGCGACTTAGGTCTCGCATACCTTAATGCAATGTCGTGATGCATGAATACACAGAAATCACCCGAATCATTCATTAATTTCATTTTTCCTTTTTCTTTTTCTTTTTTTTTCCTTTTCTTTATTCTTTTTCCTTTTTCTTTTATTCTTTTCCTTCCGCTGTCCTTACTGTCCTTCGTCTCCTACAATTTCCAAACTTCTCCATTTTCATCCTGCGATCCCAACTTGCCCCCAGCCGCACCCCCTCCTCAGCCAGCCCCCCTTCAGCCCCCCTCCAGCCGCACCCCCCCAGTCCAGCCGCCCCCCCCTCTCAGCCTCACTCCTTCAAGCCGCCCTCTCTTCTCACCCACCACTCACACGGCAGCACGTGGCCATAGCCCACCACCACCGGCCACGCGCCATCATCGCCACGCCTCCAAACCGATTCCGTCATTCATATACAAATCAAAAGTGCAATCTTTTTCATGCTATTCATATAAAAATAATATCATACATATATACGGATATACGATTCATCACATACATATATAATCAAATAAACAACCATCTATACACTCACAAATACCGATGCACGATCTCGGTTTCGTAAAGAAATTAAGAATTGTACCGTTTTCACACAAAGGATGTTAAGGGGACACCTACCTGGTAATTGATACGTGTTGAGGGTGTGAATTGGGTGGCGGTACTCCTCTCTAGCCTCCCTAAAAGTGACGGCCTTGGCTTGAACAGGAGACCAATCGTTTTTGGTTTTTCTCTGGGGAGGCAGCCGCACGTCTATGTGTGGAGGGAGAAACCTAAGCGTGGTTTAAATAGATATTTGATTAGTGTTTAGGGAAAATTTGATAATCAAATTAGGTTTTCTAATTAATTAGGCCTAATTTCCATTCTTGCCCCTATTAAAAAAAATGGGATATAACAACATGCCCCAATGTTTGGCTTTGGAAATGAAAATACTTTTTTTTTCAAAAGAAACTTTTATTTACGTGTCCCTCACTTGTGGCGGAGGAAAACCTTTCTTTCATTTACATCGCTTTCTATCTTCCTATACCCACTCTTTGTACACTTTTCTCTCCCTCTCCCTCTTTTCTATCTATCTTTTCAGAAAAACTGTCATGCTTATACCCATCTCCACACACCTCTCCCAGTTTTTCTTCGTCTTCCGCACTCCTCTCCACCCCCCCTGCATATATCCGAATTGTGCTCTTTACGTCACAGCTCATAGCCTGATGCCCCCGGGTACTCCTTTTCATTTAAACGTTTGTTTCTTTCCCACCAGATTTGGTATGCCGTCACCGAATTTGCTAGCAGCAACAGGTCTCTTTGGAAACTGCTGGTGCCTGGCTTTATCCGCCACCATTCCTGACATTGCTTCCATTTGTATGGCGCTTTGGCTATCCCACAATATTTCATCACCGCAGCCCATACTTTTCTTGCGTACTTACACGCATAAAAGAGATGCTCATGCGTTTCTGCTTGGTCCGCACACAAGCAGCATTTTGGGTCAGCTCCTACGCCCCATTGGACCAGCCTGTCTGCTGTGGGTAGCCTTTTCCATTGGATCATCCATGATATAATTGCATATCAGGGTATCCGCTTCTTCCACCATACCTGATCCGCCCATGATACGTCCTGGCTGGCATCCCCAAGTGACTGGACTGCACTTCGCAACGTAAAGCTCCCTGTTCCCCCTGGGATCCAGCAAATCCTGTCATCCGTGCCCCCCATCGCTGGCGGACCCCCTATCTGCTGCACAATTTCTTGACATACTGCGTCCAACCTCTGATGTTCTCTCTCCCATCGCCACCTCCCCTCGACTAACATGTCCGTTATCATTCCTTCCGGTATCATGAGTTGAGTTTTGAAGTGTTGGATGCCTTTCATATTGCACAATGGGCCTTTCTCATGCCAGTTCGCATGGAAGAACGATGTGTTTTTCCCGTCCCCTATCACAGCTTTGGTTCTGTCCCGCAGTAGGTCTCTGTGCCCCATCAGTACTTTGATCAGCCAAGAATCTGCTTGCCTTGGCTGATAGTCCCACAGCGTGCATCCTTTCAATATCACCTGATGCACCCACTGGATCCATAACGTCTCCTTTTTATTGCAGATGTCCCACAGCGTTTTCATCATCATTGCACTGTTTAAGTGAAATAAGTTTGGTATATCCAAACCTCCTCTTTTATAGCTTTGACATACTTGTTTCCATGCTACCCTTTCACCACCTTTTTGGCCAAGCTTCCCTTTCCACAGGAACTGCGATAACATGCTGTTTATTGTCTTCAATACTCTCCTAGGCAGTAGGTATATACTGGACCAGTACGATTGGATGCTTACGGCTACTGATTTGATCAGCTGCAACCGTCCTCCATATGTCAGTTTTATGTTTGCCCAGCCGTTTATCCTCCCCCTTATTCTGTCTATTAGCGACAGGCAATCCCTCTCCCTTAGTCGCGAAGCTACTAATGGAACCCCCAGATAGCGCACTGGCAGCTTCTCTTTTGGGAAACCAATCGCTTCCGTCATTTGTGCCTCTTCTTCTGCTGTGCATCCAGCTAAGAATATTGAGCTTTTTTCCTTGTTTGGGTTGAGTCCAGATATCTTCCCAAACTGTTCAAGTGTCTCCCGGATGCTCTTTAATGTTGGGGCGTGTGCTCTAGCCATAACAAATAAGTCGTCAGCAAAAGCAACATAGGTCAGCTTTAGCTGTTGACATCTCGGATGATACTTAAGTTGTTCCTTCTCAAATGTCTTCCCCAACATCTTGCCAAACACATCCATTACCAATAGAAAGAGATACGGGGATATTGGGTCCCCTTGCCTTAATCCATGTTTAGCTTCAAAGAAGTCGACTAGCTCCCCATTAATGCTTACTGAGAAGTGTGCTGTGGAGATGCATTGCCATGTCCACTCTATGAATTTGGCAGGAAATCCCATCACCTTCATAGTCCTCAGTAGGAATCCCCAGCGCACCGTATCATAGGCTTTCATAATGTCTATTTTTATAGCACATCTAGGAGCTCCCCCCTTTACTTGATAGTTTTTTACCAAATCATGCATGAGCCAGACATTTTCCTGTATCAGCCTCCTGTCCAGGAATGCCCCCTGGTTCTTGTTGATGAGCTTTTGGAGAATTGGCCTCAATCTCGCAGTCATAAGCTTGGTTACTATTTTGTATACCACATTACAGCAAGCTATGGGCCTAAAGTCCTTAACTCTGGCTGCCTCCGCTATTTTGGGGATGAGGGCGATGGTCGTCGCATTGATGGCAGGCTCCATTTCATAGGTGTCAAAGAACCATTTTACTCCAGTAATAACATCTTGCCCAATTATTTCCCAGTTGCTCTTAAAGAATTCAACTAGGTAGCCATCTGGTCCCGGGGCTCTATCACTTTTCATAGTAAACACTGCACGCTTTATCTCCTCTGGTGTCACTTCCTTAGTCAGGCTACACTGATCCTCTTCACGTAATTTTTCCAGGTCCAGTTCTTCCAGGGGGCATTCTGCCCAGGTTCCCGTGTCTGAAAACAGTTTCTTGTAGAAGCTTACGATCTCCTCCTTGACTGCATCCTCCCCTTCAATCCACACGTCTGTTTCACTTTGGATTCGTAGGATGCAGTTTCTAGCTTGGTGGCTCTTTATCTTCCTCTGAAAGAATTTTGTATTCTCATCCCCCTCATTTAGCCACTTCACTCTCGCTTTTTCTTTATAGTATGTTTCCTCCACGCATAGCAAGTCTGCATAGGTGGTCAGCTCGTTCTTCTCTTTCTGCTGCAGCTCAGTGTCGTGCGGGGCTCTCATCAGCGCAGCCTGGGACTTCTCTAACTCTGCTCTTGCAGTTTCCACCCTGTCTGAAATACTACTAAAGTATTCGTTGTTTAGCTTTTTTAGTGGTGCTTTCAGGTTCTTCAATTTTTGGTGCAGTCTCTTTAAGGGATTCCCTTCCACTTCTTTACCCCAGCTCTCCACCAGTATTCTATTAAAATCCTTGTGTCTCTTCCAGCCGTCTGAATATCTAAATGGTTTTGGGCCACCAACTTTGTCTGCTACATACAACATTGTGGGGGCATGATCAGATGTGAGGTTGCATAGGTAATCCAGTTGCAGATAAGGGAACTCCTTTTTCCATTCCTCCGTAATCAATACTCTATCAAGCTTTGACATAATTCTGGCATCACCTTCTCTTCTATTACTCCATGTAAATGGCAAGCCTCTGGCTGGCATCTCCATCAAATCCGCATCTTCCAAGCATTCTTGAAAGTGCTTAACAGCCTCCTTATCTGTGGGTAACCCTCCTATTTTCTCCTCATGTCTCAGCACTGTATTGAAATCTCCCATCACCGTCCATGGTTTCTTCATCAAGGAGATTTCCATTAGTTCCTTCCACAATGCCATCCTTTCCTCCTTGTTATTGAATCCATATACGATGGATAGCATAAACTGCTTTTGCGTTTTCAGTAACTCCATTTCCAAGGTTAAGCATTGGGGAGTGTCTCTCAACACCCAGCCCTTTAGCTTCCTACCATTCCATCCGCACCACACACGGGGGACGTCCCCATTGTTATAACTAAGCTCCCATCGTGGGAGAGCTTTCCTGGCCACCTTCTCTATCTTATTTACACGTACCTTTGCCTCCACAATTCCAACTACATCTACTTTATTTCGTTTTAAAAACTTTTTAATTTCCCTTTGTTTTATTGGGTCATTCAACCCCCGCACGTTCCAACTACTGATCTTCATACAAAATTATGATAGTACCTCTTCCTCCTCCCTTTCTTCTTCCCCCCTTTCTTTCCAGATTTCCCAGGTTTCTGCTTTGGCTCTTCATGTACCGTCTCTTGTTCCATTTCCTCCTCTAGGGATTCAGACTCAAAGCTGTCAGATTCAGCCTCCACCACAGCCTTCGCATGTTTTTCCCCCCTTAATGGCTCATATGAGTTTGTAGTGCTGACTGGGCTTGTTTTCCCACTTTAGCTGGTACAACTGGGGTACATTCGGGTTCCAACCAGGTGCCTGTCGCTGTTGGCATACCCTGCGGGTATTGCTCCACTGTTTGCACACTTTGTCCAACCTGCCCTTGATCTTCCTTCTCCATATGGTATTCTAGCTCTTTAGTTTCTACTTCCCCTTCTATTTCTTTTGCCCCATACTTTTGACCCTCCACCTCTTTCACATAGCGCCCTGGGATGACGCTGTTGTTTACCCCCAGTTGTAGTGTTCTCCTTGTAGGCGCATATTCAGCCTTTTTCCCATGGCCCTTTGAAACCTCCTGTTTTGGACAGCCAAGCGTCGAATGTCCAAAGACCTTACATTGCGTGCATTGACTGGGCATCCATTCAATCTGTACCGGCTGTGTGATCAGCACATCTTCCTCATTCAAGAATTCTATGGTATCTGGAAGCTTTTCTCCTGCATTTACCACCACACATACCCGAGCAAATGCTAACCTTTCCTGGTCCATTGTTTTCTGATCTGCATATAGGGGATTTCCCACTGCACTGACTATTTTCTCTAGCGCCTCCACTTCATAGTATTGAATTCCCAGGCCTGGCAGTCGGATCCAGACTGGAATACTCTGAAATTCCTTCTTCCGAGGCACTGTCCCCTTTACCCATGGCTGCATGATAAACATTTTGTTTTCAAAATTCAATGGAGATGATTCAACAGCTTTCATCATACTTACCTCGTCTTGGAATCGGAATATAAACATTCCCCCATGCAATCGTTGCAACTCCAGCATCCTCGCCGAAGACCACCGCATCTCTGCAAATCGTTTAACCGCTGTGTATGGCGGTTCCATTCCAATTACATATCCAATCGCGGCGAATCGCCATTTCTCCGTCATGCTCCTGACATCCGCATACTCGATTTTCGGAATCTTCTTCCCATTCTGTTCAATTAGCGGTCGATACTTCATGCATCGCGATTTCCCTTCCGTCGCATCATTTTTCGCAACTCTGCGTGCCCAACTTATTTCCTGCCCCTCACTTTGTCCTCTTAGATCAGCTTTCACTGCATTTTCCGTCGTCGACGGCTTCAATTCCGGCCCTAGGTTGCCGCGGTTGACGGTTATGTTCTCCGATCGGTCCGTTGAAGAAGAGAGAGAGAGTCTCATTTTTCCCCCGAGTGTCCTCTCCCTCAAATGTTGTTTACCCAACCCGGAAATGGAAATACTGAAAACGCAAAAGCAGTTTATTTTATCCATAGTATATGGATCAAATAATAAGGAGGAAAGAAAGGCACTGTGGAAAGAACTAAAAGAAACCTCCCTATTGAAGAAACCGTGACTGTGATGGGTGACTTCAACACAGTACTAAGTAATGAGGAGAAAATTGGAGGGTTACCCGTAGACAAGGAGGCAATCCAGCATTTCCAAGAGTGCTTGGAAGAAACGGATCTGATGGACATACCAACCAGAGGACTGCCATATACATGGAGTAATTGAAGGGCAGGTGATGCCAGAATTATATCAAAGCTTGATATAGTATTGGTCACAGAGAAATGGAAAAAGGAATTTCCATATATGCAACTGGACTGTCTATGCAGCCTTACCTCTGATCATGCCCCCACAATTTTGTACGTAGCAGAAAAAGCAGGAGGTCCAAAACCATTTAGATATACAAGTGGCTGGATGAGGCATAAAGAATTCAGCAGGATACTGATGGAGAGTTGGAGTCAAGATGTTGAGGGCAACCCCCTAAAGAGGCTGCACCAAAAGCTGAAAAATCTGAAAGCACAACTAAAGAAATTAAACAATGAATACTTTAGTTGTATATCGGGCAGGGTGGAAATTGCAAGAAAAGAATTGGAGAGGTCCCGGGTTGCTCTGATACGCTCACCTCACGACACCGAACTGCAACAGAAAGAAAAGAATGAGCTGAATATCTATGCCGACCTGCTATGTGTGGAGGAAACACATTATAAAGAGAAAGCAAGAGTGAAGTGGCTAAAAGAGGGGGACAAGAACTCAAAATTCTTTCAGATAAAGGTAAAGAGTCATCAAGTTAGAAATTGTATACTACGAATCCAGAGAGAGGAAGGGGAATGGATAGAAGGGGAAGACGCAGTAAAGGAGAAGATAGTAGGTTTCTATAAAAAACTGTTTGCAGATGCTGGTACCTGGGCATAGTGTCCCCTGGAAGAGCTGGACTTAGCCAAATTAAATGAAGAGGAGCAGTGGAGTCTGGCAAAGGAAGTAACAGCAGAGGAGATAAAATAAGCGGTGTTTGCTATGAAAAGTGATAGAGCTCCGGGACCGGATGGCTATCCGGTCGAATTCTTTAAGTGCAACTGGGAAGTTATTGGGCAAGATGTGATCACCGGAGTTAAATGGTTCTTTGACACATATGAAATGGATCCAGCCATTAATGCGACGACTATTGCCCTCATCCTCAAAAAAGCAGAAGCTGCTAGAGTTCGGGATTTTAGACCCATTGCATGCTGCAATGTGGTGTACAAAATCATAACAAAGCTCATGACTGCAAGGTTGAGACCAATACTCCAAAAGCTCATCAGCAAAAACCAAGGAGCATTCCTAGACAAGAAGTTGATACAGGAGAACGTTTGGCTCATGCATGACTTGGTAAAAAACTATCAAACAAAGGGAGGGATTCCTAGATGTGCCATAAAAATTGATATAATGAAAGCCTATGTTACGGTACGCTGGGGCTTTCTACTGAGGACCATGAAGGTTATGGGATTTCCTGCAAAATTCACAGAATGGACATGGCAATGCATATCCACTGCGCACTTTTCAGTAAGTATAAATGGGGAGCTAGTTGACTTCTTTAAAGCTAATCGTGGATTACGACAAGGGGACCCAATTTCCCCGTATCTCTTTCTATTGGTAATGGAGGTGTTTGGCAAGATGTTGGGAAAGGCATTTGATAAAGAACAGCTAAAGTATCACCCAAGATGTAAAAAGCTAAAGTTGGCCTATGTTGCATTCGCAGACGACTTATTTGTCATGGCTAAAGCACATGTACCAACCTTGAAGAGCATACGGAAGACACTTGAACAGTTTGGAAAGATAGCTGGGCTCCTCCCAAACAACGAAAAGAGCACAATATTTGTGGCCGGATGCACAGCAGAAGAAGAGACACAAATGATGGAAGCGATTGGGTTCCCGAGTGAAAAGCTACCAGTGCGCTACTTGGGGGTTCCCTTGGTAGCTTCTCGACTAAAGGTGAGGGAATGCCAACCTCTAATAGACAGAGTAATGGGGAGGATAAATAGCTGGGCGAACATAAAATTGACATATGGTGGGCGGTTGCAGCTTATCAAATCAATAGCAGTAAACATCCAATCGTACTGGTCCAGTGCATACATACTGCCCAGGAGAGTCTTGAAGAAAATAAACAGTCTATTATCGCAATTCCGGTGGAAACGGAAATTAGGCCAAAAAGGTGGCGAAAGAGTAGCATGGGAACAGGTCTGCCAAAGTTATCAAAGAGGAGGGCTAGACATACCAAACTTATCTCACCTAAACAGTGCAATGATGCTGAGAACGCTGTGGGACATCTGCAATAAAAAGGAGTCGTTGTGGATAAAGTGGGTGCACCAGGTGATATTGAAAGGCTGCACACTCTGGGATTATCAGCCAAAGCAAACAGATTCGTGGCTGATCAAAAAACTGATGGGGCACAAAGATCTACTGAGGGACAGAACAAAAGCTGTGATAGGGGATGGAAGAAGCACGTCGTTCTTTAATGCAAACTGGCATGTGAATGGCCCACTATGCAACATTGAGGGTATCCAACATTTCAAAAACAAACTCATGCTACCGGAGGGGAAGATAGTAGACATGTTAGTAGATGGGAGGTGGCGCTGGGAAAGAGAACATCAAAGGATGGATGCATTATGCCAATTGATAGCGAAACAGATCGGGGATCCACCAGAGATGGGGGACACGGAAGATAGGATAAGGTGGACCCCGGGAAAAACAGGGGACTTTATGCTTCGAAGTGCAGTTCAATCGCTAGGGAGTGCCAGCCGGGACGTAGCATGGGCGGACCAAGTATGGTGAAAGAAGCTGATACCCCGATATGCAGTTATATCATGGATGATACAATGGAAAAGGCTACCCACAGCAGACAGACTGATAAAATGGGGCGTAGGAGTGGACCCAAAATGCTGCTTATGTGCGGACCTGGTGGAAACGCATGAGCATTTATTTTTTGCATGTAAGTACACAAGAAGAGTATGGACTGCGGTGATGAAATATTGTGGGATAGATAAAGTGCCGGTTATATGGAAGGAATGTCAGGAATGGTGGCGGACAAAACCAGGATCCAGCAGTTTCTAAAGAGACCTGGTGCTGCTAGCGAATTCAGTGATTGCATACTCAATATGGTGGGAAAGAAATAAGCGCCTAAATGAAAAGCAATGCAGGGGGCATCAGGCTGTGAGTTGTGACATAAAAAATATAATCCGGATATATGCAGGGGAGTGGAGAGGTGTAAGAAAGACGAGGAAAAACTGGGCTAGATGTGTTGAGATGGGCATTAGCATGGTAGTATTCCAGAAAAAAGACATATGAGAAGTATGGGAAGGAAGAGAAAAGTGTACATATAGCGAGTACAGAAAGATAGGTAACGATGTAATGGAAAAAAAGGGTTTTCCTCCGCCACAAGTGAGGGTTACGTAAATAAAAGAATTTTTTACGAAAAAAAAAGACACGATATTGGTCATCATGCTAGAGACTTAGTGGTACTTGCATATTACTCGGTAATACTTGAGATACTTATCATTGAGTGCAACCATATTGTTTCCATTCATTTGAAATGTAGGATAGGTCATTCATAGCTTTGATAGATTTCCTTGTCTTTCTTGGTGCATATACGCAGAATTCATACTTCATTATAGTTGAGACTATTATCTTCTGCAAAAGTATGGCTTTTAAGTTTCTATTTTGGCTTATGCTTCTAGCAGTGCATTGTTTCTTGACTTCCAGATGTTGTCGTCATAGTTTGTTGTTGTTACTGATGATCTATATGCATGCTTTTCTTTATGGGGCTGAAGATAATACTTTACTCGTCCCCACATAATGAGAAAAAGGCTTGGGTGTTGTTGCTGCTAAAGATAATGCTTATGACATGTTGCTTAATGTGATAAATTTAATGAAAAATTTGGTTCTTTAATTCAACAGGTGAGCACAAACGTATTTCGCAAGTGTAGTGGGCCCCTTGACATCTGGTTGTCCATTTTGCATGCCAAACAGCATCCAAATAGATCAGTGCAAGTCTTTTTAAACGAGCACCCAATCAAAAGCTTTGTTGCTATGGCTCAGCACAGGAGTATAGTGTTCTTGATAAATTTCCTCACTGCTTATTGCTCTCAGAATTGCCGTTGAAAACTTTTGGTTGTGTAGTGTATGTGTATCTTCATTCACAGTTTAGAGGTAAACTTGGACTTGCTTCAAGAGACAGGTATGACTGGGTGTAAACCTGTTTCCACACCTCTTGAGCCGAGAAGTACTGTTCAGGTTCAGAATGGTAAACTACTTTCGGATATTCATTCTTATCAAAGGTTAGTTGGTAAGTTAATTTATCTATCACATACAAGACCTGATATTTGTTATGCAGTTAGCTACGTCAGTCAATTTATGCGTTCACCCACTAACATACATTTACAAGCTGTGATGAGAATTCTTAGATATCTTAAAGGAGCTCCAGGACAAGGTCTATTCTTCCAGAAACATACGAGAAGAGATATTCAAGTCTATAATGACGCAGACTGGGGTGGATCGAAAGGAGATATGAGATCAACTTCGGGATACGGTACATATCTCTGGGGCAATTTGGTTACTTGGAGGAGTAAAAAACAACCTGTAGTTGCCCGTAGCAGTGCAGAGGCAGAATTGAGGGCCCTTGCCTTAGGCCTATGCGAGGGACTGTGGATAAGAAGAGTGTTGAAGGATTTGCATCAACCATACTCACGGATTCAAGCTTATTGTGACAATGTTTCTGCTATCCATATGGCAGAAAACCCAATACATCATGACAAGACCAAACACGTTGAGATTGATAGACATTTCATTAGAGAAAGACTTGAGGATTGATAGACATTTCATTAGAGAAAGACTTGAGGATCAAACTCTGAGTGTTCAACACATTTCCTCATCAGACCAAGTTGCAGATATTTTAACTAAATCAGTCTCCCCTGGTTTATTTCATAAGTTGTTATCCAAGCTTGGTTGCATTAATATATATGCCAAGCTTGAGGAAAAGTGTAGAAAATAGTGTGTATACTTAGTTTGTACAAATATAGAACGTGTATATTTATGATTCTCTGGTGTAGCCGTTAGTCCTAGTCATCCCTCTGATGACATGCTCAGAAAGAGCCGTTGTAGAGGATAGTGTCAGTAGAATACTCTGTATATATAAATAGCTGATCAATCATATGAATAATAAGTTTTCACTTCCTCAATATTACTTCTCTTCTCTGTGATAAAACTCTATACTTTGTACGTGGCCATATCCTTTTTTTTCCTTAAATTTCCATTCTTGGTGCTTCTCTAGTTATTTTCTTGTTCTCTTTATTCTGACGAAATATCATTTTTGTCTCAGATGAATGAAATGAAATCTTCTGAGGAACGAATGCCATGCTATTATGAATTCAGTGGTCTTATGCATTGTTGATAGAGTCTGTGTGACCACGGACATGTTTCATGTGGTTTGTGATTTCGAAATCTCTCTAGCTTATTCTGGATTCCTACTGCTGCAGCTTCATTTATGTTCCTTTTCATATGGTTGCGCAAAATGCAGATTCATATGTTGATTTGGTGTAATCCTCAGATAGCCTGACATGCATTAGCAGGCTGGAAAATGGGGAGATACCCTGTCTTGTATCTTTAGGGAATTGTTGAAACAGAGGACTGAAATGTGTTTAATGTAGAATTCCCCATATGGACAGTCTAGAGTCTTGTTTCTATTAATTGATCTTCTGTTAAGCTACACGGTCCTATATGTGTAGATCACTGGATGATTTTTTATCGTCTTTTTTCTGCAACTGTTGTTCACATGTGATTCATGAAAGAATATTTGTTTGCTGAAAGCCAAGGTTATTGGGGAAACATGCTCAAGACTGATCCAATAGTCTATTCATACTAAAGAAAGGCAAGAACACCAGGAAAGGATGGAGGGGAACCACAGTTATGATGTCTATTTCACATTAAAGACTGGTGTGTGTATGTTTATATATATATACATACATATATATATACACACATGTATACACACACATATATATAGATCCCTTGTCGAGGTTCCTATTGGCCTTTCCACGCAGTAATCGCGCAAGCGTATATCTATTGTCATCGTCCGAATATCCATCTCTCTTTTTCTCTCTCTCGATAATCGGATTGGAATTGTTATTTTTGTTACCTAATTTCAGATTTTCCCTGGTCTGATATTATATATGCAGCGGAAGTGTTTTGTAGATCGGACACTGTTGAATATCCGTTTCATTCTCATTCTCGTTTGGTTCCTTCTCAAATTTACACGCCTATCAAGCATCAACCGGCCGACTTCGTTGCGGTTCTTCTTTTCGGGACCGTCCATTACCGTGCCGTTCCATCGATTGCAGCTCCTTGTGGGTGGATTAGTGAGAATCGGACACTTTCTTGCAAGATACGGCCAACTGGTAATCAAATTCTTGCATTTTGGTTTTTCTCAACCCACCCAGTAATATAATTCCATTTTATCTCATTATTATTGAAGTAATTTTACTTTTTTACATTTGGCTTCGAACTTTGGAGTCACTATTTCTTTAGTCACTCTTGGATCCTCTGACAGTTCATGCTGTTCCCTTTTCTTTTTTAGGGGATTGATTTATGCCATTTGAGTTCATATTCAGAACCTTTTAATGTTGCTATGTTGTTTGCAGATAGTCCCTGACGTGGTCTGATCTGTCAACATTCACAGAAAAGTTATGTTGTTGAACCTAAAAAGATGGATATTGGTACATTTAAGCTGTTTCAATGCAAATGAGAATGAAAAAAGATATTTGAATTTTTTAGGTTTGTGTAGAAAACTTAACTTTGCAACCTTACATTTGATTTTAGAGGAGAAAAGGGATTCGAAACATCAACAGAGACATGTGAGGTGGGCCAAGCTATTTCGTTGTAAATGCACTGTAAATAACTGGATTTGATCATCTTCAAGACCTTTTGATTTTATGCTGACCTGCTGCACATGTGGAGAAGACAAAAAAAAATTAAAATTTGCCTATAGCTCTTGATCGTTTGACCTCATGCTTATTGCATTACTTCTGTTAAAGGGTTATTTGAGCAACGGCTTCTGTTTATATGGTTGCTTATGAGGTCATTAAGTCCTTTTAAGGAAAAAGGTTATTATCTATTATTCTTGGCAAATGAACCATGAAAGTATCTCTTTTGCATGTCTGATTGAAATCATGTAAGTCCAAATGTTTGTGTTTGTTTATAATCAGAAAACTCCTAATGAGCATCATATTATAGAGTGAAAGTAAACTGTCAAAATGTGTTCCTGATTTGGTACATTAAAGACTTTCTGTTTTGCTGATATGGCTCCAGGAGTTGGGGCTTATGCATTGATGTGATCTGTTTGTTTTGTCAAGAAAGCTGATGGCATGGATCATGATAATTGGGTTCTTGGTTTTATCTTGAATGGCATCTTTGTGCAAAATGCTCTTGGACTCTTCTTCAAATTCAAGGATTCCTTCTTCAATGGTAATTGTATTAGATACTATTTTATGGCTGTGCAACTAGTATGCTTGGCTATATGAATGTACAAATTGTTTTTAGGGATAATTTAGTTTAAGTGATTATTGTTCTAATATTATTTTTTTGATCAGTGACAGACGGTAAGAATGATTCAGAAAAGCATGTATTACTTATTTTCGCTCATCCTGACGACTGAGTCCATGTAGGTTAAAACAAGATATGTTATAAAATTGGTGGAAATATTCAAATTGTCTTTTCTACTATGTTTGACATGCAAGTTCAAAGGACTATTTTTTTGCTTCTGATATAACTAAATTCACCATCAGGAGCCATTTGAACTTGAGTTGTATATGTTCATGTCTCACAGAACTTGGTCGATCACGTGTAACATGGAAATTTTGTGATCTTGTGGATAACAAACATTTTTCCTCTGCTGTGCCATTTTTGTGAATATATGTAATCCTTATATGGGCTTCATTTTCTGCAGGTTTTTTGCTCCAACTATTAATTATCTGACATCAAGGGCATTTAATGTTCACATTCGGTGCCTATCAACTGGTAACTTGATTTATAGGTTTATTTACATGTTGTTAATTGAAAATTCAATTTATGGGAAAAGTGGGAAACTCTTAATTGCGTAATGCCCTAGAGGATGTTGAACTTGGCTTCATCTTTTTATTTGAGAAGCCGATACAAGTTTCGGATTGATGTCTGAGTATTTGGTAATAGATCTCGTTTTTTGATATATTAGTTCTCGTTGTCTTTCAATATGAGATATAATAAGTAGGGGTGTCAAACGGGTCGTGTATCGTGTTTCGTGTTTTTTCGGGTTTCGTGTATCAAAGTGTCGTACCCATACCTTACCCGTTTGCTTCGCGTGTATAGATGTAGATACCTAAACCCGTACATGTCAGGTTTCGTGTCGTGTATCGGGTATACCCACGAACTTGACAAGTACAAATATTTCAAGTCGTGTATACGTCATTTCATATATTTTTCAGGTATTTTCAGATTTCGTGTATTTTTCAGGTTTCATATACTTAAACGACTACTGATACAATGTATGAAACAACAATGCAAACACAACCAAAGGTTAATGATTAAAATGAGTGAGGTCTTCTAAACCCAAATCACTTGAGTACGCAATAATAGATTAAAGAAATGAGATTTGAAAATGGAGGAAGATTTATTTTTTATTTTATTAATTATAATTTTTATTTAAAATTATTTTTTAAATTCCGTGTATAAACGGGTACCTGCGGGTATATCCGGACGATGGCGGGTACTTTCAGGTCTTATCCGGTTTGTACACGAAACCCACCAATGTCATACCCATACTTGCGAAAATTCGTGTCAGGTTCGTGTCGTGTTTCGTGTTGTGTCTGAAATTGCCACCCCTAATAATAAGGGGGTATGTGTTTCGAGTTTGACCACCTCAAGCCGCTCCGGCTGCCCCCACTCAGCATCCAATGGTCAAACAGGCCGGTCAAAGGCCCCTGTCAGTCATCGCTGCCAGCCTCCACTGGTCCGCCGCTGCCGTCGCCTGCCATTCGGTCACTATTCCAGCCGGTCAAATTTTTTCGGTCAATTTTTCGGCCACATACCTTCAATATCTATTTCAATTCCGATAAGTTCCAAAAACCATTAATGGCAATCGTATTTATTCCCACTCTCATCCCAAACAAATATGACTTTTACGTTCTAACCCATATACTGTGAAACATATACACTGTTATACCCATTCCGATTCTGATTACGATTCCAATACCCAATTGCTAACCAAACGCCCTCTTATAACTATCCCATATTCGTTTCCAAAAAGAAAATCTTTCTCATATTCAAATATAACCAAAGTATCATTATTTTTCATATGTCTCGTTTCCAAAAAGAAAATCTATCTCATATTCAAATATAACCAAAGTATCATTATTTTTCATATATTTACAGACAGTTTATTAATTGTTCATTACTTCAGTATGACAAAGACAACGCAAAAATTTCCCCTTTGGAACTAATGGTCACATTAGACCCGAGTTTACAGGTCAAAGTACAACTTACAAATTACAATAAATATAAGTCTGCAAGAGGAGTCAAATCGATCTTACAAGAACGACAAACTATTTATTTTGTCTTGATAACTAAATTATTTGAGAAATTAATGATCAATGTAAGATCGGAATAGGGATTCACTAACACAATTTGTTTGGATTACGTAATTTTGTTCGTGTCTTCATTTCACTAACACTATTTGATTTGGATTACATCTCTGCAGATTTGCTAGCCTCATTTCTTATTTACTTAATTCTTCACTAACTACCACATCATATTTTTATTAGTGTGTTATTTATATAGGTATTTGTAAAATTGAGATTCTCACTATAATCAAACTCTATATCCCTTGAGATAGAGGTAATCTTTGCCTGCCGCTCATCTTTCATATACTCTAACATATTGAGTGATTGTTTGATTTCTTGTTTGATTTGTTCCAACTTTTTTCTGTTTCTTTTTTCTAAAACGGGCCATGTTGTATTAGTGGACAGAAGATTTACCACATTATCAAGTGTAGGGCCATGCCCAAACAAAATACCCAACCCACAAGATGCCATGCCCTGACCCAATTTTCTGTTTCTTTTTCTAAAACGGGCCATGTTGTATTAGTGGACAGAAGAATTACCACTATCAAATGTAAGGCCAAGCCCAAACAAAATACCCAACCCATAAGATGCCATGCCCCGGCCCAATAGGCAAAACAACCCGGCCCTTCGGTTCTTCTGGAAAGCCTCCAAATCCCACGCCCACTTAAATACCACCACAAGCAACATTATGGCATTCAAAATTGATCAGTTGTTTGCAACTGTACTGTAAAGGGTTTGCTTTCTAATCTCAAGAAGCATTTTAATTGTCTGGGATCTTGTTGGATTCTTAGATTTTTCGGTTCTCTACGATGTCAAGGAGTGTATCTGTGCTTGAGCTCTTCTAGTATCGGATCTGTAAATTAAACACCAACTTCCTATTTACCATCTTGTTAGCCAGAGTTATTGAGGGGCTCTTCTCTGACTCGGCAATTCTGACGCTCTGTTTTGTTCTTTGAGGAGCAACTGGCGCCATCTATTTCTAGGCTTGCCGTTCTTCTGTTTTCCGCCGACTCTAGCTCCCTCCTGGGTAAGTTCCTTCCTTCTTGATTGATTGTTTATATGATTTTGTCAGTTCGTTTTTCTTGTCCATAGATCAAGATTCTTCAGTTGCTATTCAAGAATTTCAACTCATTGTTGGATCCTACTGATATTTCCTTTTTCTGTTTCTTTCCCACCTCGTCAATTTCTTTTCATTCTTGCTTCATCCAAGAACAACCCTCCCCCCGGATTCCTCTTCCTCTTCTCATCTCTACCTCTCTCCGATTCCTTGTCGAGGTTCCTATTGGCCTTTCCACGCAGTAATCACGCAAGCTTATACCTATTGTCATCGTCCGAATATCCATCTCTCTTTTCTTCTCTCTCGATAATCGCATTGGAATTGTTATTTGTGTTGCCTAATTTCAGATTTTCTCTGGTCTGATATTATATATGCAGGGGAAGTGTTTTGTACATCGGACACTGTTGAATATCCGTTTCATTCTCATTCTCGTTTGGTTCCTTCTCAAAGTTACACGCCTATCAAGCATCAACCGGCCGACTTCGTTGCCGTTCTTCTTTCCGGGACCGTCCATTACCGAGCCGTGCCGTCGATTGCAGCTCCTCCTGGGTGGATTAGTGAGAATCGGACACTTTCTTGCAAGATACGGCCCACCGGTAATCTAATTCTTGCATTTTGGTGTTTCTCAACCCACCCAGTAATATAATTCCATTTTTGTCTCATTATTATTGAAGTAATTTTGCTTTTTTACATTTGTCTACGAACTTTGGAGTCACTATTTCTTTGGAGTCACTCTTGAATCCTCCGACAGTTCATGATGTTCCCTTTCTTTTCTGTTTTAGGGGATTGATTTATGCCATTTGAGTTCATATTCAGGACCTTTTAATGTTGCTATGTTGTTTGCAGATAGTCCCTGACGTGGTCTGATTTGTCAACATTCACAGAAAAGTTTTGTTGTTGAACCTGAAAAGATGGATATTGGTACATTTAAGCTGTTTGAATGCAAATGAGAATGAAAAAAAGATAATTGAATTTTTTCGGTTTGTGTAGAAAACTTAACTTTGCAATCTTACATTTGACTTTAGAGGAGAAAAGGGATTCGAAACATCAACAGAGACATGTGAAGTGGGCCAAGCTATTTCGTTGTGAACGCACTGTAAATGACTGGATTTGATCATCTTCAAGACCTTTTGATTTTATGCTGACCTGCTGCTCATGTGGAGAAGACAAAAGAAAATAAAATTTGCCTATAGCTCTTGATCGTTTGACCTCATGCTTATTGCATGACTTCTGTTAAAGGGTTATTTGAGCAATGGCTTCTGTTTAGATGGTTGCTTATGAGGTCATTAAGTCCTTTAAGGAAAAAGGTTATTATCTATTATCCTTGGCAAATGAACCATAAAAATATCTCTTTTGTGTCTGATTGAAATCATGTAAGTCCAAATGTTTGTGTTTGTTTATAATCAGAAAACTCCTAATGAGCATCATATTATAGAGTGAAAGTAAACTGTCAAAATGTGTTCCTGATTTGGTACATTAAAGACTTTCTGTTTTGCTGATATGGCTCCAGAAGTTGGAATTATGCATTGATGTCATCTGCTTGTTTTGTCAAGAAATCTGATGGCATGGATCATGATAGTTGGGTTCTTGGTTTTATCTTGGATGGCATCTTTGTGCAAAATGCTCTTGGACTCTTCTTCAAATTCAAAGGGTTCCTTCTTCAATGGTAATTCTATTAGATACAATTTTATGGCTGTGGAACTAGTATGTTTGGCTATATGAATGTACAAATTGTTTTTAGGGATAATTCAGTTTATTTAAGTGATTATTATTCTAATATTATTTTTGATCAATGACAAACGGCAAGAATGATTCAGAAAAGCATGTATTGCTTGTTTTCGCACATCCTGATGACGAGTCCATGTAGGTTAAAACAAGATATGTTATAAAATTGGTGGAAATATTCAAATTGTCTTTTCTACTATGTTTGACATGCAAGTTCAAAGGACTATTTTTTTGCTTCTGATATAACTAAATTCACCATCAGGAGCCATTTGAACTTGAGTTGTATATGTTCATGTCTCACAGAACTTGGTCGATCACGTGTAACATGGAAATTTTGTGATCTTGTGGATAACAAACATTTTTCCTCTGCTGTGCCATTTTTGTGAATATATATAATTCTTATACGGGCTTCATTTTTTGCAGGTTTTTTGCTCCAACTATTAATTATCTGACATCAAGGGCATTTAATGTTCACATTATGTGCCTATCAACTGGTAACTTGATTTATAGGTTTATTTACATATTGCAAATTGAAAATTCAATTTATGGGAAAAGTGGGAAACTCTTAATTGCGTAATGCCCTAGAGGATGTTGAACATGGCTTCATCTTTTTATTTGAGAAGCCGATAAACCATAAAACAATAGAGTATATGTTATGGAAGATTGAGAGTTTATTATTTCATAAACTGCTCTTTTATGATTATCACAGTGTCCTCTTTATCTTGATTGATGGTGTTCAATTTATGAAATGGGAAAAGTAGTTTCTCATACATATGGAAAATCCTTTTCCTTATGTTTTATCTTGATCCTTGCGGAGTTGTCAGGTAAACCAACTGTTTGAATTTTGATTGGCATGAAGAATAATGGTCCACTTGGGATGACATTTTTTTCGTAAGTACTTGGGATGACATATAAGTCATTATTTAAGTAATTTAACCTTCAATCAATCACCTCTCACGTTCTAATTCAAAAGCAAACTTTTTTCTCTCTAAGACTATTAAGCGGGTTTCTTTCCAGTCTTAACTTTAAATGATATATAAAATACAATTGCAAAATTGATTGTTTGATCAAGGTAAAACCAATAAATTCATACAACACGCACTAATGATTAGTATGAATATCTTATAGTTGCCTTTTTTTAGTATAATTATAGTAGCATTTTGATTAAATATAACAACTCAAAATATATTAATCACTACAAATTTAACAGTGACTTAAGTTGTGATTTATTTTCTATTTGGCCAATATTTCTCAAGGAATAATTTGATGGAGACTATATTCTCCTCAAATAGACCTCAAGAAATCCTGCGGTGTTAGAAAAGTAGCTTTGTATGGTAATGTTTTAATGCTGTGTGCTTGCTTAAACTTATGTTGTTGTTGTTGTTGTCGTCGTCTACCTAATGTATTTCATTTTTATTTTATTTTACATTGCCAAACTTTTGAACTAAAAAGCATTTATTTTTGCTTAAGATGGTGGTTTATCCATTCTTTGAATTATCTCCCAGGCATGATGCTCAAGAGCTTGGGACCTAGTCTGTATTTTGCTGCTTGTTTTCTTGAGTGGAATCTTGGAAATTGATTTCTATTTTTGAAAGCTTATTCAAATTCCTTTCCTCGTTTCACTTGCACGTTCTTAGATCTTCCAAAATTTTCTCTTTTGTAGGTAATGCTGATGGACTAGGAGACATCAGAAAAGAAGAGCTCTATTTAGCATTGAATGTCTTGTAGGTCTTTTGAACTTGTGTTCTAACACTTTCACATGTCTGGTAGTACTGCACTATCTGATCCTTGCTGCCTCTCTTTAAACATGAGTAACAAGAAAATTCTACTACGATCTGGTCAAAGAACCTTGAAGGGCTGATCATCATTGCTTTTCTTGTATATGTTTCATAGGTTCCACACCAGAACGTGAGGGTAGTGGATCACCCAGATTTGCAGGTTGCTTTTTCATTGCCCCAGATGACCTGACAGGTTAATTTTCCCTGTTAAAGATAGTTGAAAGCAATTGGCAAATGTAGGATGGTTTTGGAAACATATGGAACACTGACTTATTGGCACAAACTATTGAAGATTTAATTCATGCAAGTTCCATTGATGTGGTGAGATGATGTTCTATATAATATCAGTTTGGTATTCTAACATTTTGTGGATACAATTCTGACTCTCAAAGTCTTTCAACAACAACACTCAAGCCTTTTATCCACTATATAGGGTTGGCTATATGGATCAATCATTTCTCTTACGCTTTATTTTTATTTTTATTTTTATTTTTGTTTGTTTTTGTTTTTCTATTTTTGTTTTTGGCTCGTAACCTAATTCTACCATGTTCGTGTGTCTCCTAATACCTAATGATAATATGCGCCTTTAGAATACGCATCTTTCAAACGATCATGTTATCTCAACCGTAATTCTGGTTTGAGTGCCTAAAATTCACTTAAATTTTATATCATCTACATGACATTGGCTGCCTTGGGAGGTCTTTCAATGTGTTAAAATCTTGCTTGCTTAAGCCAATCTAGAACATTGTAAAGTCCTTTTTTCGATTTGGTATTACCTTTTCTTCTCCTGGTTTTTCAGATCATCACCTTTGATTATCACGGGATCTCTGGCCATTGTAATCATTGTGATGTCCATATTGGACTGCGGTGAGTTTACTATTGACCTCTTTTCCTCTTCGTACTCTCAACATGAGCTGCAATAATATCCTTCTCGATTTTCAAAATCCAGAGTGCTAAGACATATGCCATTGTGTCCTTTTAGTTGATTCTCCATAAGATAGAAAAATCAAGACTGCAGACTGCCATATATTGCAACTATGGTTCACAAGTGCGTGCTTGTACTATCCCAAGACGGAAGAGCTGAAAAGAAATAAACTTGGCTGGCTAACTGCTCTGCACAAAACTCTAAGCTGGAGAATCAGTGATCCTCTTTCTTGTGGAGGATGATATTCTCTTTTATGAATACGATGGATAATTGTTAGTGTGGTAAATCCCTTTTATACTTTTGCATCAAGAGGTGTGACATATCTTTAACGAGCCCAACATGTACAGACATCTTTCAGGATCCCACATAGTGAAGAAAAATTTTGTAGTTATTCTTGAAAGTAACAAAAGGGATTACATTCGACAAGCATGGAATTGGCTATGTAACTTCTGTAGCAACATTATCTGAATACTAGCAGCACATATATAAACCCCCCCCCTCTCTTCCCTTTTTTCCGCTTTCTTTCTTTGCTTTGACTACAATAGCAAGACAGATACTTAGCTGATGCATTTGAGGTTAAATCCTCCAGGCTGTATTTCATGCTAAATATCAATATGGTCATATATTTTATAAGAATACACGTAGCCTTGAATGACGAGGGATTTCCTATTACTTAGCAGAGGGATTTCCCAGTGCTGTATATTTTTACCATCTCTGACAGGCGGTCTCGAATGCTAATAAAATTACAATTATGCTTGATACATAAAACTTTTGCAGAATACTAAACGAAGGATTGAAGCTTGGAAACTGGTAAGCTTTGAAGTTTGAAATTTGTTCCTTTGGGTATTATATTTTTTTTATGTTTATCAATTTTACTTCTTTTGTGGAAAAGTCATCTCTTCATGGTTGAAACTCTTATCATGAGTTTGGAGTAGTACTTTTTTTATGTGACACAATATTGGTCATCAGGCTAGAGACTTAGTGGTACTTGCATGTTACTCGGTAATATTTGAGATACTTATCATTGAGTGCAACCAGATTGTTTACATTCATTTGAAATGTAGGATAGGTCATTCACAGCTCTACTTCTTTTCCTTAGATAGATCTCCTTGTCTTTCTTGGTGCATATAAGCAGAATTCATGCTTCATTATGTAGGATCTGCAAGGCACCACTAGAAAGGGAGGGAGGTGTTGAATAGTTGGTGCGGAAACTGTGGTTTTCAAAATCTGTTTAAAACCAATCAACTCAACTTCTGAAAACAGATTCTGTTTTCAGGACCAGTTTTAAAACGTTTTTAAAACTAGGTTGTAGGTCTTCAAAAATTCTGAAATTTTGAGAGAACTTAGCCTCAGATGTTATGAGTGTCTCCTAAAAATTTCAGATTTAAATTCAACCTTTAACCCCTTCAAAAATCGTTGGTGGTCAGATTGCGCGAATCTGCCAGAAACGGTAGACTGTTTTGAAAAATTTATTCCTATTTGTACTTAACTACAATTGCTCTGAAATTTTAACCACTAACCCTTTATATGTTGTATTTAAATGGGTTGAAACAGTTTTGAAAAATTCTTTCGGGAAGTTAGTCAAATACACTCAAAGTCTCAACCTTTGCAAGCCTGAAAATCAGACTGCACTGGTCTCAGAACTTTGGATGTTTGAGTGACTTATACTTATCCAAAAGGGTTGAAACTTGTGCCAAATTAGCCCTAAGACGTGTGACTATGTTTCTGGAAATTTTTGTAATTTTTGAAAATCGTTTACTATTTTTACGAACGTAACAAAAAGAGTAACAGTGCAGAAACAGAATATAAGTGCTGAAAGTAAATGACACCGAGAATTTTATACTGGTTCGGTTATAAACAACCTACTCCAGTCTTCGAGGAACACCTTCATCGGTTCACACTAGTCACACACACGCAAGTACACCTTACCACAGGGTTGATGGAGTTACACACCAACTCCAACCGTTTACAAACCTTGTATTATGAATACAATTCGCACGAACACCATCACCTAGCAAGATTGAAGATTGATCACACCTTGATCAACCTTTTACAAATATAAAGAGTATGTGGTGGTATATTACAAGCATATTCAAGGATAAGAATATAAGTACAATAGGCTTTCAAGAAGAAGAAAGAAAGAAAGTGTAGAAGAAGAGAGAGTTGGCGTTCTTGATCACTTGAATTTGCAATTCTTGTTCTTGTTTTTTGTTTTGCTCTTCTCCTTTCCATTTATGCTTATGGCCGTCCCCCTATTGGTGCCTTCCCCTCTTGAAAATTGTCTTCTAAGACCTTGAGAGAATGTGTGGCATCATTGTGACATGATCTTGCTTACTTGGCATGTTGTCATTGGATGATCATTTAACCTTTGCTTACTTGACACTTCATGATTGGTTGAATGTTGTCATCATTTGATGACTTGGAAAATCTGAAAATCTCACTAAAAGCATGTGCCAAAATCAACATAAATTAGTTGCAATAACTCATAAGATTATCATCCAAATCAATCAAGATAATATTTCTCCACACAAGGTTACAAAAATCGGCCATAAGTGCACTTGACATGCTGAAATTTCAGCATGTGATACATGGTGATAAAATTCAAAATACTTCCAAATTTTCATTGATTTTTCTTTTGAAATAAATCACCAATTAGTTGCTTATATTCTTTTTATTTTGGAAATGAAATTTGGACAATAATAAGGCCATGAATTCGGCCAAGGTTCATTCCACACATGCTGAAAAATTTCAGCATGTGTGATATTCAAAATATCACACTTTATGGCTTTGTATCTTATTCAAATTACTTCCATTTCTTCTTCCAATTAACCACATGTTTCAAGACACAAAATATAGCCTAATTAATGGAGAAATTCGGCCAGCCTAGTATTCACATGCTGAAATTTTCAGCATGTGTTTCAAATGAGATAAAGTTTGAAACATTACCTTTTGTAGCTTCTTTCTTTAAATCACCAACATTGTATGATTGATTCTTGACCAATCAATATGCCAACAAGGCTCCACATATGCTCCATCTCAGCTGTAGGGGCGTGTATAATTGTATATACATGTGCTGAATTTTATTTTTGCAAACTTTGTAAAATAGTGCACATTTAATAATACACACATGTTATATTCCAATCAGCCTTTAATTTAATTTTCTAGAACACTTTAAGATGTATGACATATGTAAAAAGTGTCTAGATATGTGTCGTATGATGTAACAAAAATGTTCCATGTATTGTGTACGTAGAAAACCGAATTTTCGATGATTATCGATTACCCGATTTTTCTCTAATTAAATTCCAACCTTTTGCACATGTTATATATTATGTTACACATAATATATGTAATATAAACTTTAATTCTCAGCTCTTGGCTGGTCTAAAGTGGCGCCATTAACATGTGACAAAATTGAAATTGGAATCTCCACAATTTGGCCTTAATGTGGGGTGATTTGTGTGTGCCAACATGGAATGATTTTATGGCTGAAAGTATCATCATAGGCACGAAATTTATGAGTATTTTTGAGGTGTAGGGGCTGGCCATCTATTTATGGCAGTACGTGACATGTTGGCGAAGTTTCAATATTCGCTCGATACGACAATTTTTGGTTTAGAACCTTTTAACCTGTCGTATTTAATTTGTTATCACCATGACTTATATCATATGATATAAGACCTGAATATACTCATAAATATGAGTTAAGTGTGGTGGTGTGACGTTAACGTACGTACGTAAAATATATAACGTGTCGGTAGTACGTTGGACTACATGTGTATGTGCCTTTTTCAAAAAATCTGAAAATATATATTTTTGTATATATATATGCGTGTATATTGATGATAAAGGGAGGAGGAGACTTTCCTTTCTTGTTCTTCTTGCCTTTGTGCCTTGTTCAAATGTAGCTTCCTTTAATGACCTACTTAGTTTAATTAACTAAGTACTTCACTTAATGAACTAGTTTAGTTCATTAATGGTGGCACCTGAAAATAGTATAAACACAACAAATGTTTGCCATTTGATATAAGCTTTAAAGCTTCATGGCTCGTTAGTACGACAACATTATATATGAACTATATAAGGCAAGTAATATGCAATATATCATGCACATTTATCTTATGCACGTTTTTAAGCTCATTTAAATCATATATTTTGAAATCACTCAAACCCCATTTTTCTCTACACATTATAGTTGAGACTATTATCTTCTGCAAAAGTATGGCTTTTAAGTTTCTATTTTGGCTTATGCTTCTATCAGTGCATTGTTTCTTGACTTCCAGCTGTTGTCGTCATAGTTTGTTGTTGTTACTGATGATATACGTGCACGCTTTTCTTTATGGGGCTAAAGATAATACTTTACCCTACCCCACATAATGAGAGAAAGTCTTGGGTGGTGTTGTTGCTAAAGATAATGCTTACGACAAGTTGCTTAATGTGATAAATTTAATGAAAAATTTCGTTCTTTTATTCAATCAGGTGAGCACAAACGTATTTCGCTAGTATAGTGGGCCCCTCCACATCTGGTTGTCCATTTTGCATGCCAAACAGCATCCAAATGGATCAGTGCAAGTCTTTTTAAACGAGCACCCAATCAAAAGCTTTGTTGCTATGGCTCAGCACAGGAGCCAATTTATTTGGTACTTTTTCTCCGTTTCACACATCTTAATTGACTGGAGAGAAAAATAACTAGTTTTATGATTTCTATTGCTGGTATGCTTTTGTTGTGTGGGGGACATGGCAAAGTTCGTTGTTATGAGGTTTTCTCTTTTAATTTCTGTTGTCACTTCATGATTAATGTTGCAGGTTCCGGAAGTTGTTTGTGTCATTTTCAAGTTATACGTATGTGAACACGCTTAAGAGGATCAAGATTAGGTTTGTCCAAGTACAGACATGTCTAATAGTGTTCGTGTCACTTTGTACGTGGCCATATCCTTTTTTTCCCTTAAATTTCCATTCTTGGTGCTTCTCTAATTATTTTCTTGTTCTCTTTATTCTGACGAAATATCATTTTTGTCTCAGATGAATGAAATGAAATCTTCTGAGGAACGAATGCCATGCTATTATGAATTCAGTGGTCTTATGCATTGTTGATAGAGTCTGTGTGACCACGGACATGTTTCATGTGGTTTGTGATTTCGAAATCTCTCTAGCTTATTCTGGATTCCTACTGCTGCAGCTTCATTTATGTTCCTTTTCATATGGTTGCGCAAAATGCAGATTCATATGTTGATTTGGTGTAATCCTCAGATAGCCTGACATGCATTAGCAGGCTGGAAAATGGGGAGATACCCTGTCTTGTATCTTTAGGGAATTGTTGAAACAGAGGACTGAAATGTGTTTAATGTAGAATTCCCCCTATGGACAGTCTAGAGTCTTGTTTCTATTAATTGATCTTCTGTTAAGCTACACGGTCCTATATGTGTAGATCACTGGATGATTTTTTATCGTCTTTTTTCTGCAACTGTTGTTCACATGTGATTCATGAAAGAATATTTGTTTGCTGAAAGCCAAGGTTATTGGGGAAACATGCTCAAGACTGATCCAATAGTCTATTCATACTAAAGAAAGGCAAGAACACCAGGAAAGGATGGAGGGGAACCACAGTTATGATGTCTATTTCACATTAAAGACTGGTGTGTATATACATATACATACATACATATATATGTGTGTGTAGATATATATAGATATATCTGTCTACATCTATATATATATGTGTGTGTATACATGTATATATCTATACATATATACATACTTGCATATATGTACATGTATATATAAACGTATATATATGACCTTTATTTTGGTGAAGAATAAATCTTTGTAATACAATATAATAAATCAACCATTATTATATGTAGAAAACGAGTACTTAACTGGGAAAAGAAACCAGTATAAAAGCTAGGGCTGTAAATGAATCAAGCCGTTCTGTTGTTTGGCTCGAGCTCGGCTCGGATAAAAGGTTAATGAACAGAGCTTGAACATCTTTTTTCTGTTCGAACACGGTAAGTGGCACCGTTCGTTTAAGGTGTTCGGCTCGTTAATGTTGTTTGTGAGTTAAGCGAACCAAACTTGAACAATTAAATATGTTCGTTTAAATAAACGAACAAGCTCGGCTCGTTCGCTAAGTTAAATGAACAGAGCTTGAACAGGGCAATGTTTGGCTCGTTCGGTTCGTTTATAGCCCTAATAAAAGCGGGAAGGCTGTCGCAAATGTACTTGAACTCAAAACTGCTTGGTCTTGAGACTTTAGTTCTTTAAGCTACCCCTCATTGACACTAATATAATTATCTCATGACACTAAATCACTAAATAATTGTGTGACCTTTTCTACTCAATTAGAATAAAACTTCTAAAAATATTAATTGTTTGCATTATCTTATATTAAAATATGTTATCATATTGATAATTACATCTAATTTATTAAGTTAGATATTTTATGTCTTTTGAATCTCAAATATAATTTAAATCAAAAGTAAGAATGTATAACTTTTTGTGCCTGACTTTATTTATGTTGTTATTGTTAATATGTGTTGCCTCTTTATTTGCTTTTGAGCAGTTTCCACCATTTACTTCTTTCTTCCATCTCATGTTTTGCTTTCCATGCATACCAGTGTTGCACACATGTATCAAATATTAGGACTAAATATATGCATATTTAACCCAAAAAAAAGGTAAATATTTTGTACTATTTCTTTAATGAAAAAGTCTATACTATTCCATATTGTTAACTTACTGTTTAAATTTTTTAATTGATATGATTTAAAGAAAATCTAGTCTAAAAAATCAAATGATTAACATAAATTAAATAATCACCAAATCAAACGGTACCACCTATCCTTAAATTCAAGGATAAGATAATCTTTTGTATAAATTCAACCTCAACGTTTTCTTCTTCTTTTCTGTATTTCGTTTTGGCGTGATAGCTGTGTTCTTCCCTCTTTCAGACCAGACGACGTCGTTTCGTGCTGCTTCCGACTGCTAAAATAGCAAAACTTCCTCTCCAGTATTGCAGACTTTATAGTTATGAAAAACGCTTTTTTTACACCTAAACTTAATACAGAAGAAACAAGCTGACGCACGGTGCACGGCGGAGACGGTGGCGGTGTCGGCGTCGGCAGCAGCCGCATCTTAATTGGCTTACATCTACTGTGAAATTCGCCGATCGCCTCCGGATTCTTCACCGAAGGGAAACATTCTCAAGTTCTGATTCAAATACTTCTTAATTCCGATTTGATCGCTTTCCTCCGCCTTCCCCCAATACTCTACGGAAAGCAGGAGAGAAGTAGGAAAGGATGTGGTTATTCTATTTGATCTCGCTTCCATTAACCCTAGGCATGGTAATTTTGACATTGAAGTATTTCGCCGGTCCCGACGTGCCTCGTTATGTTTTGTTTACTGTCGGCTACACGTGGTTCTGCTCTGTCTCCATTATCTTTCTCGTCCCTGCAGATATTTGGACGGTGATTATTTTTCTCTTGCCTTTAATTTTACTCCTTTATTTTGATTGTCTCAGTCTTTTAGAATTTGTTTTTGTATAGCCTGATTATCATCGCTGAGCTGTTCTTTTAGACTCTGCTTTGTACATCTTTACTTCATCGTTCATCTTCAATACTTTTGTTTCTCATTTGATTCCAAATTATGTGCTTTCTATCACTTTGAAATCACTAGTAAAATGAATTTTAGTTTGAAAGCCAACAGTATTTGTAGAATAGAATAATCCTTTGTGGAAAATTCTTAGCCAGGAAGTATAGGTGCATTGCACCTTTTTTGTTTTTCGGGTGCAGTCTCTGGGATCTGGTGACCTGGTGGTGGTGGTCAAGGCCAAAGCACGGGGATGAACCAATGGACATGCACATAATAGAACAATGCCTAAATAATAAATAAAAGAGAAGAAATGCCATCTCAGGTTATCATGAATCTGAAAGTGTTCCCCTACTAATCTATGCTCATCTTATTGGCTCCATTACTCTCCAATTTGAGAAAATTTGATTACTTAGTGTACGACTAGGATGAAGGTTTGTAGAAACTTCTGCTTCTTAGGTGCTCTATCTCTGATCTAATTTTGGTTCCATTGACTGTCGAGCAGACAATTATTGGTCAAGACAATGGAGGAATTTCTTTCTTTTGGAGTTGGTCCTACTGGAGTACATTCTTATTGACGTGGTATGCAAATTATTCGCATTTATATGTTTGCTTTTGTGACTCTTTTTAGTTGTGCATCTGATGCGTCTTCCAGCTCAACCTGCAACAGGTGTAGGAATGTTTGTGTTAAATGCTTATCTTATGGTGTCAATAATTATCTGAAAACCTCTCTCAAATATAACTGCCATGACCATGATATTTTGAAGTGTTACTCTATTCTGTCACTTAGCTGATATATTCCCAATATATGTGTGTGTGTGTGTGTGTATTTGCTTAGCTTACAATGAAAAAGATGACAAGTAAGAGATTCTCTAGTTTTTATATTATTTTTTGCCTGGTAATATTGAGCATGTTTAAAGGATTTAGTAGACCGGGAAAATTAAAAAAGGGGAGAAAAAAAAACAAAGGCACACTAGTTTTGGTTGATGGAAAAACATAGTGTGTGCATGCTAACAATGAAGTGATCTACTTACAAAAAAAAACATGAAGGACGGCCGGACACTTGAAAACAAGAATTGGATATATAGGTTCCAGAGTGTGATCGGATGATGTCTCATACCATCAGGACCTTTAGGTATATACATCATTTCAAAGATCATAGGATATTTAACCAACTGGGGTTTAACGAAATAGTTTGTCAGCAACTTTTGCAATTAATTAACGTTTGAAATTCCTTGATGAATAAAAACATTAGTAGATGTTTAGCCCTGTCCTCTACACTGTGAAATTAGAATTTGTGTTGATCTGCTGTTCTTTATCAGAATACAGTTCATTAAAATTGAGATTATATATTTTAGAGGAAATATGCTTTTGGTGATGCATTCTATTTATGCATTCACCTGGTCCTGCATAAGAATTCACCGTACGACGTTATAGAGCATCGCCAGTCCCTTTTCAGCATTTGGTAGTTGACTCTTGTTTTCTCCCTGTCGCCTGACCTTCTCCTTTTCAATTGTTTATTTTTGATGCTTATGCTGTTTTTTTCTTGATTCTTTTGTTGGTCACACTTTTGTTGAGCAGGATTGTAGTTCCCCTTATTCAGGGTTATGAGGATGCTGGAGACTTCACTGTGATGGAAAGATTGAAGACCAGCGTACATGTGAACTTAGTCTTCTACTTAATTGTGGGGTCCATTGGCCTTTTTGGACTTATTCTCCTCATTATTATGCACAAAAACTGGTTTGTTTCTTAACCTTGACTCGGTTTAGCAATACACATGCACGCGCACTGACATAATGCTTCTTGTTGTGTAGGCCTCAATTTTTAGATTAACTGTCTATGTTATTTTTCTGAGAACCTTCTGTCTAGAGTAACTAGTCATGTCTCAAGTCACCTTGCCATCATAATGTTGAAACATATCACCTTAAACTAATGTCTCTTAATCACATCGTTGGCTTTGGAAGGTTCCATGAGCTCTTATCTAGTCTCATCATATATGTTGAAACATATCACCTTAAACCAGTGTCTCTTAATCACATGGTTGGCTATGGAAGCTGGAAGGTTCCATGAACTGTTATCTACTCTCATCAGAAGTTTATAGCTTTCATTTATTTATTTATTTATTTTTTCTACAGAAGCTAGATATACCTTCAATTTTTCCATTTGACGACTTGTTTCTGTTCGCCTTGTAGCGTTATCATCATCTCTATTCTTACTCCTAATTGTTTCTTCAAATTTTTGGCAGGGGTGGGGGAGTGTTAGGTTATGCAATGGCATCCTCGAATACTTTTGGACTAGTGACTGGTGCATTTCTTCTTGGTTTTGGTTTAAGTGAAATTCCAAAGAGCTATTGGAGAAATGCTGATTGGACTACTCGGCAGAAGGTTCTTTCACATAAAATTGCAAAAATGGCACTGAAACTTGATGATGCCCATCAAGAATTATCCAATATAATAGTTGTAAGTACTCTTGTACGACTTGCGTTTCAGCAAGTCCTGGTATACTGAATAGATTATTGCGAAATGTAAAGTTACTTGTTGAGAGCATATTACTTATTATGAAGTTAATTTTCTTGCCGTGATATAATCCTTATATTCTTATTCACTAGGTTGCTCAGGCAACGTCAAAGCAGATGTCCAAGCGTGATCCTTTGAGACCTTATATGAATGTTATTGATAATATGTTAGTCCAAATGGTACTTCTTCTCCTTAATACTTACTAATTTATTTGAAGTCATTTGTCTTAGCACTTAATATGAAGAATGCCCTTTCTAGTTCAAGGAAGATCCATCATTTAAGCCACAAGGTGGTCGACTAGGAGAAAATGACATGGATTACGATACAGATGACAAATCAATGGCAACTCTTAGACGTCATCTACGTTGTGCTCGAGAGGAGTATTACCGGTGTAAGAGGTACGTTGCTTTTAGAATATTCAATTTTCAAATTTTCGCAATTCTCTTTTTCCTCAGTTGTATTGGATCACTGGGGGTTATATTAGTTTGTCTTTTCCTTGCGTTTCGCGAGTAGTCACATGTTTGCTGCTTCTTTTCTTTTTCTATTTATTATTTATTTTTTAATTCCCAAAATGCTGTCTCAGGGAATTAGATATAGCCAATCAAAGGTAAAAATCTAGTGTCTGAAAGACTGAAAGTACTCTTAGATTCATGTTGAACTTGCTTTCTTTTGTTTTGGTTTTCTTCACCTTATGTGCTTACATTGACAATTTCCTATACTATCCATTGACCCTTTTGGAGAGTGGTTGAACTTTATGCCTTTGTGATTTTTACACATGCCAAGATTTCGAATTCTCTCTCTCTTCCAAGTGGTTGAACTTTATGCCTTTGTGATTTTACACATGCCAAGATTTCTAATTCTCTCTCTCTCCTCTCTCTCCTCTCTCTCTCTCTCTCTCTCTCTCTCTCTCTCTCTCTCTCTCGACTTTACCAGAAATTTCTCGTATCCAACAGTAATTTTCATGTCCCAAGGTTCTGATAGTCTTATTGAGTAAATTAGACTCATCGATTTGACTCCATAAGGACTTAACAAAAGAAAATAGAAAAGGAGAAAATAGTGATAATGAAAAAGAAGATTATGCTATGGTAGTTGTCCTGCATAGCTTACACAAATGAAGATGTTTCTTCCTGTATTAACCCTTCTACTTTCCTATAATTTTGAACTCAAGTGTGTCGTTCGGTCTGATTTTCAGTCTGATTTAAGATGTGGGTTCCTCTCTTTTGCGGTGGGGGGCAATTATTAAGGTTGATAAAAGATGCTTATCTGCTCATGAACAAACCCAGGATATTTAGGGGGGCATGCAAGGCTGTTAATCAGGGAGTAATAACGCCAAGACGACATCTTCTGTTTTTTTCTCACTGCATTCTCTTATTATGTATTGTTCTTTTCGAGTTGTCCCTTTTTCTGGGTATGTTCTTGCCATTATTTCATTTATACAGCAAGTGCATGTAGCAAGCTCATGTTCTTAGTTGCTCTAAGGAATATAAAGCAGTTTGTTAGCTTGAGATCATTCATGAAACATCTTAATCGTCCTTTCAATAGTTAAATTGTTCGATTTTCTTCTTGAACTAGAATTTGATGTAGCACGAAACAAAGGAATCACTTTTTTCCCCATTAACTATGAAAGTCTGCATGCTCTGGTTCATCTCCTTTCTGTGTTAGCATATTATTTAGTGATGTATTGTGACTTGCACACCTCTTAAAAGCCAAAGTGTTGCCCATTTCAACTTTAAATAACTAACATCCCCTTCTTATCTGTTTTTCAGTGAGTACATGAAATTTGTATTGGAGGCTCTTGAATTGGAGGATACAGTGAAGAATTATGAGAGGCGCCATGCAACTGGATGGTTTGCCCTTTCATTGAATGATTCTACTCCTACCCACACCTTCACACACATATACACATATATACATTTATATAGACACACACATACATATACACGTATGTACGTACACACACGCACGCATGCACACTGTGTGTGTATACACACACACATTATATATATATATACATATATATATATATATATATATATATATATATATATGTATATATGTATGTATATATGTATGTGTGTATGTATGTGTGTGTGTATGTATGTATGTATGTATAAAACATAGATTCTCTTGCAGGAAAAATGTTTCTACATAGTTCTCCACCTTCTATTATATGTTTCATGCTTGTCATTTTCAGAAATAAATCCGTGGGATGAACTGTGATGTGCCTTTTCCTTCCGAATATCGGTGTTGTCAATATGCTTATTTGTGATTTTTTAAATGGAAAATATATCTAAAGCATAGATTCTCATGCAGGAAATATGTTTCTAGCTTCAGAGCTGAGCGCGTTGGGACATTTGGATCCTTGTTGGATACAATTGGTAATTTTTAGATCATGTTTTCCGTACAATGTTTGCTTCATCCCACTAAGTAGTTTACCAGATGAACAAATAGTGGGAGTATGTGATTACCTGACTGGATAATTGAAGAGCCAATCTGGTGTCATTTTGTTACGTGAAACATGACATTTTTTGGTCAAATAATTATATGGACACATTACACAGAAGGTAGAGTGCCATTATTGTTGGAGATGACACCTACGTCTGGAAACATTCAGATCCTTTTGCAGTGGCTATTGCTAGCTTTGGGCTTCCAATTATATAGGTTTTTTAAACATTATGAAAACGTGTCCCTGTTATGTGAAACTTATTAACTACATACATTTAACACTCAAGGGACATACTAGTGCACATGCACCAGACACTATCTTATGTAGGTTTTGACACCTATTAATAACAATGGGATAAGCAGGACTTTGTGTAGTCGGGAGAGACTAGACTTTATTTCATGGTGAATTAGTAGTTAAGAGGCAGGGGAAAAGGTACATTACCACACTGTGTGGTTAGAGGTGTCAAGTATGAGTTAATTGTTGGATGCTGGTGGAAGGAATGAGATTATATAGAAATATCAATATCACAAGATTTAATATTAAAGAGAGATTGCAAGAGTAAATGATGTTGGAAAATAAATGAGAAGCAACTGAAATCCTTTTTTGTGATTTCAGAATTTTATTCTTGAGAGCATTAATGCTTAATATATACAGGGATAGCCAACGGCTATTTTCTAACGGTAACCTACTTACATATACTAAGGTAACCTACGTACATATATACACCTACATTCCACAGTACAATTATTTACAACAAATACTATCTTTTATCCCTAATATTTCTACATTCCTCCTCAAGCTTGGTGTATATGTTAATACAACCAAGCTTGACAACAAGTGTGAGAAATGTATGAATAGACACTGGCTTTGTAAAAATATCTGCGATTTGATTGTTGGATGAGATATGTTCAATGGTGATGATTTTGTCTTCAATTTTCTCTCGAATAAAATGCCTATCGATCTCAACATGCTTTGATTTGTCATGTTGAGTGGGATTTTCTGCCATGTTGATTGCTGAAATGTTATCACAATAAACTCTTATTGGTAATGTCACTTCCATCCTCAGCTCCTCTAGGACCTTTTTTAACCAAAGCCCTTCACATAACCCAATTGCAAGTGCACGAAGTTCAGATTCAGCACTGCTGCGCGATACCACTCCTTGCTTCTTGCTTCTCCATGTTACTAAGTTCCCCCAGACAAAAGTTCCATAACCAGTTGTAGAACGCCAGTCAGTCTGAGATCCTGCCCAGTCAGCGTCAGTATAGACCAATCTTTGATACTGTAATTTATCAGTGGGAGTGGTATCCCACATTTTCTTCGCTTTCCTTCCCGGCACCATTGGAGTAGGGGCTGGTTTGCATCCAAGCATGCCTGTTTCATTTAGTAAATCCAAAACATATTTTCTTTGAGAAATACTTAATTCATTTTGAGTTATAGCCACTTCCATGCCCAAGAAATACCTCAGCCCCCCCAAATCTTTAACCTCAAATTCAGCTGCAAGTTGTGATTTAATTAACTGGATGCCGTCACTATCACTCCCTGTAATTATAATGTCGTCAACATAAACAATAAGAATGGTAATAGCATGAGTTCTTGAGAACTTAACAAATAATGTATGATCACTATGGGTTTGTTTAAACCCGTGCTTACAAACAACAGTCGTAAACCGTGTAAATCAGGCACGTGGGGATTGCTTTAATCCATATAGTGACCTTCTTAACCTACAAACCATGTTTTGTCCGAAAATAAATCCAGGTGGCATGTCCATATAAACTTCTTCTTGTAAGTCTCCATTTAGAAAAGCATTTTTTACATCTAATTGAAATAGAGGCCAGTCTAAGTTTATAGCCAAAGAGAAAATAATTCGGACAGTATTTAATTTAGCAACAGGAGCAAACGTTTCCGTGTAATCAATGTCATATGTTTGTGTAAAACCTTTTGCAACTAATCTTGCTTTATACCTGTTGATTGTCCCATTAGCATTATATTTGATTGAAAAAACCCATTTACACCCAACTGTTTTAATTCCTGGTTTGCGTGTTACCAAATCCCATGTTTTGTTTTTTATGAGTGCTTGCATCTCTTCATTTATTGCCTTGACCCAAAGCGGATGTGTGAGTGCTTCTTCAACAGAGGCTGGTATTCGTTGGTTATCAAGTGAGCTTGTAAAAGCTTTCATATTTCCCTTGAGTCTGTCATAAGCAAGGAAATTATACAAGGGGTGTTTGGTACACTCTCTTACACCTTTTCTAAGTGCTATGGGCAAGTTATCCTCAGTTGGGTTATTCATAGTTTCGAAATTAACAGTTTCAGCTGTTGGAGTAGACTGTTTCCTTCTAGAATAAACATGGGTGATAGGTAAGTCTAACCTTGGCTCTGGTTCGACACGTGTGGAATCAACGGTCTGGTCAGAAACAATTTGTTCATTGGTTGTTCCTGAGTTGTTGAGCTGGCTGTCTGTAAGATTAGAATTGGGCGCATGTGATACAACGTCAAGGATACTCCAAAAATGAGCTTCATTACTAGCTGTTTTACTTGAAGCTGCATGGTCAGTATAGTAAGCACTATTTTCATCAAATGTCACATCGAGAGAAACAAACATCTTTTTAGTTATTGGACAATAGCACTTAAATCCTTTTTGTGTGCTAGAGTATCCTAGGAATACACATTTATACGTTCGTTTATCTAACTTTGTTCGTAGATGAGGTTGAACATACAGGTATGCAACACACCCGAAGACCTTAAATGGTAGAGAAGAAACTAGTTTAGTGGTTGGATAACTTTCTAGTATCACATCCTTAGGTGTTTTAAATGATAGGACCCGAGAAGGTAGTCTATTAATAAGATATGTGGCTGTAAGTATTGCTTCATTCCAATAAAATTTAGGAATATTTGTATAAAACATGAGGGAATGTGCCACTTCCAAGAGATGTCTATTTTTCCTTTCCGCTATACCGTTTTGTTGAGGGGTATACACACATGCTGTTTGATGATGAATGCCTAGATTTTCCAAGTAATCCTTTATGTCCTTGTTAATGTATTCAGTGCCATTATCACTTCGCAGTACCTTAATGGATGTATTAAACTGATTTTTTATGAGGGTAATATATGTCCTAATAATACTCCCTACTTCACTTTTATTCTTCATTAGGTACACCCAAGTTAACCTAGTGTGATCATCTACGAATGTAATAAACCATCTAACATCATTTAAACCTATTACTCTAGATGGACCCCATACATCCGAGTGAACCAAGTTAAAGGGATGACTGGGTTCATATGATCTTGGGAGATATCTACTCTTAATTTGTTTTGCAAGGACACAAGTTTCGCAATTCAAATCACACAGCTGAATATTACGGAAGAGATGTGGCATAAGCCTCTTAAGGTACAAGAAATTGGGATGTCCCAACCTAACATGCCACAACAAAATGTGATTTAGACTCTTAGTCTTTGAATCAGTATGTGATAGAACACTAGAGCTATTACACACTGATGGTCTGGGACCCAAAATACCGTCTCCTACACATTGTTCATTATCATGCGGTTTTTCTTCTGACTGAAAGATGTCCAAGCCATTTAATTGTCTAGCACTGCCAATCATCTTCCACAAATGTTTCTCCTGAAAGAGACATTCAGAAGATGAGAACACTGATATACAACCATTATCAACTGTTAGCTTACTAATTGAAATCAGATTAAAGCTCAGACATGGTATTAGCAAAACATCCTGCAGGCGCATTCTAGCTGTGAGTTGAACATTACCTTTTCCTAACACCTTTAGTTTGACACCATTAGCAATTTCCACTACTTTTGGAATTTTAAAGAACATAAAATCAGTTAGAAGAGCAGAGTTGTTAGTCATGTGGTCTGATGCTCCAGAATCAACGATCCATGAGCATCGAGAGCCAAATGACTGAGTACCTTTCATAGAAGCCATTGTTGCTCTGCTAGACTGTGGCTCACTCTGCTGACTAGGTACATATCCATCAAATCTTTGCTGTTGGGACAGAAGTTGTATGAGAGTCTCCACTTGCTGAGTGAACCGTGAGCCACCGTCCTTCTGTCCTGCAATATTAGCCACAGACGGTCTACCTGTGAGTTTATGGTTTGTAATCATGATGGGATTTCCATCAATGGAACTGGGTAGTTGATTTTGTAATCCATCCATCGTGGTTACACTGGGTATAGCAGATGTGGTTTCTGAAGTTTCAGGTACTTCAGCCATTGTAACGTGTGAAATAGATGAGAAGTTTTAGGTGTAGAAAAAGAGAGATGAAGATTGAACTGAAATTTGAAAGAGAGATGAGCAACATGACGTCAGGTCCCCTTTCCAAATAGTACTCGTCCTTTCTGAAGAAATATTAAATGAAGCTTTGGGATGGAGAGAAACGTGTTGGGATACGAGAAAGAAGTAGGAAAGAGAGTAAGAAAGGACAATGCTTTCTGTGATTGAAAAAATAATGACGAAGTTTTTTAAAAACTTCGCGTAAATTTCAAGGTAATGCAATCGTAGAAGATCACATGCAGCAAGTGGAGGAGGTGGCCTTGATTTTCGTGCCGAAGCTTCTCCAGGAAGCTAGAAGAAGCAAAATTTCGTAAATATCCCTCCTTTTTCCACGTTATTGTCAAACGTGCATAAGCACTTTACACGTTGAGGAGATATAGTAATTTTATATTACCAGGATATTAAATTCAACTATCCTCTTCTCCTTCAACCTCTATCTTCTTCACCAGAGGAATATTTCATATACAGTTGCAGACTCCATGAAGACTGATCAATATAAATCAGGAAGAAGAGGATACCCAGAGCTCTGATACCATATAAAAACATCAATATCACAAGATTTAATATTAAAGAGAGATTGCAAGAGTAAATGATGTTGGAAAATAAATGAGAAGCAACTGAAATCCTTTTTTGTGATTTCAGAATTTTATTCTTGAGAGCATTAATGCTTAATATATACAAGGATAGCCAACGGCTATTTTCTAACGGTAACCTACTTACATATACTAAGGTAACCTACGTACATATATACACCTACATTCCACAGTACAAATATTTACAACAAATACTATCTTTTATCCCTAATATTTCTACAGATTACATATGGCTTAGCTACAACCATGTCACTTTGCTCTTGCGGAGTATTTTTCTTTTGTATTTTTTCCTAACCTCTAATTTTATCTTCCTTTTGTTTTAGAGTTATGGGTATTCTTTCTGGATTTTCTGTTATTTTAAATCTGTGATTTGCTTAAGACCAGCAATTTGTTCGATTAGTAGCTTGTTAATGTTAAAACTTGTAAGTTTTTATGAAGGCTAATGCACTACTTGAATTTGCACCCCTGGTGGTGATTAGAAACTGTTTTATGAATTTATCATTGTGCATAATTTTGCTTATTATTCTGGGAAACCACCTCTATTAGGTCAAGATGCTTTATTTATGCTGCTAAGGTCATGATGATCAGCTTTCACCTGCAAAACATTGAGTTCATTTTTTTTCTTTTCCTTTTTTCCTCTCTTGTGATTCCTTGACATTGCATTCTACTTTGGAATTTTGTCGTTCTTGCATGCCAAGTTTATGAGCTCACTTATATTGCGCTCTTTGGTTTTTGTTTGTGAAATGTTGACTCCGTAACCTGATTCTCAGCTCACTTATATAGCTCTCTTGTTATTCCTTGACATTCATCATCATCATCATCATTCGTACATAGTATATCCCAACGACAGCAAAAGCTATCGCTAGGGTCTCTGCATGCCTAAGTTTCTGAGCTCACTTATATTGCGTTCTTTGGTTTTTGTTTGTGAAATGTTAACTCTGTACCCTGTTGTCTTCATATGGAAAATACAGTTTTAGATTGTAAAAAGTTGTCTGGTAATTTGTGTGGACGTGATTTTTGCAGAATTATTATGGCGATGTATTATGCGGAAGCAACTTGAGAAAGTACTGGCTATTATTCTGGGCTGCATGACTGTGTCTATTCTTATAGCAGAGGCTACCATGTTGCCTAAAGGAGTTGATTTATCACTCTTCTCGATTCTCATCAAATCTGTGGGGAATCAAGAGGTTCTTGTACAGGTATATCTTCAGTGTTATTTCAGTTAGTTCTTACTGAGTCAACGCTTCACAATCATTACCAGACTTATCTGCAAGTATTGAAGGATAAGTTGTTAGCATCTGTTTCCTTACTTTCTATAGAGGCCTTCTTCTCTCCCCCCCCCCCCCCCCCCCCCCTCCAAATTAAGGAGACCTGTAAGGAACTCATATGATTCATCTGGTGTTTTAATTGTGCATGTATTTCATTGCGAAGAGCAGCATTTTTGTGACATAAAATATTAGTGATAGCTCTTCTTTGCAACTGTAGCCATGCGCCTTCAATGCTTGCTTAGTTGCTGTTGCATTACTACTTGAATGAAGTCTGTAATTCCTTTTCCCCCCTTTTTTGTGCTTCAGGTCTTTGCTTTTGTCCCCCTCATGTATATGTGTGTCTGCACATATTATTCGCTATTTAAAGTTGGGATGCTAATGTTCTATTCATTGACGTCAAGGCAAACCAGCTCAGTCAGTTTGCTAATGATATGCTCGTGAGTATTCACTTAATTTCTTACTCTATGCACACTTGGTTATTCAGATCAAAGCTCATATCTGGACTTCATTATGTTTGGTAGGATGGTTGCACGGTATGCGCCTCCAATTTCGTACAATTTCCTTAATCTCATTAATCTAGACGGGAACAAAAAGACTATATTTGAGCAGGTCTGTCTCTTTTCCTCTCGTATCTTGAAATTCTTATTCTTTTATACATTCTAAAGTTTCTGATTTCTGATTTCATATAACATGCATGTCCTTGTGGAGGTTTTGCATATTATGCTCTTAAGAAATGTTTTTATCGGTATTTTTTTTTTCCATTATCGTTTTTATCTGTGGTGAGAATAGCAGAATACGTCTGCTTTGAACTGGGCACTGTCCTGGTAATAGAGCGAAATTCCCACTTCGCTCGTATTTTCTCAAGAAATAATCTAGTTTTTGAGTTAAGCGCACTTTTAGTAATTTGAGAATTCCTTGGGAACTTGTCACTGATATAGTGCGTTAGGTTACTGGAGGCGGCAATTTTGTGTCCTTGTATAGAAAATTGGTCTCTGGGACCTAGTTGGGGATTTGCTATCCTTAAGTTCTTATAACCGATGTCCTACTGCTGTATTTAAATGTAAACTCCTTCCACATGTTTGCTTGCGTCATTTATGATAGGGAATTTAACTTTACCCATTGAAGAAACTTTTTCCTATTGTTGATATTTGTAAATTCTATGGGGAAATTCGGAAAGACAATAACTTTTGTCATTTGGTTCTTTGAAGATGGACCAACCCAAGTCGGGAAGTGCAAAATACAAACATAGACATGCTTAATGCTGTAACCAAATGATACTGCCGAGTAGAGGTTTTGGAGTCACACTTTGTTACTTTGGTTGGTTGAGAGCCTGCACACGAACAATCACATGCACATACCATACATAAATGCATAGATACATACACACATTTTGGTTCCTGCAGAAGCAAAATTCTGGATGGGTGAGGTGTGAATGTAAGGAAGTCGGGGAATTCAAAGGTGAACCGACTTTCCCTGTTGCGGGGCTAAATTGGATAAGTGAATACTTAACCTTTGGAAAAGTGTGCTAGTCCAGCTAATCTTGCTTGCACAATGGGTAGGGGATTTTGCAGTACCCATGTTTGTTGTCCCCCCCCCCCCCCCAACCCCGCACACTATTTGGTAAAACAGAAGATAGCTACTATATGCTGTGAGTTGACAGGAATTGACCATAGTCCCCCATGAGGACAATGATCATATTCTCAGCCAAATACCCCAACCCCCCCCCCCCCCCCCGGCTCAAAACCACAAAGGATCAAGAAGGCCTATTTTTTAGAGGAGGGGAATTGTGGCTGAGACTAGGATTATGGTCCTCATGGGAACAATTGACAGTTCCTGTCAACAGACGCATTAAATAGTTGCTATCTTTTGGTTTATCAGTAGTTGCCTTCAATAAGGTGAATTTCCAATATATACGTAAACACATGTCTAATATATACATAGATATATATCGAATTAAACACACACACACATATATAACACATACATACATGATAATGTTCTATTTCATTCCGTGAGCTATAGCGTGTGATTGCAATGTTGATGTTCTCTTGTATTCTGGTAGCTGTATAAATCGGTATTTCATTGAATGTGTTGGTTGCATCTAAAAAAATTTCAAAACTCGCAGTTTGAATACTTTTGACCAGTGGACTTGTCTTTGCAGCGGATGGGGAATATCGATGACGCTGTGCCTTTCTTTGGCAAAGGTTTTAACAAAATATATCCTCTTATCATGGTTGTGTACACACTGTTGGTAGCGAGCAACTTCTGTAATCGTGTCATTGACTTTTTTGGGAATTGGAAGATCTTTAAATTGCAAACTGAAGCAGATGATATGGATGGGTTTGATCCATCAGGATTGATAATCTTGCAAAAAGGTGAACAGTGCACGTCTGTAGTTGCAGCAATTATTTGTTGATCTTTTTCTTCAGAATATGTGTACACTCTTACCTTTTTACGTGATCATTCAACAAAAGGAAAAAAGAAAAAGCTTCCATAATTGTATCTTTTTTCTTAGGTATATTCTGCTCAGGTAGGAAATATTTTCTTTTTGTTATCATGCATTTCAAATATGCCTTTTAAATCCTTGCAGAAAGAACTTGGCTTGAACAAGGTCGTAACATAGGTGAACATGTAATTCCGTTGGCAAGGAACTTCAATGGTTTGGATGCTGATCTTGAACCTGGAATCAATGGGGCAGTAGGTTTTCTGTCTAACACCAATAAATTACAGTAATGTTTTCATTTTTGAAGGTTTCTTTGTCAGAGTAAGCTTACAATTGGCCATCTAAATTTTGCACGGTCTCCTGGTTGAAGTTTGAAGTCTGGACTTCCTTGGCTGATCCATCTTTTGTTTGCCCCTGAAAGTTTTCTCCTTAAATGGTACTTTATATTTTCTAATATCCAAGTAACCGTGCAGGACACGAGTTCAATTGAAATGAGAGGAAAATCGGATTTTACCAATGATGATTTGAAGGGAAGTTCATCGAGACATTCAAAAGATGAGGCTCGTAGATATAGTGGGAGTAGAGAAGCACTAAGCAGCAAATATGCTGCCAAAAGGGAACAAGTTAAGCAAGCGTCCATCGAGGATACCACCTCTGCTAAGGTCTCGTTGCTCGAGGCAGGAAGCACCCCTCCCGTTTCCTCGCCTGGACTCCAGTCAGGTATAGCCACCAAATGGGCATCAATGAAGACAGGATTTCAGATGTTCAAAGCTAACATGGAAGCAAAGAAATTTCTTCCCTTACGCCAAGCTCAAGAGACCAAAATTACATCTCCAGAGCCTTCATCAGATTCTCTTGACACGATATTCCAAAAGTTGAAACGACCTTCTACTGGACGAGGAACTCAAAGTGACGATGACGATGACAATGAAATAAGCGCCAGAGTAAGGGGTCCTAGCAGATGACAAAGCCATTATGGTCTACGGTCAGACTATATATTTGTGGACGTTGTAAAAAGGAAAGGCCAAACAAAGAGTACGTACAGACTGCTAATCCTTTGATCAGGTCAGTTCCCGTTTTTTTCCTCGACAGAAATGGGGTTTCCAAAGAAAGTTAAGATGTGTTTTTGGTCATATACATATATACTGATGCAGTAGGTCTGCTTGTAAGGGACTTTGTATATCAGTTGTGACGTACCACAATAGGAGAAGAAATATGATGTAGATATATCTTAGTTTTGGTTATAGTGGGTACGTTGTGTAGAACAACCACTTGACGAAACGCGGGGTCTTAGTTTTTGAATCAGATACTGGATTGTAAAGGTTCAGCCACCCAAACCGTTGTAGACAAAGCAATGGTGTAATTTGTTATTTCCTTGGATATACTGAGGTAATAGTCGTGTAGTATTATTTGCAGCAGACCCATTGGATGTGTAGCGTTTGTTAATTGTCATGGCTGGACTTGGAGAAATAAAGGATGTAAGTAGTGAGATAGGAAGTGGCGCCTTATAATAGTTTTTGTAAAACATATGCCAACAAGATGTCTCTTTTTGAAACTACAGAAGGACCCGTAAAACACTGTGAGTGGTGTCATTTCCTTTATATTGAAGTCTTTCAAATTGATATACTCTTCATTCATATTCTAGTAATTTTATGTTTCAAGATGTCCTGAAAATCAATCTATCGTTTGATCTAATTTCTAAGAAATTACATGATATGAAAACTACCTTTTGATTAGTTGAAAATCATAAAAAATCTTATATACTAAACAATATTATTAAAAAAATTGTCGTTTTAATGATCTGGTAAATACACATCTAATTATATTATGTTAATAAGTCAATAGTCAATTATAAATACATTTTTAAATAAATACTCACCATTCTGCTTGATCAATAGTCAAGATTATATAATCAAATGAAATCAATGATAGAAAAATAACACATAGTTTATTTATAAAAATATGTATTTATCATTGGTATAAGTTAAAATAGCTAAAAAATGACTTCTAATTAAGGAAGAGAAGAGAAGTGTATGTTATGATGGGATAAGGGTTTGCACAACACGTGTGGTTGAGACGTTGAGGAGCGATTGTGCATGGCCTGTTTTCCTTTTCATTCACTGGGCCATTGTGTCTCAGCGTTTTTCTCTGCTGTTGGAGCATATGGTATTTGTCAGTGGGCTCCATTTAAAAAGCCTGTTTTAGAGTTTGGGGCCACGTCCTCCTCTTGCCTAACTTTCTCTCGACAGCCCAAGATTTCCTCAAGTCCTTGTTCATGTAAAGTAAAAATCTCATCTCTAAATTTTATAGGGGCTTATTAATCAATAAACATATATATATATATATATATATATATATATATATAAGTATAAGATGATTCACATGCTAACATTAATGATGTGGTAAAAGAATCGCTTGCACAAATTATTCTATTTTGTTGATTAATAAGTAATGACTAGTATATCTAACTGTTATTTGTATTACATATCAATAGTTCTTTTACACACACTCGTACTTATATTTGTGATTGAATTTTACCCTTAATGTCCCCTACTGTCGCACGGAGTTTTTTTTCCTTTTGAAAGTGTATGTAGCCTTTGAAGGTAACCTTGAAATGAACAATTAAAGATGACCTTGAGATTTCACATTGTGAAAGAAAATATAAGCAAAAAATCCAGGGTAAAAATTAGAAAATCAAATGTCTATTTGCTCAAATCATTATTAGAATTTGTAACCTAAATGCTATAGCAACATCAATCTCATAATGAATTTATGTTTGTTGAATCCTCCTTGTTGCTGTTTAAATTTTTATTATGCTTGTTTAATTTATTTTTCATTCAATCCAATAGGTGGGGCTTGGAAAACAATTACGGTACACTTCTGGGGGGGTACTGTCAATTTACACTACTTAAAGGGTGCAAAATAATTATCCTCGCAGAGCATCAGATCCGAGGTTAACCTCAAAATATGAAATCTGAATTTGAAAATATGCAAAAATATTTTGTCAGTACGACATTGCAAATATTTATTGTTTATATTATTTTCTTTTCCCAAGAGAAAAGACAAGGACTTGGGATTCCTAACCTTGTTTTATTAATCGTATTTCTTATATTAAATTAATATAATCTAATCTCAATAGTAAGAGACAACAGAAAGCAAAATCAACAAAGAATAAAGTTGGATTTGTGTATTGTTATTAAATACATAAGTGGTTAACTATTATCGATACAAGTATTGATGCATAACATGAAGGAAACAGAGTAATTAATATTATAATGAAGATGTGATTTAACAAAGATTATCCTTAGACATCATCGTTTACGCCGTTCATACAATGTATATGTATTAATGTACTCTTACATTGTCATGAGTTAATGAACGTTGTGTCTATAAACAAATACAAAACTCAAAACTCAAGTTTCAATAATCATTCTATATATTAATAATCATTGTGGCAACCGGAAATTTCCCCTTTGTACTTATCCAATGCATTTATATTAATTTTCAAACTATACAAGTAACAAAAAAATTTTCAAGATAAAGAAAAAATAAATAAAGGATCTTGAGAAGATAAAAATGCAGTTATATATATCATATAAAATTTTTCACTAAATTGAACATATCGAACACAATACTGAAAATAAATAGTCCTCATTAGTTCCCTCTCCGGTCGTTTCTCTGTTTAGAGCAACCACAGTATACAATGATTCCCGTTGCTTATTTATTGGAAACTAATATTTTCTTTTTTGTATGTCCAAAACTTACCATTTCGTTTTTTTAAGGACATTTATACTTTTGTATTCTGACAATATCAAATATGTCTCCGACAATATATTTCTTCACTGGGGAAAATATCTAATAATTATATAATATTCCCCTTTAAGTATGTACCTACTATTCTGTTCCCAAGAAACAAAACAAAGGATCACCTGTTTCCATGAGAATCTGTGGAAATGCACATGCCTCCACAGCAAAATATTTTCTTTGGAATACTTGATTAACCACCGTTTTGAAAGAGAGTATTACTCTATCTCCAAAATACCAAATTTCCGACACACTTCTCTACATATGTGAAGCTGTGTAGAGGATTTAAATCAAGAACTTAGCAGTGTTCTAGGTTAATAAGCTGTTAACAAGACTTACACAATATGTTTACTACAAACTGGGTTATCAATTCTGTAACTCTATTGGACCGAATACTGGGTTATCAATTCTGTAACTTTATTGGACCGAATACCACAACTTAAAATATTACTAATCCAGATAGCAGTATTGCACCTATGCTATACGTATTTCGGTTCGAATTTGCGACCTTCTAGTGTAATGTCTAAATCCGAGTATCAACTAAACTATATTTGAAATGCAAAAGAAAGTATTATTCTGTAAATTAATTAATATTCATATACTCGTTTGGTGCAGTGACTCATGCATTGAGCTTTATAAAATTATTGTAATAACTTGTCTATGTTGTAATGTTTGGCAGATTATGAAGCAAAATGTGAGTGCCTTTCCGACAAGACACATCAAGACGACTAAACACGATTATCACATGCATAATTTTTAACTTAGGGTAAAGTTTAGCTAATGTGAAGTTTACGTACAATCATGGATAAATGTTTAATTCTTCTTCACGTAGCAATTTATATGTTTTCCAAGTTTACATTATAAAGTTTGACGAGAACAACATTAGTATCAAAATCCATCAAAATGCTCTACTTTTGATGACTTCAATTTAATCAACTTAGTAAAGCATCGTTAACAACTAAATACAGAATTATATATCAATGTCATTTGGGGTTTCAAGAGAATATAAGCCATCTATGTGTATCAAGACTCAAAACGTCGCTGCGGTCAAAATATTTCAAGTTACTTCTGATCAGTACAAGATGGCAATTTGGCCCCCAAGGCCAGTGACTTATTAGTGCAAGATTTCATTTTGGTCAAGGAAGGGCAAAAAAAAAAAAACAACTTGCAATTGATAGGCTACGTTCTATAACATACGAAAGTATCTACGTCAACGTTTTGTGACATTAAGATAATGAGTTCGAATCGCGGAAACAACCTCTTAGACAAAGTGTAGGGTAAGAATACGTATATCAGATCACGAAGCGATCTGAACCCTCTCCAAATTATGTTCAAACGCGAGAGCCTAATACACTAAGAACGCCACACCTTCATACTGCATATTGAGTTCGGTAACTAAAATTTGTTGAAAGGAGCAAGAATTCATACTTCAGGATCTTAATTACTGATTGAAGTTAGCAGCACAAGTTGGATTTGCGGAGGACTAAGAACGTATATATATTTAAATGTTCGTTGTAAAGTGACCTTATATATACATGTGTGTAAAGGAATACATATACATGGAAGTTTTATACGTACAGACGTAATGCAATTATAATATCTAGGTTCATGGACGGCCCAATAACGGTTGATGTAGCAACCAATGATACAAAAAACTTATACAGTTCAATTTAAGAAATGAGTTTCAAAACATTTACATTCAATAAATTCTTTTTTAATTTTCTTGTGTTGAACCAAATCAATAAATTCATAAATATAATAATCTATCTGTGGACTCTAACGTCTGCCAGTCTGGATTTCACATATATTTCGTGTAACAAATCTTGTGGGGGAGGCCTTATGCTGATAAGCTATTGTCAATTATGAAATCATGAAAATTTATTCTAATATATTATCAATAAGTTTTCAAGTCGGCTAAGTCTTTTCATTTAGCCAAGCTGAGAGCATGGCTTGTAATCCCCTCTATTTTATGCTTACGTAATTGAATAAGACATAAGTGTTGCTTTCACCATTGGTGTGCTGAAAATTGGGATACATGATAGATTGGTGCATTATTGTTAATTAATGCAGAAATTTCAATGTCACGTCCCTACCAGAACTGAAATTCGAGAAGAAATAAAGTTTGATGGTACATAAAATGCTATAAAATTGTGTAATGACCAATGGTAAACGTACGCAATTTTTCGATAAATACATATTATTGTCAGTTTTATACTATTGATTTAATTTTATTACTTATTATTGACCATTCCTCAGACCCTAACGATAGCTTTTGTTGTCGTTGAGATATACTAGGTACGGATGATGATGATGATGCCTCATTATTGACCATTGGCTAAAAAAGACTGGTGTTTGTTTATCAAAAAAAAAAGGTGGTGTTTTTGTATTGAGATCCTCCAACCCCCAACTCCTCACCCCCTTTGAAACCGCCCGCCACGTGGCACACATGGGAGGTGGTGAGACTGGGTGCGGGCAGCCTCACCACCCCCTCTGTGTGCCACGTGACGGGGGGTCATTTAATACCCCTTTGAAGGGGGTCAGGAGATCCTCTCCCGGTGTTTTTATCATTGTGTGAAGAAAATAATAAATCAACGGAGTCCTTGTAGGATAATACCCTTGACAAGTGTCATCTTAGTCACCATGATTCAAAATTGGGGAAAAAATATCAATTCCCATTTCCAGCTCAACGTGGACTGGATTTCAAAAAAAAATTTAAAAAAATTATGCATTTCCGAAATTACTTTTTTTTTTTTCTTTCTTAAAGACATAGAAGCGCTCATACAAACTGGCTCAACCCCTAAGATTTAAAGGGAGTAATATTTTATTCGCTTCATTTTATAAATACATAAATTACCATTTTGTAAAAGTATAATACATAATCTCTATACTATAAATGGTAAAAGAAAGTAAGTTCTTTGACTAATTTGTACTTTTTACATTTATAGTTTCAAAACAGACAACTTTATTGTAATGGATAATGTTGAAAATAAAAGCACTAAATTTTGATTAATTTTTAATGAATTATACATCGTTTTGACAAATATTTATATTTTAGTACAGAAAGAATAATATATAAAAGCACAGCATTTGCAAGACGTGATTATCAGTACCGTTCAGGCCCTTGGACGAGCCTGGCAAGGCTGTCATGTCCCTCGGACGTGTCTAGAAAGGCCGTTCAGGTCTTGGACGCGCCCACCAGTGTCATCTTTGGCTTGGGTGGTTTTGCGTCCCTAAACAATCTTTCTATACATGAAAGTCACTTACCTCCTTGTAAGTAACTAGCAGTGCTGTCCAAGAGTGATTTCTGGATGGGACAAGCAACAACACTGCCAGTTGCGGTCAAATAATTTTAGGAATTTTTTAATTTATATCATGTTTTGAGTTTTATTTTTAAAATTATAATATTTTTTTTAAAAATAATTTCTCTCTAACTTGGTGATGTGGTGTTAATTCGCCAACACGTTTCAGGCTTCACAAATTGGCTTTGGTAGTCTCTTACTAAGGCAGTTTGTTGAAGCTTCGTCAAATTGCCAAAGAAATCCTCATATAGTGATGGACCATATCTCACATGAAGGCCATCTTTGAAGTTTTCCCATGCTATCACAGGTCCTTCTCTCAAGACTTGACCCCAAAATTGAGGGGTTTGGATCCTCTCACCTCAAATTCCTTCATCCCACTTCTTAATGCATAATATGTGGCAGCAGAAGGTGATAAGGCTAGATAAGGGTGACCTGCATCTAGCCTCACTATCTCCTGCTGTCATGTGTCGTGCGGTGGAGAGTAGGGTGAAAGAATTTGGGTGAGGAAATCCCGTCTCAAAATTGAGCCCCTTTCAAAATTAAAGGTAGCCGAAGGTACCTTAAGATATATATATATATATATTATTTATCTCAAATAATAAATTAAAAATAGAATAAAAAGAGTGATATACAAAGTTTGACTTTTTTAAATTATGTTCCAATCAATGGATGAGTAATTCTTATACAATCATGCACAAATATATGTATGGTTAAGTGGTCAATCCAACACTATGTCTATATTGAGATCTAAAAACTTGGTTTGCAGACTAGCATGGATCTTTTGCCTTAAGATCCCGTCAATCCGTCTAGTTATTTCTGGAACAATATTCAAACATGAATAACAACTGAATTATTCCTTGAGACCAATTGAACTAGTTATTTGATTGCAAAGTGTGACGTGTTATGTCTTTGGACTGTGTTAATTCTGAATCAAATCCGTAAATAACAAATCTAAACCACAAAATACATATACAAACTTATGTTTTCGGACTTGCTTAGTTGAAATTGAGTCCCGCTAAATGAGAGGGGCTTTTTAGTGACATTTGAAAGAGAAGTTTTATTCTAATTTTTTTATGAAACACGTAAAAGAAATATTTTTAATGTATATCCATGTATATTAGATGCTTTAAACCATGTAAAGAAACAAAAGGATAAAATTGAAAATATGGTCTTTATTTGACCCATAAAAGCATTTATTTAATAAGTGGGTACACGTAAACAAAATTTCCACAATCGCAACTCACACGCCAACATGTATTAATTACGTCCCAAAATTGGAAAACTATTCCTACATGTTTCGCTTTCACATGTTGTCCGAACGGCGGCGACGTCGTATTCTTTAGTTTTTCTAACATGTCAGCTTTACTGTCCCCATCCAACGTCACACGCGTCCTTTTACACTATCTTGGTAGGAGATCTAGCCGTTGATTAATCTCTCTCTCTCTCTCCCTCTTCCTATTTCTTTCTTTCTCCATTTACCTAGTTTTTGTTTTATTTCATTTTTATATTGAATATACTATATTACACTTATTTATATTAATATATCAAATTATCAAGTCATTCCCCTAAAAAAAAGAAAACTAAATTATCAAGTCATTCATTTTAAATCGAATAAAATCCAAACATGATTTAAGTCGGAAGATATAAAATCATGGTTACAATGCCTACTGAACGAACCCTATTGATTTATATAACTTTTTTACTAATTAAATTAGAGTAAGATTGTTAGAGTAGACCGCCTCGTTTTTTGAATACCATGGAAACTCTAATATAGCGGTTGTCCTTTTGTGTTTGGAACATGACAGGTACAAATAACCAACCACGTCTAGAAGCTTAGGTGGATCGGTATAATTATATCACTATAAACTATTTAATTGTATAATATATGTGTAGAAGTTAAGTCATATAACACCGTCAACTAGCACAAACAATAACAGCTGTATACATGATGTTTTGTTAAATTTAATAAATTTTACACATAAATATTATCTCTTTACGAACGGAAAACATAAATGAAAATTCCGGGACCATTAAAACGACATGGGGGGAACAGTCTCAAATATTGAATTCATGAGGGTGCAATAATCTCATATGTCGTGTCTTTTGCACGCAGTTATTCGTGTAGCTGCAAAGATCAATTGATAGAACAAAAATAGTTGTGTGTAAGATAATACACTAAATTGCCTTCGTTAATAAAATGTCGACCGTTCAATCATATTGTCGACGATTATTTGCAAAAGGTAAGCAAGTTCAGAAATCTATAAGTTTATGAATGATTAAATTCAGATGGTCATCATCATCAATCATATACAGTATATTCCAATGACAGCAAAAGCTATCGCTAGAGTCTGAGAAGGATAAGCGACAGGCAAACAATACCTCTATCCTAAAGGATAGAAAGTTTGATTCCAGTGAAATCATCGACTCTATATGTACCTACATAAATGATTCTATTGAAAGTGAACTCAAGCATATGATCGTCTCGTCCTCTTCTTCCATAGTAACACTAAGACTTTCCATTTGAAATATGATTATATTGAAATCATTCAGATATGACACAAAAATTTGTACCTTTATTCATTTGAAAAATGTTTCTATTGAATATTTACAAAAAATATTATGTAGCTCTCAATTTGAAAAATGGTGCTTCTCCAACACATTTAAATAGAACCACCGTGCGAGTGTGCCTATATTACACACACACATATTTCATTATAACACGCTTCCCATACGTAGAAAATGCAAAGAACGACTCTACGACATAGTCCAATTGGTATTCGAATTGAGATTTGTTCAAAGAGGTCAAGAGTTCAATTATAAGGACGCATGGTTTGTGGGGTACACCTTGTGTGTGTAACTGCATAAAATCACACCCAACCTATAAAACTACTATGCTCTTGATTTACACCTTCTACACATGCTCTTTGGAGATGAGACGTTAAAAGCCTCCGGAATAAGAGATTTCAACTTTTGTTAGAACTCGTACCGCTATGAGTTTGTGGGTCAAAAACTGATACCATTGTAATAAAAGATCATCATTTCCTTGGTCATACTGACAAATATCTCTTTGGAGGTGATTATGACTCTTTTAACTTTTACAAATTACTTAAACATAATCAGAAATTCTCGTAATTTATAAAGCTCCGTTCATTTCATTTCACATATATCTGGTGCTATGCCCATGCCATTTCATTGCAAGGAATCTCAGAATTACATGTGAAAAAGTTAATTTGAGACATATCATTATAGTTCTGTGACTGTGTCTATATTGTACGATCACAAGCAACTTGCTCCTGAGACAAAGGATAATATGAGATACTAGGGGGTGGAGGGGGAGGGGTTTGGAGAAGGAGGATGAAAGAAAATACCTAAAATAATCGCATTGAGATGACCCCAGAGTCCACGTATAAGAATACATGCAACTAATCAAATTTCCACATAATGCATGAGGACAAAAAGATAAAGAGATCCCTTAAGCATATACAATATGCAAAGTTAAAGAGTGTGATAATATAGTACATAAAGGTTAAAAGAATGATTATACAAACTACAAACGTTAAAGACAGATATTATATTTGAGTGGAAAAAGTCGAGCATGCTACCCTATGTGCTAGTTGCCTTGACGGCCATGATCAAACGGAAAAAGCTAGTAGTACTATGAGTTGTAATTTATTCCAAATCAACAAAAGGTGGAGACAAAGTGGTTTTACTTTTTCTTTTGTTTTTTATATAAAATAAGTAAATAAATATAAAAACTTTGGGGCTTAAAGTTCAATCGCCCATTAGATTATATATGTTATAGAATACGATCCATTTTGTCACAGTGCATAGCTCAGTTGGTATTCAGATTGAATTTACTCTATGAAGTTAAGAATTCGATTCTAAGAACATGCACAGTTTACGGGAGACACCTTGTGTGTGTCTTTGCGTAAAATCCTCATCAATTTAGGAGGCCACTGAGTTTCTAATTTGTATCAATCTGTATACAATGTTCCTTGAGACTTAGACGATGCAGATCCTTAGAGCCAAGATATTACCTTTTGCTCCAAGAATACTGTCCACTGTGTAGCACCAGCAGGGTTTTTATTAGGGTATGCAGAGATTCCATGCTACCAACTCTTAACGTTTATTCTTTTCGAAACAAAACAAAACAAAAAAGTATGTCATATTTCTGATAGTGAAATAGAATATGAAATATGACGCGACAAATAGCAGGTTGCTATTGTAAACTTTAAATAAAAAGGTTCGATTTGGTATAAGTTTAGGTGAACCTTTAAATTCTGACAGTATTATCAACATTGTTTATTTTTTCAGGTTTATGATTCACATGACAATTTGCTTTTCTACCCATACAATTCCTCAAATAAAGGTAAAATAAAAATAAAAAAAGTAAAAAAAAAAAAAACAACTTTCATATTCCCTCAAGGTAAGAAATCAAAGCCATCGTAATTTATTTATCCTCGGACCTTCTCGCCGTGGTTGATGATCATCGCTAATCATATAATATGTGTGTTGCATGAATGTCATTTTGTACTGTTTCCTATCCATTATGCTTTACCAGGTTTCTATTACTTGAAACTTTGCTAGCCACTGGACTAACATTGCCATTTTAGTTTGACTAGATTGAGAAAATGGTTCAGAAAAATAAAAAAAAAATTAAAATATTGATGATGTCAGAAAATTATACGAAAACAGAAAAATTATATGTAAAAGAGAATGTGTGTATATATATGTATTTATTTATTTAAACATGAAAAAAAGTGAAAAATTAGAATCTCTAGAGAGGTATTAGAAAATCTCTCAAAACCATAAACCTTTTTTTTTTGGTATCACTATTTAACGAGATGAGATGAGATTTCTTTACCACTAAATTCCTTACTCTCATTCCACTGTCTGCCACATGGCTGCAAAGAGGAAATGTAAGACTAGATGAGAGGTTAGAGAGGAAGAGGTGTATGAAAAAGGTGGCTACCACGCAATGAACGGTGGAAAGGAAGATGAAAAATTTAGGAGTGAAGAGATTTCATCCCCTCTTTAACAATAGGGTCATAAAGTCCAAACTTTCATCCCCTGTTTAACAATAGGGTCATAGACTCCAAACTTTAACCAAAATAATGGGTGCATGAATCACAATTTCACATTGGGTTCACTTTTGTTACTTGCATTACAGGAATTCATCATCATGATGAGGATCTTTGAATACTTTTTCCTCCTTTCACCCTTCCCAAAAACCCTAAAGTAACATAAAGCGTGTCATGTATCAACTTCAACCCAATACCTAATCATTACCCTAAAAGCTTTTACCCACCCACACGCTTCTACTCCTCCAATCACTTCCTCCTCCTTCTCTTACCCCCAACTGCAACCCCACGTGAACCCACTCTGTCATCTTCTGCCACTCCACTCCACCCCACCCTTACCTCTCTACTACCCACTCGCAACAGGACCCCACCACTCTGTGTTTCATTTAATTACAAACTTGAACAAAGTTTTTTTTTTTTTTTTTAACAAAAGATCACTGGTCCTAGAGTAATTCACTGTCCCATATTCCCAAAGAACATGATAGATCAAGAACCCAACGATCTACTAGGTGCCCCAGCCCCAAAAAAACATGGTAGATGTTGCAAATCAAGAACTAATGTTTTTTATTTACTAATGCTACCTAATTTGGGTGAAGGTCACTTGAACAAAGTTTTTTGTTTGTGGGAAAGTTTGTGCATGTGGGGCGCAAATTGGGAAGTGGCATCTCATATTTCTTTCTTAATTTTCTTTTATTTTGGTGATTTTCTTGACATGTGCCATTCTTGATATTCAGTTCCATTCCTCAGGACAATCCCAGTGGAGAGTTGGAGGTTGATCATCAGCAAAGAAAGTACTGCATGACTCATCTGTGCTGAAAAAATCGTGCTCTTCATTCTTCACAAACTGTGGCTGATACACCTTGAATGCATCTCCAAGGATTGCAGCTTTTGTGTCTGAATATTGGAATCCAGTCATTGTAGTCGAAGAACTATTTGAAATAAAGAACTCATGAGATATAGCTGCATTTGGGCTGTGGTTGTTATTGTTCTCTTCATTCAAGATACTACTTGAGTCACTATCAGATGATCCATCTTTGAAATCAATAAAAAGTGTAGCACCCATTACTCCATTGTTGCTATTGAAGCTCTCAAAATTGAGCTCTGTTGGGTTTTCTTCACCATCATATTCAGCAACCCTATGATCCACTGGTGTTTTTGCCTTGTCAGAAAAATGATTATCATCCAAAGCTTTGTCCTCACTTTCAGAAGCTATTGCCTCTTCTTTTATTGACACATCGCTTTCATCCTTCTCATCTTGTAACTTTGATTTCATATCACAAATCTGCATCACATATTATTAACCAAAAAGTAAATTTGGATATCCACACAAGAATAAGAATCTAAAGGGCCATAAAGAAAAGAGATTAACTTGTTGAATTTTCTCAAGTATCAGCCTTCTGATCATTCATTTACTTAATTGACAAAGAGACAAACACACACACTGTTATAAATAGAAAGAAAGGTCCATGAGACTTTGAGAAGTACCTCTTGGAGCAGAGCTTCATTTTCATGCTTAAGTTTGTCAAAGTTGTGCTTGAGGGCATCATAATTGGCTTTGAGGAGGCCATAATCTCTCTCCAGTGTCTTGATTTTCCACCTAGCTCTCCTGTTCTGGAACCAAACAGCTACTTGTCTAGGCTGCAACCCAAGTTCTTGAGCAAGCTTCACTTTCCTTTCTGGTTCAAGTTTGTTCTCTACCTCAAAGTTTTTCTCCAATGCTTTGACTTGATCCACACTTAGACGCCTTTTTTTCTCAGGCACATACCCTGATTCTTCCACACATCCTTCCTCATCTAACCCTCCCAACATGGACTGAAACTCCCTTGAATACACATGGGTATTTCCTTGGTTGTGTTCACCTGAAAATATGACAGAAAGAAAACAAGAATCAGCACATTTAACTTAAAGATCAATTCTTTGTCAAATGTTTGGATGTTGGTTGAAAATCAATTATGTCAAAAGAATGGAAAGATGCTGATTTCCTAAACAGGGAAAAGAACTATTGTAGCTTTAATGACATGACACTCTTGATTACTGAGGAGGGCTATTGAGACAATAAAACAAACATGCGGGGTGAGTAAATTAGAGAGTAATTGCAAAAATGAAAATTTGGGGAACCACTTTAAAGGGAAAAATATTGAAGCATACCTGTGGAAGCTTGACAAATAGACATCAAACCACCCAAAGATTCAGAGCTGCCTAGTCTCTTCATAACTGATGATTGGAGGTCAAGTGCAAAAAAAGTGCTACTAGTGCTTGTACTCTTCACAGCAGATCTCTATATTTGGATCAGCCCACAAGATTATTTTACTATTTTTCCCTTTTCCTCTTATTCCTTTTCCTTTTCTACTTGGAGTTACTTTAGTCAGAATTGGCTACTAACAAAAGGTTTTCTTAGTCACTTGCAAGAAAGCATGGTTGAACTAAGTAATCTTTTATTCAGAAGAAGCCAGCTTGCACAATTCTCTGATCCCATCAAGAATTAAAGTGAAATGAGAGTAGATAATCAAAAAGCCACAATATTTAAATGCTTAATGAAATCACTTCTAACAAGAGCTTGATGAAACTAAAGGAAAAATGAGACAAAACATTGAGGAAATTAAGATGGGAAATTGGAGAAATCTAAACAGATTGAGAGCACTGATGGGTATCAGCAAATGTGTTTAAATACATACAAATCCAACTGGGTTCAGATGTACATAACATGGGTTAGAATCTAACTAGGGTGAGTCACTGTAGTTGTGTCGTGTGTGTTTATGAAATGGACAAATTTACCATGCTCTTGAAACAAATATGACAAATTGCAAATGACTGATCAAATGTATAAAATATATATGAGTTTTTTTAAAATAAATATATATGAGTCATTTGCTTCTTAATCACATCTTGCTTAACATAATTCATTATATCACTAGTTGTTGTTCGAGTAACATTAAACTTAAATAAAGGGAACTCCAAATTCAACTTTTGCATGTCCACCGGCTATAGGCGGTAGATTTTTCGGGTTGGGATCTCCTCACCTCAACTTTCCCCACCCCCTTTGTGACCACGCGACACGTGGCACCACCCCTGAGGCTAGATGAGGGTGACCCTCATTTAATCTCACCACCCCTTGCTGCCACGTGTCGCACGGTCACGCGTCACCGCATCCCTTGCTTTGAGGTGATCCTATCCCAGATTTTTCGACCGTTCTTGGAGATATTTTAGGAGGGCTAGTAAGGAGATAACTTGGGTTTGAGGCAAGGCGGCGTGGCTCCGTTAATTGCCAATTGGCTCGGCTCGGTTAAGTTTTTGAGCTTTAGTAAGACTAACTTTGTGTTGATTTTTGTTGTGGATTAAAATTCTGTGTCGCTTAACTAATTACAGTGGATAATAATAATTGGTCGTTGAGAGCCTCACGATAGACTTATTTAAACGATAAATAGATAAATGATTAATACTTAATCAATTTTTATTTAAAAAAATATACTTAATCCAAAATCAAACCATGATAAAATTTATTCTACAAAATTTTTAATGAAGGTTAATGAACGATAAATAGATAAATGATTAATACTTAATCAATTTTTTTTAAAAAATATACTTAATCCAAAAACCAAACCATGATAAAATTTATTCTACAAAATTTTTAATGAAGGTTAAGCGGTTTTCATGGTAGGCCACTAAATTGATTGCGCTTCTTGTATTGTGGAGTATCAGTTGATCAACACAGCTTGACACAATTTTTATTATAGTTTATCAGAAAACAACCTCTGTGTGTTTCTAACACATGTGTATGGTACATCAAATCCCTTCATACCTCGCCATAAGCAAAAGACTCTAATGTAATGTCGGAATGTTGTTGTTTTAGAACTAACAACTGGAATTGCTAGAACGAATACTTGACAACTTGATTCGGCTTTTCTCCAAGAACAGAAGTAAAGAGCGAAGCCAATATCCGTATCAACCACTCGTGAAATTGCCTTTAGAAAAGGAACAGAAAATAATGGGAAGGAATAGAAAATAAAAATAAAAAATAAAAATGGAAAAGAAATGCATATGGAAGAAATATCTTCTTGAGCCTAGTAAGCATCTAAGACCTGTTGGCACTTAAGGTCATGCTTGTGTACACAACTTTATATTACAATACTGCCTGTTTCCGAGACCTTTGAATCACACCACACCATATATATTTTCTCGTAAAATATATATATGATATGGTGTAAAATTTATCACACAACCAAATAACAAAAGGCGAATAAAACACGACTAATAAGTAGGGAAATCCTGATCGACGTCTCGAGCCCAGGACTCAAGGCCACCTATGATGTCCTTGGCTGAGGTAAGTCCTACTTTGTGCAGATACTGAACGGCTCTCTGGGAATCGTTTCCTCTCCTGCAAACCACGTATATAGATCCACTTGTACCACCATTTGCAGCTGTTCTCTCGTCGTCTTTTCTCAGGGCTACGGATATTTCAGGCAATCTGGCCTCCAAGCTTGAGAGGGGAATGTTTATGGATTTTGGAAGTGAAACAATCTTGAAGTGATGTTCTGGTCTTACATCCAGCAGTATATGAGCTTCTCCGTTGGTAACTCTCTCATGGTACTCCTTGCTGCTTATCCTCGCATCTGATGGAAGTAGGTTTAATTTCAAAGGGGACTGCAACAAGTTGAAAACTGTTAATGATACCTGGAATCAAGAAACCTACGACAAAAAAATAATTTTATATATTCTTTATTATTACAAAAAAAAATATTATTGTATATTATCTATTCAATGCAAATGCAGTAATAACTGCAGTTGATCTATACAGCTTGACGCAATTCTCATTATGAAACATCAAGAAACAATCTCTGTGTGTTTCTAACACATGAGTATAGTTGGGTACATCCGACATAAGCGGGAGCCTATGTGTGTTTCTCATACCCGACCATAGGCGGGAGCCTCTAAGACAATGGAGTAATGTTGTTGTCGTTGTAGTAGTAGTAAGCAACTTAAAGAGATGACATGAACAGCTTGTAATGTCCCAGTAATGGGTATAGTCAAGCACTCGAGCCCTTGACTTCATACCGTGAAAGTGATTGCCACGTATCATAGCATCCTATATGTTACAGTCGCACCCTTGATTTTGGAAGAACACAGTTAGCCAACTAAGCATTGGTGGTACATGATATTCAGTAACTAGGGACAGATAATACAACTAACACACTCTATGTTGTGCCAGAATTTTGCAGCTTTTGATGTGTAACCTTAATATTTCACCAAGTGAAAAATGCAAAGAAATACTCACCGTGGAGAGTGGAGTTTGTGTAAATATTTCATAGTCAATTTCTTGAAATTTCCTTTTAGTCATAGGTGCATTTTCTCCACATGCTTCACATTGCAACGACCTTCCTCGAATTTTGACCTGAGAATTAATGGCATAAACAATGGTTAGAACCTCAAAAAGCTCTAGGTGGGAATTAGTAACAGGAAAGGACTTGAGAGGAAAAATAATTGCATTGAGATTTAACTTTCCCCCAGCAAGGTAACCATTGTTATTTTGGTCACAAGTTGAAAAAGAAGACATAAATAAAAAGATTTCACAACTAAACTTTATCTACGTGAATTTATTTGTTGGTTGTGTCACTATTTCTAATGAGCTGGGTTGACGAAATCATTGGAAATAAGAAGTCTACAATACAATTGGGGTTTAAAACAAGCTATCGTGGACAAGATATTTCCAATGCTCGAGTCAATTAAGTTATAAGAAAATAAAGAGCTGTACAATACGAATCCGAGCTGATAAAGCGTCGAAGAGAAGCATTCTTCCAGAGAGTGGTTCACCAACAGCACCTGCAATCTTTATGGCCTCTAGTGCTTGAAGACAACCAATAATGCCGGGTACTGTAAATCGAAAGGAAAAAATTTGAGAACGAAAATGCAGATGATGTCTTCCAGGATCGGCTGAAGGAAATGAAACTCTAAACCATATAATGCATTTGGAATTAAAGGAACACAAGGCAATTCAGAGTGATATGCAGCACATATAACTAGAAGTATCTGAAATCACTTGCCTACTCCAAGAACCCCACTGTCAGAACATCGTTGGCATGCCGTAGCAGGTGGTGGAGTTGGAAAAAGGCACCGATAGCATGGTCCACCATCATAGTTGTAAACCGTTAGCTACACACTCAAGTAAATGAGTACGGATGACGAAATTGTGACCAAAACATCAGAATAGATCGAATAATTAGTCATAGTGAAAGTCATTTGAGTTATACCTGTCCTTCTAGTCCAAGTGCAGCTCCAGATACAAGGGGCTATAACAAAGAAAATATTGTTAATACACATAAAAAAAACTTCTGAAAGTAAACTGCTCTACAGATAGCAAACAGATGGGGTTGTGATCATATCACTTAGTCAAACTCTAAGCGCAAAAGAAAAGTGCACATATTACACTTGGAAACTAAGCAAAAGGCGCACATTCTATGTGAACATAGTTTGACACATCCAAGAGATAGCACTTTTCTGGTGGCACGGACAAACCAGAGAACAGTATATTTCGAAGTAACAGTTGCAAAATTTAAGATCATGTCTAACCTTCCGCAAGACAACACAACAATCACTGATCATGTAACGGCTAGGGACATTGTCGGTAGCATCAATCACTATATCATATCTAAGTTTTGATGGTTATGGAAACAGTAACATTTCACCTCAACTCAAAAATGTGCAAAACAGAGGAAGCAAATCTTTTATGCATATAACAAACCAAGGATACTTCTCCATAATTTCCAAGGCGTTAGTTGTGCGAAAGGCTTCTTTGTGCTCCACAACCTGAACGCACGAATTTATCCTGAAATTCAGAAACTCTGAAATAGGATGAAGAACATTTGGAACATCTATTGATTCCCCCATGACGTCAACGTTAAAAGGAGGACCCCATAGCAAAAGGACATCAGGGATAAGGGAGGAAACCAAAATAAAAGAACGATAAGAACAAAAATATGAGTATTAAACAAGACAACCCAGGAACGAGAAACATACGCACGACAAGCAGCAGCTGCAGACTCCACTTTAGATCTCCCAACAAAAGCTTCCGCATGAATTATCTGTTTCCAAATTTGCGTACAATAGTGAAAATCTACTCTTTATCCCCTTAACAGTGTCAAATTAGTAATAAAAACCGCCATCCAGACATCTCTACAGGCCTTGGTAAGAATCTGAATGTTGACATATACCTGTCTATGAAGATTGTTAAGTTCCACAACATCATGATCAACAATACCAATTCTGCCTGCAGTTATTCCCATGGTCTAATGTTAGAAACTTTGAAAAGAAAAGGGGGAAAAAACCAATAGGCAGATCAAAATAAAAAAGAATATCTTTTTGTTTTTACCAATGCCACAAGCTGCGAGATATAATAAAGCAGGTGATCCGAGACCTCCAGCTCCAATAACCAAGACAGAAGACTTGAGCAAATTTGCCTGAGCTGTAGTTCACTCAAAAACAAAAGAACAATTAAAAAGAAAAATTGAGGAAAAGTCTGTTCTGCTTTGCTTCTCATCACATTTAAACAGTAGGCAATGTTCCTCAGAAAGTATCACTAGTTGCTCCTTAGTCAATAAAGCGTATTTGTTTCTCCTCAATCAATAAAAGACGCAATATAATGTCAATATTATTAGGTGTTCACCAACCGATAAAACATACTAACACATAAATGTTCCTCCAAATGATATTAGTTGCTTCTCAATCAATAAAACGTAAAACTATAGTATTAATTGTTCTTTTTTAACCAATAAAACGTGTATATATGTATATGAAATGAAGGTGAACTTATTTTATAGGACCCAAAGCAACATAAAAGCTATCTAGACTCTTGAAATAGGAAAGGATTAGCTGATCTTGGACACCAAATGCGCTAGGTGTTCCTTAATCGATAAAATGTGCGACTGTAATGTAAATATTATTGCCAGATGCTCAACAACCAATTAAACATGTATCGTATAAAATGTTCCTCCATGTGAAAATAGTTGCTTTGCAATCAATAAAACATAAAACTAAGGTATTAATGGTTTTTTCTTAACCAATAAAACGTGTATCTATGCATCTGAAGGTGAACTTATTTTACTGGACCTGAAGCAACGTAGAAGCTCCTAGACTGTATGTAATGGGAATGGATGAGCTGACCTTGGACACCAAATGAAGGGAGTATGAGTTGGCGGCTGTATCTGTGTATCATACCCGTGGACAATCCATGGTGGAATTCAAGGGTGCCGTTCGGTACTAAGGGTGGGGGAGAAAGATTCAAAAGAGCGTCCTTTTCCGTTTTTGCGCCTCCAGCAAGTTGGTGTAACTGAGCTTCAAGATCTGATATTTGGTGCTCGATGTCAGCCTTGGCAGATTTGAGGGCCTCGATTTTCCGGCGGATTTCCAAAGCTCCGTCAACCTTGAACTCCTCCATAACCACAGACTGAAAAAAGGGAAATTAGCCTGCCGATAAGGGAGATATACAGTGTCACAGCCCGATACTGAAATCAGCGTCCCAATCAAGGACTAGGTTTATAATAACTAGCAGTGATGAGATCTGGACATTTCCAAGTATACCAAGAATTATCAACACATATCACAATCGATTTTCTTTAACACTTAGTTAAAACGTTCAAGAAATCAAACAACAGTAAACTTTTCATAAAACAGCAGCTGTCATATCAAACCATTAGGCAAATATAAAATCAAAGTATCCATCATTTGCGAAATGGAAACAGAGTTTTAATCTTTGACCGGGCTGGAATCTCATTAGGTTAAGTTATTAATTTGAGAACCAGCCTAGTCGTATACCAATTAAGTTAGGCATATAAAGGTCAACTCATACATCAGCAACATGATATTGATAAGCAAATGGGCAAAGTGAGAAGCAGCCTACTCGTGTACCAATTAAGTTAGGCATGTAAAAGTCAACTCCTACATCAGAAACATGATATTGATAAGCAAATGGGCAAAGTAACCCCTTTATGTCTTACAAGTTTTGCTTTAAAAACTACATTAGTCCCAAAATTAAAATATCCTCCCCTTACTCCAAGTTTTCAAATTAGCCATTAGTAATATGCTCACAATGCTAAAAATCTGATCTAGCATGCAGCCAGGCTATTAATTAAGTATCCGAACAGAAATTTCCACTTCAATAATCATAAAGACTCATTTTTTTAAAACCAGAATTGATTATTCCTAAATATGCATCTTGAAGCTTAGCATAACAATTTTTCTACATTCCCCTAGGTACTATGCATCTTGTCCAGATTACCAATTGTATTACTCTTAGAGCCTGAATTTATGGTATGAGTTACCTAAGAATAGAGCTGTATTGTAACATAACAGTAACAAAAGTTCATTAATAAAACACACATTCACATTGCTTTATAGGACATAAACAAAAAGCACAAGCACCCATCAATTTCAGTAAGAGGGTTACACTTCTAATTGACAACCATGTAGTTTTGCTTTCTTAACTTCCGACATTTAGTCCCAAAACATCCTTACGTGATGAGCAGGCCAAATGTAGACAGACATCACAATATGCTTGAGTAAACCTCACCCGAATATCAAGTATACCACGTATCAAGTATCATCAAGGAAAGGTTGAGTTCACGTTCATCTACCAAAATAGTACCAAGACTTTTGGATCAAAGGCTGCCCAGAAATGGTAGCAAAATATTCGTCCATTCAATCGCTATAGAACATTATCAATTTAAGTGTACCGGACACTTCATAATCATTAAGCTATCAGAAAATCTATGCAAAAGTATAACCTCCTTCCCCTTATATCCAGAATAGATTTGGGAATAAATGGGTGGGTTGAAACTCTATTTTGCAAGATCAGAACATGGCCTCAATAACTACATATATATATATATATATATATATATATATATATATATATATATATTCCATACACAACTGATTAAATCTTGAATCCAAGTTCGGAAAATGGGTGTGGAAAATCAGTACCACCTTCTATTTTTGGAGATTTTCCAGAACAGAAAGTTCTTAAGCCAACCACTTGCTACTAATTACATTATACAAGCTCATAGTGAGGTTTAAAAACTTCCAGAAGTCCCACACAATGATTTAAGTGGTAAATTGCATAGTTGATAGGAGAAGAATAGTACATGAATAAAACATAGCTCAATCCAAAATCTTTACACTTGCATACAATTTGATGGCCAAACAAACAGACTCTCAAATGCATATTTGGAGGATGGCATAAAGTCACATATATTTTCCTGAATACTTTAGGCAAAACAGAATTTCAGATGTCGGAAAGAATAAAAGGTCTGCAATTCTATGTTACAAGTCTAACTTGGCTGATTAAAATATTTGATACATACATACTGAAAATAGAAAAAGAATAACATTCCTGGAAGAGTATATACCTCTATAGATGCCGGCAAATTTTCTTCTTCCAAAACAGAGGTGGAGGGAGCAGTGGATTTGCAGGTTACGGGTGGCGACGACGGGATTCAAAGGACAGGAGGCTAGAGGGAGGTAGTGCCTGATTCAGGGTAGGCGGCGGCGGCGGCGGCGGCAGAAAGAGTTCGAGCGACTAAAATGCACGGCGCCGTTTGGACCGCGGTTAGCATTCTGAAAAGAAAATCTAAAACACTGAAATGAAAATTTTCTTTCCTTAAAAAAAAGAATTGTAATTTTTCTGACTAATTGAAATTTCCTAGGCTATAAAACTCTAATAATAGGCAACGTTGTCAATAAACTGCTGATGCTTCGTAACCCACAGTATCTAATAGGTCAATTAGTGAGTAGAGGCATATGAATAGAAGAAAGGTGAACTATATCATCAACTTATTTTATTTGACGGCCGTAATAAAAGAAGGCTTGCTAGGATGAAGATGCGTTTTTTAATCAATCAGTGTCAATACATGCCACAGAGTCCTAAAATAAATTCTGTTACTATAAAAGATCACACCACTTAAAACAAAGATTATCAAATGTGATAGCTTTAATGACTAAACTAAATAAATTTGAAAATAAACGAAATAGATAAATACAACTTTAACCAGTATACTCACTAATTGAACCAACCACTAAATAGGAACAAAGCACACAATATATATACATACATATACACACACACACATATGTGTGTATAACGTGGTGTGTGTTTGTGTATGTATATAAGTGGGCCGTATGTGTGTATAAAAGTGTTTGTATGTATGTGTGAGTGTGTATAACGTGGTGTGTGTTTGTGTATGTATATAAGTGGGCTGTATGTGTGTATAAAAGTGTTTGTATGTATGTGTGAGTGTGTGAGTGTGTGAGTGGGTGTCCATATACACAGACACACTTTGTGTATTAACGTTTCTATCATTTAAATTGTAGGCAAACACTATTGGTGAGATCTACCACAATATGGTTGCGGCAGGGGATGAGGGATACATGGATATGGCATCACAGAGGCTCAAGGTGGAGGGTCTTACATATCTTCTTTTGTAGGGACTTCCTGTCACCTCTACCCAGTAGATCAGAAATGCATATTTTTTTTATATTTCGACGTGTCTCAACGAGAGGGTTCATCGTAGGCGCATGCACTGACATATACTGGTCTATATCAGATGGATACATCATTCCGTACATCAGCCATCAACAGGAGGCATGCCTTTGGTCAGGACACCAACATGATATGCTTGACATTGACGAATCTTCTCTCTTCCGAATGTCAGACATCTTGAAGCAGACATGTCGCAGGCAGAGGCGAGGATGCATATACTATCTTAGGTGACCGCCTTCACAGTCACACCTACAGATGTCTTAAGAATTATGTCCTCCTAAACGTAGTAGATACGCTCAGAGACCTAGACTTAGGAAGTGTTGTGGTACCGGTGGCCATATGTGAGATGTATATTGTATTTGTATACATTTGAGATGTATATCGTATTTGTATACTTTTGATTCATTCTTATCCGTTGTCACTTAATTTCGGTTGTATATTCGTTTTATTTCGTATTTGCACCGTTTTATCTATGAAGTACAAATATATTTTCATTTTTAGAGGTGTCATTTTACCTTAAATAGATACAAAAATATTTTGGTATTGAAATTAAGATGTTTTTATAAAAAATATGTGTAGACAAGACCGTAAAAGTAACTACACAAAATCTGAAATTGTCAATAAATGAGTATTTTTTTTTCTTTTCTGTTTTTGTTTTTTGCATTTTCTCGGTTATGAGGAGACCCTCGAATCGACGAGGCGTCAACTTTTGGTCTACGGTTCATTTTCCGTGCAATTTCTGCTGTGGAACCCAGCCCTGCGCAAACCCTCCAACCACCCAGATACTACAAGTACTTAATCAGCACATAAACCCCATCAATGACATAAACAAACATGAAAATAAGACTTCAAAATATATTGTAAGCATATAACCATGATATTAATTAAATTGATGAATTAAGCCCTCACAATTTTCAGTTAACAACCAATCCCTGCACCCATATTATCAAATTAAAAAGAAACCAGGAAAGTAATTTGAAGTCACCTGACCGTATCCAAGTGGAGAACTGAAACACCCCAATTCTAGAAGACGAATCCGTTTAATACATGAAATAAAATACGAACACGCGGCAGATTAATTAGTCGGTGTAAGGAAGAGTCAAAGTCAAAGATAAATTTGACCACGTAGTTTTTTTTTATTGTTATGTATCATCGGAAAACAATCTGTCTACGTTTTTAACACATAAGTATGGTTACGTATATTTAATTCCTATAATTTGCCATAAACAAAAGTTTCTAATACAATGTGATAATGTTATTATAGTAGTTCTTTTATGATTAGTTGCCAAAGGAACAATAGTTACGTGTCAGGTATTGGTGAACCAAAAATAATTACCTGTTAGTCAACAACAGTTAACAGCAGATTTTGGGCATAAAGTGTTAAGTCCTGCAGGTCGGTGCAAAAGCAATGCTGCTCAGCCATCCTATCTCGGCCGCATATTTGAGTCAGGTCGGCACTTGTCCAACATGACCAAGACAGATCAGGAATGGTTAGAATGAAGCCTCATATGGTATCACAGTATTTTGCATCTCGGCTCGGCAAACTCATAGTCGACCTCGGCAGAACAATTCATCTCGGTCTCGGCTGCATATTGGCTCTGCCACGCTAAACTATCGGATAAGACCAACAGAAGATATTATCTATCGTCTGTTGGGACCCACTAAGCGGCTCTGCAGAATAACTTTCTAAATGGCAAGCGATGATTGGTCCAGGACCAGGACATCATTACAAGCCGACCTACACAACAGCTACGGTCTGAGGCTTTAGTCCCATCGCACTGCATCTCTGCAACGGATTAGACCGCCATGTCAGCCACATCACCGTCTCATCAACCAGGCAGGGGGTCAGACCTCCACAATCTCAAGTATAAATACCCCTCTGCCCAGACGAGGAAAGGGATCCAAATTCTTGGAGAACAATTGGAGCATTACTTCCAGAACTCCATCTCGGCCATAACACAATCTCACAAAATCAGATTTTTCCCAGGTTTTATCTAAACCTCTATTCCAGCATAAATTGCATAAGGCAAAACACTCATAACTGACTTAAGCGCCGGAGGGTTTTTCCCGGGGCAGCGTCCTGGGACCCTTAACGTTTTTCTTCTTTCTCAGGCTCGATAGACGGATTCAGACAGAAGATTAACGGCACATTTCTCGGGTCATCTCTGATCTACCCGGTGAGCGATTCAGGCCTCATCAGGTATCTAAATGTACAACTATTCTAATTAAAGTCGGTCAGTTTACGTGAAAGATTAGTGAAGAGACTTTTCGGATATATAGTTTTGGACCAGTCTACAAAAGTGAACATCATAAAGTCAAGTTGTGTCCGCAAAAATTTTGTTCCAGAAGACAAGCTGTATAGGTATATTATTTTAATACGAACGAGGAAGCCGTACAATTTTTATTTTTTATTTTAATTTTTGTGGCTCTATTGGGAAACTCTGTGAAGTTATGATGGGTTTTGGTACGTCGTCATGTAAATGTTGTTATATATATGTGCATACAACTAAGTACAGGTTTCCTGTACAAGATCTGAATATTTACGCTATAGAAAGCTTTAATAACTCGTTTGGCGGTATTGTAATTCTTTCAAGTCAACTGTGTTATATGTTGGTGCTTTACGAAAGGTTAATATATATTTTGATTTAGTTATATTGTTCGATTATGCAAAAGTTAAATAGCATATCAACTCCGTTTACTTGTAGGCTTATGGCATGGCCTCCCTGCTCATATTCACATTGGGAGCATGGAAATTTTGTTCATGTAACATGACCTGAAGTCATAAAGTTTGCTATACATAAATGATATAGAGACAGTATGCACAATATAATCAATCAATCATATCCAGTATATTCCACCGACAACAAAAGCTATCGTTAGGGTCTGGGAGATAGAGATCCCGACACAATGTTATATAAGATATTATATAAAATCGTTTCTAGAAAGGACTTAGTTTGAAAACGGGGGATTGGTTTTTGAGTTAGAAACTTCTTTGTAGAGATTTAGAAATGCTATAGTGACTTTTTTTTTTTCTTAAAGTTGTTAAAGTCCTAATGCAACAATCTAAAAGAAATAAATAGATTTTGAAACTTTTTGATCTTACAAATTTATCCTTCATCTTCGGTCCTTTCCATAATATTTTTTGCATCAATTTATACTGATAGATCAGAAACGGAGCGTAGATTCAAGTGGTGATCTCATGCTAAACTCGAGCATTCTCACAAATTTGTGGTTTTGTCCTCAAAACATTTGATGATGAAAAACGGAGTGAAAGATTTTTTTTATTTCAAACTCTATCTAATCTTATATCATAATTGACGAGATTATGATATATGTAGTTAAATGACGTCAAACTAATATACGTGATATAATCTAATCTATTGTGATTAAAGATGTGATAAAAAACGAGATAGATATATCTTCCAAAACAAAGTTGATATTGGACTCAATAGCCAAAGTTTTAGGACTTTCTTATAAGGAAAAGAGAGACATTACTAGTTGTGATTATGCTATACATATCAGTTTGATATCAATCAAATATAAATGACATGATATCAAATAATATGATAAAAGTTGGAATAGAAGATCTCTCCAACTATTAGCGCCGCGAGAACAGAAAACCAAAGGTGTGTATGCACTGCGTTGGTTTGTACGCTTCTGAGTTGTACGCACAAGCAGCGTGCATGGATTATTGGTGCAATTTTCTCAAAATTTTCCATATTCTAATATGCCATTTTAGGACCATGTCATATATTTATACCTTTCTTTTATGCATATATAGAGCAAGTTAAGCAACCATAGTTCGTAGATATAATTTCCTTGCGGATCCAATGGAAATCGAACACCACAAGTTGGAAACATCTCCTGGTGCTTCCACAGAGATCAGCAGAAGGAGAAGAAGATCGAGGCGAAGGAAAAGTGCATGCTTGTCAGTGGTCTTGGCCTTAGGTATCATAATCCTTATTTTGTCCCTCACTGTTTTCAAGTCCAAACGTCCGGTAACCACTGTCCACTCTGTCTCCTTGAGGGATTTCAATTTCTCCGTTGATATTCCCACTCTCCATGTCCCCCTCAACCTGACATTTGAAGCCCATCTCGACATCCGAAATCCTAACCGTGTCGGCTTCAAGTACACCGACAGTACGGCTCTCCTCAAGTACAGGGACGAGGTTGTCGGACAGGTTCCCATACCTGCAAACAAGATAGCAGCTCGCCACACCATGCCCATCAACATCACTCTAACCGTGATGGCGGATAGGCTTCTCTCTAACTC
>AP025040.1:6025329-6087945 GCA_036186865.1 Eustoma russellianum | reverse complement strand
CAACATCACTCTAACCGTGATGGCGGATAGGCTTCTCTCTAACTCCGCTGTCTACTCTGACATTATGTCCGGAGCCTTGCTTTTCCAGACTTATACTAGAATCTCCGGCCATGTTCAGATTTTGTTCAAGGTTCATTTCGTCTCTTACACTACATGCGATTTGTACGTGAATGTCAGCAGCAGCAGTCTTGCCAATCAGACCTGTCATTACAAAACCAAATTGTAGTAGATTATCCTTTTGAGATATTTCCACTCAATCGTGTGACAAGAATAATGCAAAAATGTAACAGAAATACATACTCCAACGCAGTTTTTTTCTCCAGATTTTTCACTAATACTTTTCATCGTACATAAACTATATTAAGTTATTTGGCTTGATATGTGAACTATAGTATGTTTTGGATGCATCGCCACCAGTTCTGAGCAGTAATAAATCAACAAAATAGTGCAAAGAACAGGACACTGACTTCTTTTGTTGCTGTCAAAGTTTATGCTCGAGTTCTCATCTTTGGGGGGGGGGGGGGGGGGGGGGGGTCCGTTCTAAGAGGTTTCTTCTTAGGAAGCTCCCTCTTGAGGAGTATTGAAGAGTTGGACTTTATCCTTTCCTCTGAGAAATTTAAGCATGCTTAGTGAACATCTTGAGATTTTACGCCATCTCTGGTTAAAAAATTGGTAGCTTGTGCTACAAAAGGCGCAAATTAACGTCTTTATCGTTGATAAATATGTCTGGTTAACATTTGAGTTAGACAATGTTTGACAACCTGTAATCCACTAGGTACAGAGGTCGGAGGCATTGCTTAATGACCTTTTCATCGTTTACATCACAGGGCTAGTTGCAATGCTCGATAGACTATTGCGACTACGATTGCTGGGTCAGCGACAATGCATTCTCGGATGTCATGGAAACCGATTAGTGTCATCCTCACTTCAATACGCATAATATTGTGATATATCCGAGTCATAAAAACTTACAATCATAGAACTTTCTCGTTTTTCTTATGTTATTGATAATCAATCTAGTCAAGACAAATTACAGATGATGTTTGAATTTGCAGTCAAAAAGAAAAGCCTAACGTGATCCATGTGATTTTCAAAGTCAGCTGGTGAATTTTACGTATGTGAGACCAATTAAAGAGAGGCAGTGTCATATGTCCCAACATCTTAAACAGACTTCGAGATCAAAAACTTGAGTTAGACTCAATGAGAGTTTGACAAGTTGAATAATATAATAGTAAAGACGTCAATAAGTTGTAAGGAGTGTAGTATATTGATTAAGTTTCCAGTTGTTGAAAATATTATCCCACATTGGCTAATTTGAGAAAAAATGCATGACTTATATGAGGATGAGGTACCACCACCCATTGCCTTAAAGTTTTGAGTAGATATGGTCTCATCTCATGTAAGCCCAAGTTTCAATACCGGTATTTTTATTGTATTGGACTTAATGTTGAAAACTGCTTAAGTTCATGAATCTCTGTTTCATCTTTATATTCGGTACTTGTGATATTTCTCTTGTGTTAACTTGGCTTCAACTTAATGTGCAGTTACATTATCTGGATGATTATGTGTGAAATAAATAAAAAAAAATCATTTGTTTTTATATATATTTTATTACATAAAAAGTAACCATTAAATTGGTAATCATGCGATGCCACATGTAAAAAATGGTCTTTTTTTTAAAAAAAAAAGGTAAACCGCGGGCCAGTTTATATACGTGGTGTCGCGTGATTGGAAGCCTCATATTTTGCCTCAATTGAAGCCTCTTTTGATCCGAACCCGGTTTTTTGGGCAGCGGCAAAGGCATATGCTCTCTAATTGGTTGGGAGTTGGTTAAGATTCTCAAAGCTGATTGATAATAAACTAAGGATTGTGGATTTAGATGGTGTTGCAACTTGGAACTGAAAAAATATACAAATTCAATCTTCTGCAGAACAAGTTGACTTCCAATCGCATAAATCTACATGCTCCTCTCTATTGTTTCTCTATTGAAGGTATTTGCACACATCTCGAATCTAATTCACAAAGTGCTCAAAGCCTTTTAAGGTAAAGACGACGAGGCATAAAATCTTGTCTATAAACTAGCTACAAAGCATGAACTAAATAGTAATAATAAACCTTCACATAAACTCCTATGTACGATAGAAGTGGCAATAAAATCCTGTCTATAAACTAATTACAGCATGTGAACTAAGAAATAATAACGAACCTTCAAATAAACTCTTATGTACGATAGCACTATCAATAACGCACAACCAAGTTGCGCCCACGGTCAAACAATGTGACGTTGTCACGAATGTTGGAGCGAATCTGAGATTTGACGAATATTTCATCTGATTCAAAACATAAGTTTATTTTAACTTTTCAATATAGTGTAATATACAATATGCTAAAAAGTCGAAAAAAAAAAATTCTGCTTTTGTACACGTGGCGATGCGTGATTGGAGGCCTCATATTCTGCCTCATTTTTATCCTTCTAAGATCCTATCCGGGAAAACCGGAAAAAAGGGGTAGAGAGAAAACTTAGGAGGAGAAATAGGAATTTCTTTTTGAGACATTTAGGTGTGGAAGATAATAACATGTAGAAAGTTGAAGATCAAAGAAGTTTGAAGAAAAACAATTTTGATCCCAATTAACAACTCTTCACGTTAACTGACGGAGCTTATTTGAGGTCGTCTAGACACTTGGTGAAGATTCGGCTTCATCAATACACAAGATTCATGTTTATCAATATAAGTGCTGTAGTTTCGTGTAAAAAGAGGATAATGTGTTTTCATGAATAACACTCACTACCAAGTAAATAGTTTGAGACGGAATGAGTCTTTGGTCATATCAAGTCTTTGGTCATATCTCATTATTAGAGACTACACATTTTCATCATTTTCCTCATCTCAAAAAAGCCTACTTTAACAAGGAGGATTCCTATGAACATTAAAGCTATTTTATAAGGTCATTTTTATGTTGGTCAATAAGTAACTACAAGGTATTTATGGACTAATATGATAAATAATAATTGACATGTAACACTGATAAATGTACAAAACAGAAGAATACGTCTCTAATTATTATGTTTCTTATTGGTATTTTAGGCCGTGACTTACTTAATGATCATCTCAAAATTTGCCATTTAATAGATACATTATTTGAACAATTAGTTGAATGTCATGATTTCATTGACAATGTGCCTCTGCCAACGAATATGGATCATTCCACCATGTTAATCAGTGCGTGAAAATCAATTTGCCCCTCAGTAAACCGACCAAGGAGCCTTTATATATTAAGTATGTGACTACAAATTTTATAACACTAAAGGGACGGCACCATGATGTGTGTGGTAGTACAAATTCTACGCTGTTCTCATTTTTCCTGAATTATTGTAGTATTAGTGTGTTTTCTAGACGCTTTTGACTTCCAGAATGTAAATATAAGTGATAAGTTCTAAAACGTTATGATTATGACTTTTGAATTAGTTTTATTAGTTTCCATTTCTTTAGGGCTTTTATTTGTTTTGTTTAGATTTATCTATGTGAATTTATTATCTATTCCCTTCCTTCTAAAACATATTTTCTTACCTTTAGAAATATTATCATCTTATAAAAGAAGTATATAAACTATTTTAGTACTTTTTTTGTAAGTGCCATAACGATTAATGCAAGAGGGAGAAAAATGATATGAAAACAAAGATCTTTTTTTCTTTTGAAGAAACAATATTAACGATCTAGTGTAGATATTATAATAAAAAATTATAGTCCCCAGGACACAGCCTCATAGAAACATGCAAGGGATAATCATCTTGAAAGAGAAAGAGAGAGGTTGGGGGTTTGAATCCTCCAAAGTCATTTGTGGAGAATTCCATTGTTTGGGCTTAATGTTGTACATGTCTATATAACATGTCCTTTGTCTGAATCTATCAGGTTCCTAATTTACATCTCTACATTTCCTGTAAGACCGGGGTTGACAGTGAAGACAAATCTATCAGGTTCCTAATTTACATCTCTACATTTCCTGTAAGACCGGGGTTGACAGTGACTCTTACTGGTTGAGGTACAACCTTTATAATAAAAAATTATAGATACTCAATAAAATTATGAGTCAACCCCCGGGATGGTAGGGATCCTTGTCGGTTAGGGTACAACCTTTATAATAAAAAATTATAGATACTCAATAAAATTATGAGTCAACCCTCCAGAAGGACGGCCCACCTCCGCTCCTCCGTTCCTCCCTCGCTCACCAATAAAGAGAAAAGAAGATAGAAGTGTCTAGATGCGGATCGTTGACTATCTTACTATTAACTTATTCTACATTCTTTCTCTCCATGTTTCTAGATTGCAACCATTTTATTTTTTTCTTTTTGAAAAGTCAAACCCTCTTTCCATTATAAATTCTAAAAGTCAGAAGTTGAAGAATCCAAGATTTTGTTAGTGGTGATGATCTCTTCAGGTGTTTCATCTAAAAAGATGAAGACTGTCTCTACGTTTCTCCTCCTCTGCTCCTTGTCTTCTGTAAGTATCATATACCTTTGGTATTCCCTCCTTGTCTCTCTGTATATTAACACATAACTCCAATATCTATATGCATTGAAATTCTTGTGCACGCATACATACACAGTGTATCTAGATCTGTTGTATTGGTTTGTCAAATACTGTACAGGTTTTATTAAGATCACATAAGTTTATGTCTACAGATTATGTTATTAGGTAAGTTTTGCTAAAATCATATACGGGTGGAAGTGCGGTATGTTATTCGAGTTAGAGGCTGAGCTAGTATTTATGTATTTGAGACTTGGAGTAAGGTTTATGAGGCTTTTATACTATACAGCACACGCCAAAACAAATAAATCATAATCGCGGTCATATGTAGTCAAGAATGCAATCTTTTTTGGAATTAACAAATAAGTAAAATCACCAATCCCTTAGCATTTGTTATTAACTTGATGTTTATTTTCATTCGGACTTTTCATTATCTACATATCCAATAAAAGTATATAACATCTTCTTTATTGTTTATCAGTTCATATTCTTGAATGAAGCAAGAAATCCGGTAGACTACTGGAAGACAGCCATGAAAGGAGAACCGATGCCACTAGTGATTGAAGATCTTCTGCATCGAACTTCTAGATCAGAATCTGATGAGAACCATGGGCTGAGTTCTAGCACTGATCGTTTCAGGCAAGATGTTGATGTGAGGCCTAATGCTATTTTATATGACACTCATGTTAATGCAAACATAGTGAAGCCTTTAGGTGATGGGATGATGAAATGTGCTGATAACAAAGATGCCAAAATGAAGAAAATTGGTAAGGATCTTCGACATGTTTAAAGTTGAATCTGGAGACAGTTGTAATATAGTTATTGTTGTGTTGTTTTTAGGGTTGTAATGAGCTGAGCCTAGTTTAGATGTCTACAGAAACTCATGGTAATTTATATTATATATTTTCAAGTTGAGATTTTCTTTGTGTGTTATGATCGATATTGATGAACTAAATTCATATTGAATGATTTTTTTTTTTTTATTACTGTAAGATAGTCTCGTATATTGTTTATCAAGCTCATGGTAGTCCATTTAAAATAATTAAGTACTGACACTTGGATAATAATGTCAAATTAAGACGGTTACATTGGATTTCAAGTACTCATCTAGTTTTACCACCTCTGCTGCCACGTGTCGAGCGGTGAAGAATGCAGTGAGACTTTTGTAGTAAGAGAATCCTAACATTTCTCCTAGACATTATTCGAGAGGGAGACAAGTCCTAAACCATTTTGAAACGCATTGCAATCGTAATTTGATTGCTTATCGATAGCCTCTTTGCATAGGAATGGATCCCCTGACCGCCAAACACCTCACCCCCACGCGACCGCCTGACACGTGGCAGCAGGGGTGGTGAGGCTACATGAGGGTCACCCGCACCCAGCCTCAGCACCTCCTGCTGCCACATGGCAGCAGACCATTTGTTACCGCTCCCAAAGGGAGGTCAGGCGATCCGAATCCTCTTTGCATATCCATAAGTCGCTAACTTTTTGGGGTAACTATTATGAGTCCCTCTTTTGAGTAACTTATTGACTGAGGTAGAGGGCTAGACATGTAACTGAGGAATGACATGCTACACTGGTGGTTATGTTCATATTTGTCTTTTTTTTAATTGTACCAATTGAAATCCGATTCGTTGCAGTTATTAGGTCATTAGATTGAATCACAAATTTTTTTTTTAAAAAAATAACATAAATATAAATCCACAGAAACTACAGAAAATAAAAACATATGATGCAAGAGGTGAAGTCCAGTATTACCCTTTACGAAATTGCGAGCTATTGTTGTAACCCTGGTGGGGTGGGATAAATTTTATGATGATCTTATATTCCAAATGTTGTTGATATTAAGTTGTGGTTATGCTCGAATCTCTTTTTGTTTATATGCAATTAAGAAAGGAACAAAAAAATGAAGCACAACCAAGAATATTGCACTACAAGCATTCATTGATTTTGTTCTTGTCGCTTTAGTATAAGTGTTAGAGTCTCCTGTCGACTTCTTATAACGAAATGAGTTTAGACTTGACGACTTAAGGACAACAAGTAAGAACATTTCACGTAAGAAGCCGTTGGACTTCATTTACATCTTTTATAAAACTCATTAAAATCGGAACAATGAAACTTTTAAAATCAAAGTATGATCTTTTACGAAAGATGACACATCTCTCATCCGTTACATGTTCATCCCTCTACCACCAGAAATGAGCAAACATTGCTCTATTGCTGCTAGGCCGAAGAACTAATTTGCGGGATACCTTGTGTGGCATACTTTATAAGTTCTCACCTAAGCTGAGAGACCGCTGAACTTTAGATTTACATATTCCACAATACTCTTTGAAACTGGAACGATGAATGTCTCAAAATAATAGATTTCATCTTTTACTCCCAACAACAATCAAAGAGGACCATTCGAAATAGCCCCACGGACCCATAATAGTTGTTACCCGTCGTCTAAATCTCACTTAAATGAATTAATGACTAATAACACTAAATTAGAGCCTTCATAGGATAAACTTTTTCTCCCTAACCCACTATGTAGTTGTCCATCATCAAAACCAGTATATATATAGAGGCTCTCTATAAGCAATTCAATCGGAATTTCAGAACACTTCAAAACCCTAATTACTCATCTGCTCTGGCAGAACCTTTGGTAAGAAGGTGAAGATTGCATTTCCATAAATCAGTTCTTAGAGGAGATCCCTGTTCAATAGGTGAAAGAGGAGCTTATACAAAATGGCTCATGAGGTAAGTATACTTTGTCATGTAAACATGTGTCTCAATATTCTCTACGACCCGTTTACCCGTAACACAAGGCGTTCGACCTCTTTGTCACCATTGTTCATTCGAAGCCTCATCAGTGAGTCGAACATTGCGATGATTTTCTGAAATTTCTTCGTGAAAGGAGGCCAGATTTTAGGTTATTGGTTAAAGATTTGCCAAGGATGAGACAAATGTTTGCATTGCTAAGTACCTTGACTTCTTGAGCCAGTTTGAATAAGCTCTTCTTTCTCCTGTTCAATTTGAATTTCCTTTCAGAACTGTTTTGTAGAAAAGAAATCTTGACCTTTTTTCCTGACATTGTTCGAGAGGGAGAGGAGCAACTGACGATATTGAAATGCTTTGAGATTGTGATTTGATTGCTTATATAGGCTACAAGAACAGAAGTATATCCCCATAAAGTGCTATTATATATCATTAGTCATTAATGTTTTTAATTAATTATTAACAAGATTTAGATTAGCGGACTAGGGAATGATAATTTCCGCATCAAGTTTATGCACACAATTTGATGAGATTTTTTTACTAAAAAGTACAATTTGCCCTTTGTATTCAAGATCTTGTTTCATCTCGTAACCCTTATAGGAATTGCATTATTATTCTTCCTCTACCAAATTTTCTGTGGAAAAAAGAATTCTTTCAAGAAACACCACCATTGCCATTCTCTGGAGGAACTTGTTTCCATGATTTTAACGTAAATTGTCTTTGCCGGTGTGATTGCCGGAAAAGGATTTGTCGGAATAAAAAATGACCTAAATTGCCGGAAAAGGATTTGTGAGAAGGATTTCTCTGCCTCTTATCTCTGATTCCTCTCCCCCCCCCCGGCCTTCCAAACACCTCATCCACTCCCGTCAAGGCCATTCAAGGTACCAACAGTTGTTTGAATGATTTTTTTTCCAGAATCAAACTGGAGTATGATAAATTTTGTGAGTGACTACATTGGCGGGCCGTCCACTTCAGGCAGGATTTGATCTCATGTTTTCCGGCGAAGATGACTTGGTAGGCAAAGTGGCAAAAGGTCTCCGAAGCGGGATGATTCGGAGACTACTATGTTGTAGAGTTGCTGCAATGGGAATACAGTAACTAAAATGGGTGGGTAAAGAGGAAGGTGGATAAGGATTGACTGGAAAATACTAGAGGGCAATTTAGACATATTATATTTTTAGGCTGGACAAGTATACATATAGGTACGGGAATAACCGTTTCCTAATAATATTATGGTCACATTTTTAAATAATTTATTGACGAGTAAATCTATGATGGTCAAGGGATATACATGTAACAGAGGAATCACATTTTAGCGTGGTGCTGGTGCCATGGTGGTTATATTCCCATTTTTCTTTTTCTTATTGCAACGATTGAAAGCCGGTTAATTATACGACCATGTTTTTGATCTAATCTGACTTCTTTGATTTTAGATATGGTGATGGCATCTAAGATCATAGCTACAGGCCCCGGCCAGGAGTTGGCCATCAAAGCTAAGCCCGTACAGACGGTGACACCTGTCTAAATCTAACTTCTGAGGAGGCAGATGCTGACGATGAAACGGCCCTGGCTCAACAGGGGTCAAATAGAAAGAGGGATACGAGCTAGGGAGCCACCGCACAGCCACAATTCACTCGAAAGGAGTGGCTCAACCCTATATAGCCTCCACTAGTCGAGGTGTCTCCACTGGTAGATCAGCCGCCTGTGAAAAAATAAACGGAGCCATTCTCCTATAAATATATCTCTAAGGTACTCTTGTCACCTTTTTTCTACACACTTTCACAAGTAATAATACTCATTTGTCTTTTGACGAAAAGTCATCGCACTTCTTTTAGCATAAACAATACATGAATTTTTATGGAAAGTTTTTCTTTACATAAAAATAGCCTTATTCACCAAATCTCTTGTCCCGACACACCCTAATAAAACGGCATTGCAGAAAGAAAAAAAACCATATTCTCCTTTAAATAACCAGAGCCATAATGCTTGAATCAGGTGTTCGCAGATACTTCTAGCTGAAGCAGTTGTCACATCGGCTTATTTTCCTAACAGCTTACCCACAAAAATTCTTTATAAAACTCCTCTCCAAATACTAACAACCCAAAAATTATCCCACATATATTAACCCTTTCTCCACGTGTCTTTGGTGTTCCGTATTTGTCCATATTCCAAAATATAAAAGAACTAAACTCGATCTCTGTGCAATTAAATGTGTATTTATGAGATATTGTGTTCATTAGAAATGGTACCACTGTTACAACTCAGTTATCCGTTGCATCCACTTCACCATGGATTGCAATTTTCTTGAATAGATTTTTACTTTCTTAGCCAACCTTATACTCAGGGGAAGATTACGAATGACTCACTCGATTGGTTGAGTATTCATACTATTCCACACTATCCCTACTATTCTAGATAATATTTTAGACATTATTCCTACTTTTGCATGGCCACTCATCAACGTAGTAAAAACCAATGAATTCATACCTACCACTAATCTACCTTTTTATGGTGTCCAACAAGAGGTAACTGAAACAACACTTAGAAGGTGTTTGGTTGGGGGGTTTAGGATTAAAAGAATGGGTTTGAGGAATCCAAACCCATTAAAGTTGTTTGTTTGGGAAAAAGGGGGGAATGCGTTTCAGTTTGATATCCAAGTATTTGGTGATGAATATCATTTTTTGATATACTAGCCTTTTGTCTATCAATATGGGGGAATGAGGGATATGGCCGGTCAACGTCGCCGGCCGGTCACTATTCCGGCTAGTCAAATTTTTCGGTCATTTTTTCGGCCGTTCACATTCGATACCCATTCTAATTCCGATACGTTCCAAACACCATCAATGTCTATCATACACATTTCCACTTCATACCAAACAACTATCACTTTTGGGCCCAAACCCATATACTCCAAACTCATATCCTGTCATACCCATTCCGATTCTGATTCTGATACCCAAGTGCGAACCAAACGCCACCTTAGTTCATATACCGCCTCTTCTCTAATTAATGATGATACTAGTGTTGATACTAATCTGGAAGTGTTTACAGGAAGTAGGTATACTTTGCCTCGTAGGAGCAACCTAGAAGTGCCACAGACAATCTCACTAAATCAGTAACTGGAACATTGTTTAACTCAATATTGTGCAAGTTAGACATTTACAATCCTACTATCTAATTAGAGGAGAGTGTTGACAAAGATAATTAAATCAAGAAAAATCAAAATCAAATCACGCAATCACGTTAGTTGAATCTTCACACACACACTTATTATATTGATTACATACAAAAAATAAATATAGAGATTATACTATATATAGATTCATTGTACATGTTGGTAAATCAGTGAAATTATCATTTTTCATTCCGACATGCTTAATTCTTGTCAAATTCCAACCACTGAAACACTGTGTGCTCATGAAATCAGTATAAGATGAGAGGAACCCTTATAGTTGATTAAAGAAAATGGGTGAAGACAAGAGAAATGGTTTTGATGAGATGGTGGAACCCCCTCTATTCAATATGTTTGTTTGTTATACCATGCTGAAAACAAATATATTTCCGTTTCTGGGTTACTGTTTCTTTTGCTTGTTGAACCAGCTACTCATATCCAAACACCAAAGCTTCAAGCAAAGTCACTTTCTTTTCTTATTTTTATTTCGTTTGGCGTGGGGGTGTGTGTTCTTACCTAGTGACCTGTTTAATTTGCTTTCCTCTGATTCTAGCTTTCAAATTCTTTTCTTGTTCAGGTGATTAATTTTCCAGTAATATAGTAGAACTCTTTGCCTTTTTATATATAGAACTAGTATAGACTCTGCCAAAATGATTAGCTAAAAGGTGCTTTCCGGGAATTAATTGAGTTTAAAGAAAAGGATTACCGTGATTCTCCCTCTTTTCGTCCATTTGTTCCTCTGGCTTCCATGTTGGGGTTTCACATGTTTCAAAGATCTCTGCTTTATCTTTATTTTACATATTTCTTCTGTCCCATAGTTATTTTTGTCACGTCCTGTGATTTTATGATGCGATTGTGGCATACATTCTAGATGGAGCTTGCTTTCTGCAAAAGGGGCCTCCTTTTTCTTTTCTGTTTGATTCTATTCATTGTTGCGCATTCAGGTTAGCTTGTCTTTGATTCCTGTTATCTTTGTCAAAAAATGTATACAAATTAAACGACAAGCAAAAACCAAATGCATTAACATGAATTCTTTGCGCTATTTTTCCGAAACAAAGTGGAGGGACTTAATGGAGATTCAAGAGTCAGAGGAGTTAACTTGGGTGGTTGGCTAGTTATTGAAGGGTGGATCAAACCTTCTTTGTTCGATGGCATTCCCAACGGTGACATGCTTGTAAGCAACTGGCATTGCATTTAGTTTCATTTTGTAACATGGTATTTCGCTCATTGATTCGAAGAATACTTTTATTTTTTTGGTCATTGTATTGTAGGATGGCACACGAGTTCAATTTAAATCAGTCACCCTTCAGAAGTATGTTTCTGCAGAGAACGGTGGAGGGATGAATATTACCGTTGATAAAGATATTCCCTTATCATGGGAAACCTTTAGGGTAAGGCCTTCTATTACACCAAAACTATGATGCCCCTAGCTACACTCACGATTTTTGTTCATTTATTCTATGTTCTGCTTTAGACTTGCATTTGTAGTTTGCTTTTCTTGGATCCCCGTTATAAGTGTGTGCATGCATCTTTTGAGAATCAAGTTGCTGTTTGATGGACATTGGTTGGTTTTTCTTTCTGTTTGAGCAGTTATGGAGAGTTTCAGAATCGATATTTCAGTTCCGTACTTCTGGAGACCAATTTTTGACATGCAATGCCAGTGGAAGCCTGGTTACTGCAACTGGAGATTCGGCAGGTCCTACTGAGACATTTCAGCTTGAAAGGAATTCAGCCGACAGAGTTCACATCAAACTCAAAAATGGAGCCTATATTCAGGTATGACCTTTATTTCTTATCTAGCACCAGAGGTGGAAGGACAAACTTGATAGACTAGATTGCGGCTGACACTAACAATGACATGTCATGATAATAAAACTAACTATACGTTTTATCTTTTGCTCAATTGGCTTCTACCTGGTCTGTAATTTTACAAGAAACGTGGCAGAGTCATAAGCCTCATCTTTGTAGGCCTCCAATGACAATTACCTCACAGCGGACTATCCGGGAATACCAGGATGGGATGATAATGCAGCCACGTTCGAAATGTCCATTGTGGCAAATGACCTGCATGGTGATTACCAACTAGCCAACGGGTATGGATACATTAAAGCCAAAGACGTTCTTAAGGTATCAGTTCTTTCGTGCTGTATCCAGGAGCATTCTTCAATTGCTGTTTGAAAGCATGTAGCATCCTATAAGGTACTATAGGCGAACGATTTTGGAAGTAAAGTGTCGCAATAAATGGCCAATTATTAATGTAAGATGCTACTGACCATGGGCTAGTGGGGTGTTTTGAAAAATATTGGCTATTGGAATTTTGTGTTGAAATCCTTCATTTACAAATACAGCATCTTTCTATAGTATAGTATGGGTAACACATTCCGTAGCTCCTAGATTTGCATATTCTGATAGTGTGTTCAACTAACTACTCGCTTCTTTTGGTATATATCAGTATCAACTATTGTCTATTAATTCATGTTCCACATTTAATGGCTGGTGCAGACTCACAGAAATACATTTGTCACAGTAAAAGATTTTGATTTCTTGCACAAACATGGAATAAACACCGTGAGAATACCCGTGGGCTGGTGGATAGCTTTTGATCCCAATCCACCTCCTCCTTTCATTGGAGGAAGTCTGGAAGCTCTTGATAACGCGTTTTCCTGGGCTCAGTATGTCTCAACTTTGCTGCTCAGTTTAGGCCCAGTATTCTCTTGTTATATATTTCACCCTGTATGCACTCTATAATGCAGAGCCTATAGCATAAAGTGCATAATTGATCTTCATGCAGCACCTGGTTCTCAAAATGCGATGGAACATAGTGCCAGTAGGGATGGTACAACTGGCTGGACTGATCCTGACAACATATCACATACGCTTAATGTCATAGATTTTCTAGCTTCCAGGTATAGTTTAATAGGAATAAAATCTTATTGCAACGTTGTTCTACTCGACTTTTGTGCCATTGCCAATTTCTTGTCCTTGGTTGATGGAACCACCAATAAGTAATTTCATGATAGACTTTAGCCTTTTTTTTTTTTTTCCACAAAAGGGATCGATTTTATAGAATGATATTCAAAGTAACTTTACATAAGCCTCGACAGGCCCAAACAAACTACCTACTGGGATGTACATAGGAAAAGCGCCGGATCAATCTCGTGCGCCAAAATAAGGAGCCTAAGTCTAGACATGGCCTCCTTTACAAAAATGGCCGGGGGTATTAACCTATCTACCGTGTTATGCACGAATTTGTTCCGCCATATCCATCCACCAAAAGCCACCTCACGAAATAAATACTTCCATCCAAGAGTCGTCACTCCAACACCCATATTACAAGACAAGTTGCGGTCCACCCATGTTCCGGTATACTGAGGACTGCAAAAATCCGGCCAACACCCATGCGACACCACCAACCTCCATACCTTCGCCATCCACCGGCAGTCACGAAGCTCATGTAGTGCATCGCTTCCATTCTCCCCACAAATACCACATGTAGATGTCGCACTAATATGCCGCCTGTACAAAAAAGACGTCGTCGGAAGTGTATCATGTCGAAGACGCCATAAAAAGAAATTTGCCCGACTTGGGCCTTTTAGACGCCATATGCGATGCCATGCCTGGCTCTCCATAGCCTCAGTGGTTGATGTCTGAATTTTGTATGCACTAGCCAGCGAGAAAATACCCGAGTCTTCGGCTTTCCAATGCACAGTACGTAACATGTCACTACCGGCTGGGACCTCGTTGTCAACCGTGCTGCCCATCCCTTTCAACAGAAATGACTTGCAGCTCCGTATGCCCCTCCAAATAAAAGAAACGTCTTGTCGATATGAGTCACCAAGGGGCGAACCATATTTGGCCCACAAGACACGCGCCCACAACTTATCCGGTTCCGTCAACATGGACCATCCCAGCTTAACCAGAAATGCGATGTTCATCCGGGCCAGTCGACGTATGCCCAAACCACCGACCTCCTGCGGCTGACACACCCTATCCCACGGCATGTAATGTAGCTTTCGGCTACCATCCAATTCTGCCCAAAAGAATGCGCGTATAGTTTTTGCTATAATGACTATCTGTTGATAAAACCTGATATACCAATTATTACAATTTCAGTTTTTGCTATAATGACTATCTGTTGAGAAATTCTGTGGCCTTTTTGTCCAAGTATAGCATGAAGTGCTAAACTGAAACCATATTACATTCTTCATGTCAGATACGCGAAGCATCCTTACTTACTGGGATTTGAGCTTTTAAATGAGCCATCAGCTGCTACAGTTCCCCTGGATGTTCTTGTTTCATATTACAAACAAGGATACGAGATTGTTCGAAATTATTCATCAACTGCATATGTTATATTCTGCCAAAGAATTGGCAATGCAGATCCCTTTGAACTCTATCAAGCTAACTTAGGCTCCATAAACACAGTAGTTGATTTGCACTACTACAATCTGTTTGACACATTCTTTGTAAATATGAGTACATTGGACAACATTCAGTACATATACAAGAGTAGAGAATCCCAACTACAAGCTCTCAACAGTGCAAATGGACCACTTACTTTTATTGGTAAGCATGATATCCAACTTGCTTACTTTTCTTAGCCTACCGCTTCAAATCACACTCCCTGGATTCATTAGGGAAAGAGTGTCCATTAAAACAGGTCAATCACACTACTACATGTGGTAGAGAAAGCACATGTAGCACATGCCATAATCTGGTTCGGCAGGTGTAAGATATTCATCACAATTAGATTAGCATACTTTGGAAAAAACTAGTCCCGTTAAGGGGCATCGTGTGATGCTTTTTAAGGGGATTGTAGTCTTATGCATAGAATTCGTGTATGTCTGTATTAATCATACACCCACTTGACATTTAAGTCATCAGAGTCAATATGCAGAAAGTTATTGCATCATTATAACTTCTAATTGTATGATCTTAGGGGAATGGGTGGATGAGTGGAATGTTACAAATGCATCACAAGCGGATTATCAAGACTTTGGGAGAGCTCAGCTAAAGGTGTATGGAGCAGCCTCTTTTGGATGGGCTTATTGGACACTAAAGAATGACCTGAAGCACTGGGATTTTGAATGGAACATCCGAAACAGATATCTCCTTCTACAATTAGGTATGATGCTCTGCCCAACTCCTTTCAAGATCAAAATGATGTGTTGTCGGATTTCAACAATAAGATAGGAGCAAAGTTGATCTTATGTCATTATATTCCGTACAGAGGATTTGTGCTTGTAGGCTAGGGAGATGGGAATAAGTGGTCATCTATAAATAAGCCATGTAGTAAAACATGTGGGGTGGGCCCAAGTAGTAGTGTCATGTTATCCAAAACTAATGCGCTGTTATAGAATCTATCAACTTTGTTGTGGTCTAGGAGAATCTGTTAGTGATCGTAGCAGTTACTCCTTAACTATTGAGACATAAACAACAACAACAACATTGCCTCATTGCTTTAGAGGCTCCTCCCGTATGGCGGGGTACGGGGGGACGGATGTACGCAACCATACCCATGTGTTAGAAACACACAGAGGTTGTTTCCCAATGACCTATAATGAAAATTGCGTCAAGTTGGGTCGATCAACTGCTACTTAAGCACAACCAATTCAGTGAGTCATTTTGATTTATTCCATCATATTCTAAAGTCAATGAAGAGTGTGTCCTTGACTCCATTGGAAATGGAAAACTATTGAGACATAAACAGGTAGGGGGAAATCAACACCAGCAGGGCAGTCGTGATTAAAGCAAGGCTCCTATCTCTCTGTTGATTTATCTTTTGTTGGTTCTGTAGCAATTATTATTATGCATAGTCGTTACTCCTTGAACATTTTCAAATATGCATATAAAATATAAGGGTTATCTGAGAATCTTAGTTAAGTTTTCATTGATTATGAGATTTTTTTTTTCTTCTTGAAGTGCTTCAGGACTCGATTGAAATTGTTCAATCAAATGTTTATGAGAGAAAAAAGCCACTCATAACAGTTGTTCAATCATATTTTGCAGGATTATCATCAAGCAGGCCATTGTCTGACATTGTATTGTTGCTTGGATTCCTCTGCTGCTTTTTCTTACATCATGCGTTGTGAATATAACAAGACTACTTTTTTTTTTTTGGTGGCATTCGGGTTAGGATCATCCCCGTCCAATTTAGTGTACTACTTATTGAAGTTAGAAATAGGAACATGACCACTTTTTATATATAGGTGTCTATCGTAACTTTAAGGGCGAGTCTTAAAGCAACTAGTATATGTGAAGCTTCAACAATCGAATGTGAATTGTCCGAATTTCGACGAGATTGTTGAGTTGAAACGTGCATTAAAAAGACCAGAAAATTGCAAAGAGAAGTTGTCCATGTTGCTTAAGATTAAGAAGCCGTCGATGGAGGATTTGTGGGTTTTGATTGATGAGTTGATCGTACTTTGTTGTTTGTTCTATTCGTATTGTTTTGTAGATACATTTTCGCGCTTTATCTTTGGTAGCTTTTCAACAGCCGTTTCTATCAAAAGTTTTGAGTAATACATATCATCTTACAAACTTTTATTGGTTTTGTCTCTAAAATAATTCAAGCTGGCTTTTATATATTACAACAATAAAATTACCCCAATGTCTTAGAGGCTTTCGTCTATGTCGGGGTACAGGGGATCAGATGTACGTAATCATACTTATGTGTTAGAAACACATAGAGGTTATAATATATTTTTTTTATGTAATTGGTTGTCAAATTTGTGACGTTCACGATCAAAAAGGAGAAATCTTGAAAAGACAAATGCTTAATTTATAATGATTCGAATCTACTTGATCATATTTTGCTGCCACTTTATTAGCTGAGTGGATTTTCAACATATGCGAGTTTTGTAAATCATCTTCAAAGAGGCTTAGCTATACGACTTCAACAATTACGTCAACAACTCGCTCATACTATCAACTTTGCGTAGCTCAGCTACAAAGAAGCCAAGTCTGCCCACAGTCTGAATTGATATCCGGCAAAAAGGCTAAGCCAACTCTGCTCACTCTTTTGCATGTTTACTTGCTCTCTCAGCCTGCATAAATTTGTGTGTTTTTGTCAATCGAAGTAGTAACTGAAATTCATTGTGGAGAGAAGAAAGGAAAACTGCCCAAAGATGTAAAATTACCTCTTTATCCCAGTCACATCTCATGGTAATAATACCTAATATCACTGTCTGCAGTGCAGTGCCACCAAAAATCATTCCAGCCCATATACCCTGTGAAATTCGAATTCTTACATACGTGATACGAAGTGCCATGTTTTACCCATTAAAAACAAAAAAGAAAACAAATCACAGAAGACCAAAAGACAATAAAAAGGACAACATAGAATTTTTTGACTCAGTCTAATAGTTTATTCATCTAACATCAATAAAAGAATAAGTTTTGTTATGGGCTTTGAAGATGATGCAATTATTCCACGTATCATAAAAAAGGAAGGGCTCAAAAACATAAGGTTACTCACCATTACACTTTGGTGGAAAACCCACTCCAAGACTAGCCCGAGTGGTAGCCCAACTACATAGTAGCAAGCTATGTTTATATAAGCCACATAAGATTGCCATCCTGATCCAACGGCTATCCCTGTACCATATTCAAAAAAGAAGCTTCCGACGAGTATAAATTAATCTCGGTAATCTTTACTCAACAATCTTAAATGCGAGATAATACAAATCGAACACAGTAGTTTATTTATAATTTTTAATATCCACAGCCAAGAGGAATTTAATGTGGTTTTTTTCCCTTCCAACTTACTTGACACATGTCCAAGTAAAAAAAAAAACGTCGCATAGAATTTCATGAGAGAGAATTGAAGTGATTTAAGATTACCAAAACACACATACCTGAAAGAACGGGTTGAATACTGTTAAGTAGAAGGGATGCGGCCAAGAGGAAGATAAGATTATTGATTTCAGCAATCACATCTTTGCTAGAGGTGAAAACTAAGCCAATCTGATTATGCAAAATAAGTATTAAGAAGCAGAAGAAGCAGCCCACTATTGTTGAAGTTGTTATAGAAACCACACTTGCAAATCTTGCCCCTTCTCCATTTCCAGATCCCAACTCATTTGCAACCCTAACTCTGCATGTGTCATAGTACGTAGTAATATCTCATCCCAAGTTTTATACAATCTATGAGTTCTTTTTGAAGACATATAAAATGGGATTCATATGTTTACGGATGTGCGTCTATGAGTTCTTTATATTTAATTTCTTAATCGTTCATATCCCGTTGGTATTAAAGTGAACTAAGAAGATAAATTTTATGATAGTTCTTTACTATGGTAACTTGAATTACGCAGTTATTGTGACATCACGTTAGAATATGTGAATTATTTCACAAAGTTGTCAACCTAATCAGTTCATAAAATTCGATTACTTAAAATTTCTTTAGAAAGATTTTCGTTGTGATTTTTAGCACTCTAATACAACATTACCTCATTGCCTTAGAGGCTTCCGTCTGTGACGGGTATGGGGTCAGATGCATGCAACCATACACATGTATTAGAAACACACAGAAGTTGTTTCTCAATGACCTATAATGAAAAATGTGTTAAGCTGTGTTGATCAAGTGCTACTTAACAATATAAGAAGCGTAACCAATGTAGTGAGTCATTTTGGATTATTACATCATATTCCAAAGTCAAATGATATCTTTGACTCCATTTAAAATAAAAATTCTAATACATCTCACGATTCTACTAGATTCTGTGACGCAATATCAATTTTGGTAGGTGGGTGAGTTGATCATTGTCAATCTTTATCATAGAAAATCTGTATTTCTTTGAAAAATACACCAAAGCGCATGAGGTGAAACCGTGGGGAGAGGATTTCCTCACCGCTCTCCCCTCACCGCGTGCGTGACCGCACGACACGTGGCAAAAGGAGAGGTGGTGAGGCTGGGTGAAGGTAACCCCAATCCAGCCTCACCACTCCCTACTGCTGCCAAGTGTCACGTCCTGGGCCGTGCGGTGACTCACCGCGCGGTGAGGAGATCTCATCCCGAAACCGTGAAGTAAGCATTCATGAAAAGACCAGTTGATTGGTAGGAACAGACTGGTAGGATCAGAAATAGACAGATCTTTTCTGATTATTTTAAACACACATTTTTTTTTTAAATTTTGAAATAGGATGAAATAAAACAAAATGACTCATTAAATTGACTACGTTTTTTATATTGTGAAGTAACAGTTGATCAACACAGTTTGACGCGATTTATATTGTGAAGTAGCAGTTGATCAACACAGTTTGACGCGATTTTTATTATAGGTCATTGAAAAACAACCTCAGTGTGTTCCTAACACATGAATATGATTGCGTACATCCGACCTCTCATACTTTGCCATAGACGGAAGACTCGGAGGCAAAAAAGTAATATCGTTGTTGTAGTAGTTGATTTGTCGATTATGTAAAACGAAAAATGTGTTTTAATGAACAATTTTCCAAAAGTGTGTGCTAAACAAATCTATAAGAGATCTGAATTTAAGTAATTAACAAGTTTAGAAATTCTTTCTATTTTCTAGAGGAGGATTGGTAGAAATAGATACGTTGATTCGATTACTTAATCACTCTTAACATGGAATACCAAAAAAACATATCAGAGAGATTTTAAAAAATAAAATATTGTTAATCGGAAAGTGATATGATGACATGAGACCGAAAACATGGAAATGTGTGTTTCCACTTCTCTCTTTAATTATCAAAGAAGTAAAGTAAGAAAATGCAGAAGAGGAAACAAATGAAATGGAAGTGTTAGGTCAAACAAGTGTGTGAGAAAACCCTTACCCTGTAGCTGCAAAGAATGCCAAAGGGATCATCATTTCCCATCCATTTATTATAATGCTGCAAAAGTATAATTTACGCACTTAATGATATGAAATAAAATCAAATTTGATATTACGTTCAGAAAAAGCCGAATTGAAATTTAAAGCATCCAATAAACAAGTGGTAGGACAAGAAATTTTAAAAGAAGGCTTACCAAATTGACAAAGCATCAACTTCGATTTCGGCATTTGCCAGACTTCCAGCCATCAATATGAGTATTCTGTAATACCAATTCTCCAAACTGCACAATAAGTACAACATCATAATTATCTTATTACCTTAGATGTTTAGATACTCTCGTCTATGACGGAGTATAAAGAACATACATTCACTCTTAATAGTGCACTCATTCAATGAACTAAGATTGATGTGATTTAGCTGTTTCTTTTTTATATAAATGTTTTGCTTGTTTTCTTTTTGATATGATTTCTTACCCGACAAATAAAAACCAAGTTAATTTCTTTTTTCCAAAAAGTCACCAATTTGATATTTTTCGTGGTCTATATCATGCGAGTTATAGCAGTTTTAAGGAATTTTTTCGGTGTCTCCAACTTGTACATTAGAACCATAGAAAAAGGAATGGAAATATGAGTTTTTAAGTTTTTTATGTATAACATTTGAGAAAAAAAAAGTGAAACGCAACCAAAACCTACCCAAAAAACAGGTAAAAACACATAAAATCAAACTCACGTAATAACCTATTTTTAGCCAAATGTAGCCGAAATTGTGAAATCACGATTACGAAAATAATTTTTACAAGGTATATAGGAGGAGTGGAAGGCGAGGGCCTCCTGCATGGTTCCACTTGAAACAGTTTGAAAAATAGATGCTGATCAATTTTTTTTGGATATACTCCTCCCTAGACTCTAGCGATAGCTTTTGCTGTCGCTGCGATATACTGGATATGGATGATGATGATCTTACGTGTTCTTAACAAGCAATAATTTTGACAAATTAAAAGAATAAGAAAATAAAAATTACCCAAGCATGACCCCTGACGACGCAGACAGTTTAAAGTACTCCCAAAGACCAGAAAATGCTTCAAGAGAAAATCCCTGCCAAGTGAGAGGACAACCACCGCACACGGTGTAGCAAAACAAGCAAACCACCAATATCCACCATGAAAAATTTAAAGTAACCACCGTGCCCACGAGTCCAAGCTTAAGCCCATAAACGAATAACCAGCTAATAAAGAGGTGAACAATGAGAGCAAACAAAGCTGTCCAAGCAATGACAAAGTTCTTCAGCTGGCTCTGCAAGAACCTTTGCAGTGAGAATTGAAATGCAAAGCTGAAATGCAGTGGGATCATCCATAAGGCTACCGAACCCGATAGCTCGGCTACATTTGATGGTTGTCCTAGCAGTTTGAGGATGGAGGATGTGAATCCATAGAATGGTAAAAGAAGAATGGAACATAGGGTTAGGACTATACATGAACGTTGCATGTATATCCCTAACATGTGATACCTATTTGCACCAAATGCCTGTCCACATAGTGTCTCCAAAGCACTTGCCATACCCAGCTTCACAAAAGAAAGTTGTAAACAAGAATGTTAGCTAAGAGAAATTGTTGCAAATGAGTCAATCAAAGTTGTCAACAACAATAACAGAAACTTACAATATTTAAGTCTGGTTCCAGATTTGGCTATGTGAATCACAAGTTCTACTGCATTGGTTATATATTTCCTACCATTTAATCATATCGTTTCTAATTGAATTCCTATTTAGTATGCACGTCAATTTGGCAATCACCGCATCTCACAGATGTATTTGCAGCACTTTCTGTGTTATCTTCACACAATCTTAACCTTGATTCTCTCTCGTTTATATAAACTTACCATTTTGAAGCTTGAAGTCAATGACGGTTATCAAATACAAACAATTTTGAAATGATTCAAGCGTTTATAATGTCATCTTCCTTTACTTGCATATAGATCATCAAAATTTACACTTAAATCACAATAAAACTTCTGATGAAATAGTTTCATAAATGTAACATCGAATAGGTACAACAACAATATTACTTGATTGCCTTAGAGAGTCCCGCCTATAGTAGGGTACGAGACGTTTAGATGTACGCATCCATATCCATGTGTTAGAAACAAACATATGTTTCCTGATGACCATAATGAAAATTGCGTCAAGCGCAACCCATTTAGTAAGTCATTTTGCTTTATTCCATCATATTTCAAAATCAAAAAAGAGTGTTTTTAACTTCATTGGAAATAGAATAAAGGTAATAGAATAAAGGTAATGGAGATCAAAGAGAAAAGTACCAAGAGGCCGAAAACTAAGCCCACGATGACATTAGTGACAATAGAGATAGCAGCAAGCTCTGTTTCACCGAGATGGCCAGCAAAAGCTTGGGTGATGACAGTCATGGAGTAAGTAGAAATGCGAACAAAGATTGCTGGTCCAACTATTCCCCATAGCTTCTTTGATTCAACAAATATCTTTCTTCTGAGATTTAGGTTGTCCGATTCATCAGTTTCATCTTTGGATGAATCCGAATGCGACAACAAGGGCTCTTCCATTTCATCAACTTCTGTGGACATATTTGTTTAAATTTCTTTCTAGAATTTTGAACAGATAAAAGAGAATTAGTAGCGTGTTAATTTTATATACTAGTCTCTATATTAACATGTAGTGAATGGGGATGTTGTCAGGGGTCAGGGGTGGACAGGGGTGGGGGTCTAGCAAGCGGGAGGGATATTGGTGTATGCTCCTATCCTAATCATTACTCCATTGGAAGCTGATGTCTATTGCAGGGTATGAAAGAGAGGTCGGATGTACGCAACCATACTCATGTGTTAGAAACATACAGATATTGTGGTGTCAATCAACTGCACTTCACAATATAAGAATCGCAGCCAATTTAGTGAGTCATTTTGCTTTATTCCATCATATTCCAAAGTAAAAGAAGAGTATGTAGTTTAATTTGGGAAATAAAAATATCTTTGATGGTAACAATAAGACTATAAAATACTTTAGACAGAAATGCGACTTATTTTGGAAGAAAGGACATCACTGAAACGAGCTATAATCTTAATTAATCTAAGAGTTTAGTGGCTTTATCTTAATAATGTAGATTACCAAATTTTGTTTCCTGAATGTCTTATTTTTACGATATAACGTGATACTCAACTCATATTTTGTACATTCTTCATTACAACGTGTATCCATTACCCCTTCTATCATAACTTTTATTTAAAAATTTAAAACATCCAACGAGCGTACGTAAAAGTCATTTAACTGCACTTATAGTCCAGCGTAATTTGACTTATGCTTGTGACATGCAGTAGAAACACACGCATCAGTTTAGATATATCTGTTGTTCTATTATTTATTTATTATTAATGCATTATATATATCAGTGCTTGTTAGCCAAATTAAAAAAAATGGCAGGAAAAAAAAAACTCTTCATTCGTTGAGTTTGCTTTGAAAATGACAGAATGAGTAGTTGGGGCGCACGCCTGAGGCTGATGTTCTACTAACATTCGTTGTTGGCTGACAGCTGCAAGTTGAAGGTAATTATGTTTAAAACAGAAAAAATATATCTATGTAAATACGTTGTTAATTATGAAATAACTATTAAAAATATTTTTTAATATTTCTAGTAGTAACTTTTGGATAGCTCTTAGATGTAATAAAATTTGACACAGCAGTCCATAAGAAGGGAAAGAGGTATCACGGGAGATAATTGTGTCTATAATAGATAACACAACCCTATTTATGTGTCACACTAATTATAAAGTAACTAGTAATATGTGTTGTGAAATATGTTTTACAAATGAAAATAAATACAATTTTTATCTATAGTACAAAAAGTTTTCCTATTTATGGAGAGTAATCAAGTACAATAAACACCAAATATTCTTCTTCTTTATATATACAATATGATAAGATATTTTCTACGGCTACTAACACTCCCTTCAAGTTGAATAGTGGGGTCACACACATCCAACTTGCACATTATCAAGTCGAACACCCTTCTTGTGAGTGCATTTGTAAGTATGGCTGCTAGCTGATCATTGGAATTTACAAATAGAAGTTCAACTATGCCATCTTCGATTTTCTCCTTTATGAAACATTGATCAACTTCAACATGTTTAGTCCTGTCACGCTGCACCAGGTTTTCGGAGATATCAATCAATGCTTTGTTGTCACACATTAACTGAGTCAGACATATGTGGAAATCGAATCTTGATCATTAATTGTTTTTTCAGCCATAGAGCCTCCACTACGCCTTTAGCAATCCCTCTGAATTCAGCCTTCACACCGGACAATGCTACCACCTTTTGCTTTTTTACTTCTATAAATGACTAAATTTCCTCCTATCAAGGCGAAATATCCTAAAGTAGATCGTTTATCATTCGGGTTGTCTGTCCAATTAGCATTAGTATACACTCCGAATGTCCATTCTTACAAATACTATGCCCCTTCCTAGTGTACCCTTCAAGTATTTTACTATTCTTATGACTGCCTCTAAGCATTCCTCCTCAGGGTTGTGCATGAACTGCCTCACCACTCCGACTACGTAGACGATGTTTCGTCTGATGTGTGACATGTAAATTAGCTTCCTTACTAACCTTTGGTACCTTTCCCGATCTATTGAACCTTAAGCTTCTGATTTATGACCATAGGATGTCACCTGGTTTCCAGTCCACCATCCCAACATCAGCTAATAAATCCAGTATGTATTTTCATTAGGTTATAAAGATTCCTTTATTTGACCTAAGAATTTCAACTTCTAGAAAATATTTGAGCATTTCAAGATCCTTCATTTCAAACTCCGTGAACAAATTCTTCCTGAGTTGCTTGATTTCCTCTATATGATTCCCTCTATAATCATATGGTCCATATATATGATCGAGCAGGTGATCAAAGTTTCATTTTTCTAAAGAATAATGTATGATCATCAATGCTTTGTCTGTACCCATTTCGTTTCATTGCTTATGTGGATCTTCTAAACCATATACGAGGAGACTATTTCAACCAATAGAGCGTCTTCTTTAATTTATACACACTTTATTTTTTCCAAAATTATCTTAAGAACTCTAGTGGTGCCTCAATATACACCTCCTCTTTTAATTCTCCATGCAAAACGATATTCTTGACGTCAAATTGAAGCAGAGGCTAGTCATTATTTACAGCCATCGAGAACAGTACTTTAATAGTATCAATCTTAGCCAACGGAAAAAAAATATATATCAGAATAATCAATGTGGCAATCATCTTTTTGTATGTTGATGTTAAAATACATAGGTTCTGACAAATATAGTTACAGGTAGAGGTAGCATAGAGTGATGTTGTAGCGAGAACCCATAAGGCCATACAGCGCCGTTGAATCGGCAGGGGACTGCAATGCCCTTCTATCAAGAAGATGAGTTCTTAAGAGGCGCATGCCATTGGCAAAAGAGTTCATATTTGATGAAAAGTAAACATGCCTCAAACTAGTAAGTTCATTCAAGACATTGTTTTAAGGAATTTGGAGTCTTCGAATACTCCGATAACCATAACATGACTTCAATATTAGCTAAAAGTTTCCTCACCAACATCATTATCTCATAATTTAATTATAAAGCTCCAAGGGCGTAACGGATTAGATCATGAGTAGGATACTGAGGGAAATTGATAAATGCACAGTGACTTAATAATTACGTATTATATTTATTTGATTAACGGTAATGAATAAATCATAAGGTAAGAATAAATGGTTACGATATGATAGGGCATGTCTTAAAAAGTTAGGATGAGTATCTATTAAAATTATCGAATTTAACTTTTTTGTGTTTTATTTTTTTAATATCTCATTCAAATCTTCTCACTGAATATATTTGAAATATACTTGTTTTTTCTTCATTGGATAAGTCATAAGAGAATCGCTATGGTTCGTATAATTTAACAAGATGGGATCTGCAGTTGCTCAACTTTATGCATCCCTTTATAATAATATCAATGACATAGATCTGTCAGTGCATGGCATGTGGAACTATTTTTCTTAGGGGTGAACAAAATTTTTTGAAACCGGACCAAAAAACCGAACCGGGCCGATCCAAACCGTTCTAAACCGGACCACAGTCCTAGCAGCCGGTTTTGTTGGTAAGGAAAAACCGAACCGTAAAAGACGGTCCGGTTCCAGTTTTAAAAATGTCAAACCGTGAAACCGGACCGGACCCATTTATATTAATTATATTAAATATTTATATATTATTCTTATTTTTTATTTTTAATATTTTAATTATACCTAAAATATCTAACCGGATGGATGGTCCAGATCCGCTTAAGGCCTTAAGCCTAGAGAAACCTAGAAGGTTCCTTTTTAGTTTTCACAGACTACTGCATTCAATTCATCTCATCCCTCCGCCGTTTCGTTTTCACTTTTCAATTTCGTTCGTCTCCTTCCTTCGGTCCTTCCTTCCCCCCTTTTGCTGTTTTGATTTTGCAAATTTGCAGAATCAATTTCGTTTCGTTTTCAATTTCGTTCGTCTCCTTCGGTCCTTCATCCCTTTTGCTGTTTTGATTTTGCTGTTCTTCTACTTCGAGTTCGACAGATCTTCCGTCTTCGAGACTTCGAGTATTGAATTCAAAGTTCAAACGCTGCTAGATCTTTTGCTGTTCTTCTACTTCGAGTTCAAACGCTGCTAGATCTTGTATTTGATTTTGTTGTTCTTCTACTTCGCGTTCGACAGATCTCTTCTATTCCTCAGGCTCTGTTCTTCTTGCTGCTTGCTGCTGTGCTGCACCATCATCCCATCAACAGCACCTTGTTTTTACTTTTTATCTACATCCACATCCGGTAAATTTATTATCTGGTGGCAAATCTGTTTTTATCTGCATTTTTTTTGCATGCATGTTGATGTATCTAGATTTGTGGATTTTTGATGTTTATTTCTATTATTCGTGTGGTTAAGGGAATGAGTTTGAGAATTTTGATGTATCTAACTTAACTATGTACATTTGCTGAAGAGTGAAGAGTGAAGAGTTTTGTTTGCACTTGCAGGTACTGTGGGTTCGTAGTTTGAAAGTTTCTGCCGCTCAGAGATTCGCTCTTTCATTGGATTATTGGATACAAGGAGTGTTCTTCATCCCTCTGTAGTCTGTAGTCTGCACTATTTTATTTTTGAACTTTTTGAACTATTTTATTTTTGGAATTGCTTTGTTTTTGCTCCGGTGCACTATGTTGTTGTTATGTAAATTCATATAAGTTTCTTTGGTGTTCATCCTATATTCGCTACAGCTGAGCCTCAGCCTACAGAGGGAGCTGACTTGCTCTGCATACCCGTTTGCTCTGCATACCCGTTTGAATTTGCTTTTTCTTCAACCACTAAGGTGAGACATTGTACAAACTGTCTGGTTTATCTATTTGTGTGGTCCTGGTAACCCTAATCAACATTGATGGCTTGCTGCAGTTGGCCAGTTGCTGTTTCTTTTGATACTGCTTATGTGAAATTGTACAAACTGCGAGTAGATTGATTGAGCTCCTAGGTTGGAGATCACCTGGCTAAAATTGTACAAATTGTTGAGGTATGTTTCTTTGTAGCTCTTCCTCTTCTAAGTACATGTGTATGTTTACTTTGTGCATTTATATTGTTTGTGTACAGCTTCTGTGTGACTGCATTATATTGATAATGTGATCTTATCGTTTGCACAGGCAATTGCAGAAGTCCAGTCACGATCCCTTGTGACATTTTGAGTTTCATTTCTGAAACAGGTAATATGGCATCGTTAGCCCAGTCACCTTGTATCTTGTCAGTAGGTAAACATGCTATTGTCCAGCATAGGCAGTTGAAAGTGTCGAAATTATGTAGGCTGTTTAATGGAGTTATTCCCTTGTGTTGGTTGTCTCATGAAGTTAATGAGCTGTGAACAGTGGGTGACTTTATTAAACATCACCTGTGAACAGTGGGTGTTCTGTGTATATGCATAGAACAAGCACATTTTGCACAGGAGAGTTCATGTGGTTAAATAAAGTGAATGTGTTTCTCTTAGGAAACAATCCGTGTGTATTATGAGCTATAATGGTTGAAATATAATATCATATACACTGTAAACATTGTAGATATACTATGTATATCGCTGGACTTGCTGTGCCACCCTTTGAAATGGGAACACTTGACAATATTCGAGCAGAGTGTGAAAGTCGTGGCAAATTGGCAATGTTACACCATTTGCTCCTTGATGTGCTATTCTATATTACATTTTGTAGCTTGTTTGTATCTTGATGTGCTATTCTATATTACATTTTGTAGCTTGATGTAGCTTGATGTGCTACTTTATTGTTCTGTAATTCTCTTATGAAATGCCAGCAGATTTGAAACCGTAAAAAACCGGAACCAAGCCGAACCGAACCGGACCGGTCAAACAGTTTGTTGACCGGTTCTGGTCCGGTTTCGGTTTCTGCATTTCAAAACCGTTCCAAACGGTTTGGTTGGCAACATACGCAAAAACCGGCCGGACCGGACCATGTACACCCCTAATTTTTCTAAATATTTGATCTTCGTTTTGACCTAGTTTATATTTATAAACTTGGTTAATGCACTGGTTCAACCAATCGAGTTGCTAATAACCGATGAAACCCGAGCTTTTTTTTTGGTCTTAGAGTCGATCCGGCAAATTTTTAGAATTGTTAGCATGTGTTTTAGGGAATCATATCACCTGACCCCTTTTAAGGGGTATTAAATGATCACCCGACACGTGACACATAGGGAGGTGAGGCTGGGTGCAGGTGACTCCCACCCAGCCTCACCACCCTCTGTGTGCCACGTGGCAGGCGGTCCCAAGGGGAATGAGGGGCGAAAAGGTCAGAGGATCCCGATCCGTGTTTTAGGGCTAATAAATCCATTTTACTTGGATGTAAAAGGATGAGACCTCAACTCCTAGAGTTTCCAACACGTCAATTTTACAAGATAGTGTGAAAGACATAAATCAGATATTTAATGGACTATTAAATAAAAAAACCGATCATTGATGTACACTAGAAATCCAACCCAAACCCGTCCTAGTTATTTTACTAAACCAAATGTGAGAACGGAAGACATACATATATATATGTAGCTCTTTTAACCATGGTGTTACATAGCACAATGAATAAGAACAATTAGTATAGTTAGTTCGACCTGCTTGTTGGGCCAATTGACTGCTATTCAGCCCGTTAGCACTAATGAACCAGTTTCTACATAACTAAAATATGCAGTTATCTATAGATCTCCTTAATTGTGACCAGGACCAGGTCGCCTATGTTTCATGTCATCAAGGATTAGGCTGCGGGAGGTATCACTTCACCTTCGATAACATTTTTGCCTCTTTTTTCTTGTCTTACCTCCTATGCGGACTACTTTTTACCTAATTGTACAGTCTTCTTGCAAAATTAGGTGTTGCGTGATGAATTCTTACCGATCCTTAAAAGGTGAGAGGATCCGCACTGATTAGACCGAGTTTAATAACTACAACAGCGTGATTGACATACCTCTGCTAATTTGATTTGGAAATAATATTTGTATGTGCTAGGCCAGTAAATTATGAGAATTGTTTCACTAGAAGGGACAAGACCTCAACTATATTCATGTTCTCCAATGGGCAACTAACATGATAGACAATTATTTGATGCCCAAAAGAGAAACACAAAAAAAAGGTGAGAGAAATATATCTGCAGATATATATAGCTAAAAGCAAATGACACAAAGTTACTAAAAAGAATAGAAAATAAATTCATTCAATAATCATATACATGAGACTCCATTAAAAATATAAGATTTCGGTACAAGAGTCATGAGTATCAGAATTAACGACCACCACAAGACATGGATCCTAAACTCAAAGCAAATGTGACAAATATAAATCAACAAGCGAAAAAAAAAATAAGAACACAAATATGCTCTCCAAAAGAAAAACTAACATAACGTAAGAAAACAAATAAATCTCGGCCGTCAATAAAATAAAATCTCCACATCGATACCCTTCATGCCTCCACGTCTCATAAAATCATTGCTTTACATGAAAGCCGCAGCGATGAGTGCTCCACTGAGAGCAGTCCCACCGATAACGGCGCGGTGAACCCACCCATCAATAGAGGACCCACTAGGAGGAGAATCAGCCGCCGGACCAGCAGCCGGAGTAGAAGCTGCGGGTGCCGGAGTTTCGGGTGCCGGTGCCGGCGGTGAGGAAGCAGGGGTGGGAGTTGCAGCAGCCGGGACAGGAGATGGAGTTGGAGTGGTAGACGTCGGAGCCGGCGCCGGCGCCGGAGTCGGTGCAGGAATAGCCGGTGCGGGAGTTGGAGAGGCGGTTGGTGAGACTTTTGGGGATGCTGCTGGTGCCTGAGCTAAGCAAGAACTTGCGAAAAGAGCTAAGAGAATGAAAAGCTTCATTGCCATATTTCTAATTAGGTGTTTGATCTAGAGAAATGGGATGAATCTCTCTCTTTTTTTCTCTTCAAAAAGAGTGAGGAAAAAGGAAAGAGAGAGATTTTTGAGAGACAAGATTGGATGGGAAGGACTGTGAAGAAAGGATATATATATAAAGAAACCACAACGGAAAGGAGAGCTGGAAAGGGTCTCGGTCCTCTTTGTCTTTATCTTTTTCTTCCTTTTCGCGGTTTTGGTTAAAGAGGGGCGAGGGGAGTGAGGGGGGGGGGGGGGGGGGTTAGGACCCCTCACCGCAAATCTCTCACCCCACGCATCAATGTGCGATACGTGCACCCGCATCTAGCTTCACCACCTATCCCTACCGCGGTGACGTATAAGATGACAGAAATGAGAGGCAGAAGATCATACCCGTGAGAGGGAGGGTTGTTTGGCTGTGTTGTTGTGTTTAAGGTCGGGTTTGATCAAAATAATATTAAGAAAACAGAAGATTCGAAATGCACCAGGGGTCTTTCAGTTCTCAATCATGCAAATGCATGTGAAACCAGATCATACGACATTTTTAATTTGGGGAATACTTCCAATCAAAAGGACAAATCCATTTAATGGGTATTTACTGTTCTAATTCCATAAACTTGCATAAAGAATGTAAATTAAAAATTTAACAGTTTTTTAGATTACTAAATTTGGAAAATACTTTTGTTGAGTGTGTGTGTGTATATATATATATATTTGTGTCTAGATGTATGTATATCAAATATTCGATAATTTAGTAGAAACGACTGATCTATATGCTCAACTTTACGGCAAAAAGACTTGAATATTGTTGTGTGTATATGTTTGGGGTGTAGGTTCTTGCAGATAGGTAGAAAAAGTCGAAGAAGATAGAAAGTGAAAATGAAGAAGAAAAAGAAATGGAAGGGATACACCCTGAAAGTTTCAGATAAAAATTTGATCCTGTTTGGAATTCATGCTCCTTGAAGATTGGAACATGCTATGCAATATGTGCACTAGCGGAATAAAGATTTACGGTTGAATCCACTCCGAAAATCACACACGAGAGTCTATCATTATTGGCTGTTCGGCAACCACTCAAAAACTGATAGATCAGAGGTGTGCGACATTAGAATAGTCAAAGGGATTTATACGTTATCATGAGGTCAGCCTTTTAAGTTACACTAATAAGGACGGCCTAGAGGTATCTGACGAGGACAAAGCCGACACACTCTGAAAGACTAGGTACAACTAACTTGGCATCTCTTAGTCAAAAACGTTTGTCCATCCGAGTGAGCAAGTCAACTGCTCAAGTCCAAATAAACAGTAAGTCAATGTGGCATAGGGCCACAGGACAACCCCTCGACATTGGCTCGAACTTCATGTCGTCACCAGTTGTCATGTCGGTCTCAACCAGTTGTTCTCAGAAGGTTTTACCTCGCCGCAAGTGTCAGGTCAGCCCCGCTAACAAATATATAGAAATCGAGCCAACCTACCTCAGCTCCGCCAAACCAACCCACTCGACACCAGTAGCTTTACCATGCAACGCGACACATGGCATCATTTGGGGACTATATACAAGCATGATAGAACACATGCAGGACACACATGCATTCGCCAATCAAAACATGAAAAAGGAGTAAACACTGTTCAAAACAAGGCATGCTCATGTTGAGAGAGAAGAAGGTAAAAAATATTCTTCTCAAATTATACTACATTCGAAGAAAGAGACACGTGCTCCTTAAAACTCCAAAAAATATTTAGCTACCAATCATGAATACGTCCACAACTGACTGCATCCTCGGAGGGTTTTCGTGAGAGTAACAACTTCTGAACCTCTAAATGTAGTTCATCTTTGTATGATAAATCGGCCAAACTATCTGTTTTACCACCGGAATCAAACGTGCAATTCAAAGAATGAGTCGAACCTCATCTGACAATTACCTGTGTCTTTGAAATTTTGCATTTTACGAATGATATTAACCATGCCTGTGTGTTCACTAAGAGCCCTATTACATGTGATCGAGACACAGTTTGACATAATTTTCATTATAGGTCATCAAGAAACAACCTGTGTTAGAAGTATGGTTGTGTACATCTGATCTTCTATACTCTGCCATAAACGTAAGCTTCTAAAACAATATGGTAATATTATTATTGTTGTAGTATTATTATCAGTTATCACTAATAGTTAGAACGGATCGTAAACCCTTCCTAGCGTTGCACAAAGAGAAAATTGATTAATGACTAAAACACCCAAGGAGTATTCGGTAGTGTGTCATTTCCATGGAAAGGGTTAGTAAAATGTCAAACTTATCCAGATTGGTTGAATTTGGAAAGACGTGTACTTGCGCAATCATTGGCTAATAAATTTGCAATAATTCCAAGATCCACAGGAAGAAGCCTTCTATTTCGTACCCACATGCCTGTCTTCCTGTGAAGATTTTCTAACTTCCATCTATCCTGGGGTTTCACATCAAAAAAATCGTAAAGAAAAAATTAGAAAAAGAAAATACTTCATTTTCTTCATAGAAAAATGACCTTTTTAGCGCTTGTCTCTTTACAAAATAACCTTACATCTCTTTCGCTTTCAAATTTGACTTTCACATGAGTATTCAATAAACCACATCAGAAATATTAAATTATATTATCTTAATTCAATATAAAATATATTTTAAAAGAGGGAGAATAATGTCTTATTTTTTTTAAAAATATTGTGTTTATGTATTTTGACAAGTGATTCTCGACACCTCCTTTAATTTGAGTTTTATACTCGTTTTGCTTTTAGCTAAAAGTAACTAAATTTTGGTTTCTGTTTTAATCTAAGAACACAGAAGCTCAAAAAGTGGAAAGAAAAATATAGAGGATCTAAAGGGTTGTTCCGCCTGAAACCTGAAATGTAAGGTATAATTAAAAAAAAAGTCATTTTTCCTTTTCATTTTTACCGAATACGGTATACTGTGTGTACTATATTTTTTTTGTATGTCACTATATTTTTTTTGGCTGTTTAAGGGACGAAATGGTCAACAGGAAACATGATAACTTTTTTAGTGTGGAAAGATAAACCTGATTATAATTTCTATCCAGCAATTATACACAATCTGCGGGATTCTCTAACAAAAAACGCGTCCTACATACATAATTTGTTATACCACTAATGTGGGCCAATTCAACGTGATAAGAAAGATAAACTATTCCAGCACCAAGTTAATTATGTTATCTAATATGGTTTAATTAGCTGTCCAATGTAGCCGTTATAGCTGAACAGGTTATTGGTGAGAGAAAATTATAAACAACCCCATGTGAATCCACAACAACCAACATTGTTTATTTCACAAAATACAACACTAAAATTTTTGGACTATGTGCTTGAAAGACGCTTCTCCAACACATGAGTATGGTTACGTACATCCGACCTTCTATATCCGTCATAAACGGAACTCTTTAAAGCAATAGAGTTAATGTTGTTGTTGTGTTTGAACGCGCCCGCAAGTTGCAATATTGAATTGGCTAAACCTCCCATAAGATTACCACCAACCTCCAATAAGTTATTATTGGACAACCTGATTAGGGATTAATCAAATTGGCTAGGTTGAAACCACAGGTATTAAATTCGACTTTTGTTAGACATAGTCTTTTGTTTTATTGTTGGTTCATACTTTGCAACCTCTATCATGTAACTTGTACATCACGTATGGTATGTCATATAATTTGTGCATCACGTATGGGGATGGTATTGTTTTACTTTTTACGTTGTATATGACATTTATATTGATTTTGAAATAACAAGTAAAAGAAATGAAAAGACTTGTATGATGTATCAAGTCAACAACAACACATATCCAGTATATTCCAATGATATCAAAAACTATCGTTAGTGTGTGACGAGGATGAGAGACAGACGAACAATAACTCCATCCCAAATGATAGAGAGTTTGCTTTCAACGAGATCTGCAACTCTATGTATATATGTATAGACAAGTAATAAAAGAGAAATAATAAAAGACAAAAACAAATGATATTTCACGGATAAGATCGGAGGTGGCATTGATGCAATGAGACGTATGTGATAATATACATATGGCGGCATTGACTCTTTCAACATTAAAAACAGGTGGACATACTTCTTTTCTTTTCTTCTTTTGTGTTTATGGGTTCGTACGTGATTACTAAAATACATACTTTCTCCGTTATAAATTTTTGATATGGTTGATTTTTAACGTAATATAAATTACACTATATTAAAAAATATACTGTAACAATATTTTCAGAATAAAGTAAATACTATTTAATACATCTAACAATCTTTTAAATTGTGACAACATGTAAATAACGGAACATTTTGATTATACATGGGACATTCTTTACTAGTAAAACTAAATTAAAGGAAAAGAGAGAGAACCGTGATTGATACTGACTGCGAGATTTTATGTTTAATATTGATTATTTATATTGTCTGACATATATGATCATTTATTTCAAATGGCATATCTTGCCCTGTGTCATATAAAAGAAATTAATATGGAATAGTTTTAAATACTTCCTATAAACCCGATCCCAAGTTGCAAAACGCATCATGAGCTATACTATCTCTGTAGGATAAGGGCTAAGTCCTAAGAAATTTTCTCTTCTTTTTTTTTTTTATGTTGACAAGGGGTAAAATGTCTACATAAATAGATCAGCGGGATGCTTGTAACTTTGGTTTATTTAATGAATACTAGATATCTGCAAACGTTCCAATAAATAATGCGTCTATCTATCAATTTTTTTATCATTAAGCACTTACCTGGTTACAAATTTACATGTCCGTTATTGCGTCTGTTATTTTACATATATCTCCATTATATAAAAATAAACAAAACTTTAGAAAACCCAGAGTATAGTTCAGTCGGTATTCGTACTTGTAGATTGTTTCAGGTGCAAGTTTGAACTAGAACACCCACAGAGTATGAGCAATAATGTTATCTGGGCCTGAAAACCATAGAATTGAATCCGACCCAATTGAGAGATGGGTTACAGTCCTAGTTTGCAGGGGCTTTTTATGTGGATTGTTTTGTAATATTTTATTAATTTAAAAGATTGATGAGTTTTTAATTTATATATTCTATGTAGTTCTATGAGCCTCAAATAATAAGAGCCCCAAAATTCAGAGGACTAGAGATTTGTTTTTTTTTTTTTAATCCTGAAACAAAACTTTAGAAACATAAAACAAGAAAAGAACGTAGGATCCAGCTGGTGTTTTGTTTTACCTTTACCGAGTACAAGATATAGACGATATATATTATCTTTCTATAGCCACCTCATCATCTTAAAGAATATGTAGAATAAAAGGGTAGGCGAAAGCTGTCGAGCACCATTTCAAACTTATTTTACAATGAAATGGAGGACTGATGTTCACAAATATTGTACAAGTAAAATTAAGAAGGAAAAAATAATTCTCAACTATCCTTACATATTGGCGTTTTCTTTTGTCCGAAGAGATGGATGCATCTTCCTGCATAATTCCAACCAAAGAAACTACAAATGTGGATTTTGCTTTGCTGTCAAGGCATATACAACCCCAAGCATGCAGGTACAGCTGCCGGCTAAGAAAATTACAATAAAATAAATAGTGATATGCATTACATGTATATATTGACGAAGTCATAGCAGACAATTAAACACTTTTTATATAATTTTTTATTTTATAGATGTCATTTTTTTTTTTTTGGAGAGTTAGCTGCAATTTGTACTCCTTTTTCCGTGACAAATTTTGCTAATTTAATATTTTAACTCTTAGAGCAAAAGGTACACTCTGGTCCTGAAGATCCCCACGACCCTAGCCTAAGGAGCATTATAGAATATGCAAATCAAAAGCCTGTTAGGTTGGATGAGGACTTACGCAGTGACTAACACGAAATGTCTCCCTACAAACTAGACCTTCAGCCCTTGAAGATGAGAGGATTTTTCTCGGTGGGTGATGGGGGATGAGCGAGGGGGTGTGGTTGTCGAGGGAGAAAACCATACGCTTCATTAATTTTCCTTTGCCTAGACACTTTACCAAGCTCTTCAACCCTACGAAAAGTTACCTTTTGCTTTTCTATGTTGCCTTTCAAAAAAGGTCATATAGACTTTCAAGTTTTCTTTCTTAGTTCATATAGCTAAAGGTTCAAATTGTAAAAACATATACATAAGCTTATAAATTTTGAGTACGACAGATTATCCATCTTTTGGGTACTACCATTTGTCAATAAAATGTCTAGTATAGTCGAAGCAAGAAAAGGTTATTAAATATTCCACTCTGAAAAACATTGTTGCATCTGATCAGATACCAAGCTAGTCAAATTTATTTAAAATCAAATTGTCAAAGTATTTTACATATTATTCATTAGTTATTGGTCATATATAAATGATGTGAAATACGATTTTGGCAAGCTATTCTGGTAATTGCTTTAAAAGTTTAGTCTGAATTATTTTTTAACCAAATACTAGTTTAAGTAAGCGTAATAATTTTCAAAACGGAAAGAGTATAATCTTAAGTCAGACTGCATCCAGAGGAGTTTACTTTGTCCTTTTCTTTTTTTTTTCTTTGCAATGGTTATAAGCGTATGCTGTATGAAGATTGACTATATCTCGAGGTTTATAAGCTAAAAAAAATGATCCTTACAAGCATTCTAGAATTTTCTGATGAGAATATTGCTATTAAGTAGGAAATCTTATAATGATTCTTACAAGCATTCCAGAATTTTCTGATGAGAATATTGCTATTAAATAAGCAAATCTTGTGATGATCAATTAGTATATTTTACCAACTGATTATCATCTAATTAAAAATATAATAATATTGACGAACATTTTTATTTGTATACTCGTTATTGTCAAATTTCAACTATTTTTTATTTTATTGATTTTAAATATATAATAATTATTATTGACTACGATAAAGTTTGTACATGAATATCTCAATCGATTGCTGAATGTATACCATGTAAGATTTTGAATGATTTGTTGTTAATTGTGCACTGGTTTTGCAATTAAGTATACCCAGTAAAGTTGGCAATAAAAAAGTAGCCGAGCTGTCTAAATATTTAATTTAAGTTGACTTTGCACTTGTTTGTTTATGTTTTACCGTTGTTTTGCATTACATGCACATATACACGTTATGTGTATTTTAATATCGAAAGTCTCTTCTTTGTATTCTCTGAATTCCTTCACACACTAGCAAATCATATCTCTATTATTATGTCATTTATGCAGGTATATCTAGAGCCGGAGGTATCACTAGAAGCAGACTCTCTATCTCTTGGGACAGAAGTATTGTTTGGCTAACACTTACCCTCTCCAGATACTAACAATAGCTGTTGCTGTCGTTGGGATATACTGGATACGGATGATGATGATGATGATTACAGTCGGAATGGGAAAGGCAAAAGAAAAATAGTTTGAACTTAACTTCGATAACTAGATAATGTAAGATTTAGTCACTAAAGTTAAGATTCTTACTAATCTTCTTTATTTTCGGGAATCAAAATCCATGTACTTCTTTTATATGTTATTGTATCTTAACTTAAGACTCGATTGTTTTCAGCAATAGATGTTTTAAGAAAAAAAGTGGTTGTTTTACACCTCAATATGTGTCCACACAATTTTAACCCATAACATATTGGAGTAGAGAAACATAGACCCGCATATTAGGTATATTTGGAGTAGGAAAATATCCATCCTAAAAAATTTGCATTAAAAGCGTTTAAGAAAAATGGTAAAATCAAAATTTACGAATTACTTAATGTGAAAAATACATAGTTGTCTTAATTATGAACAAAGCGCCCATTTAACCGTCAGTCCTAGTTAAGGTTGAGAAGTTACATACCTTAAGCTAGACCTCGTTTTAAGGTTTATTGATTTAAAATAAAATTAAGGTTTAGGTTATGGTTTGGTTTCGTTTCTGGTTTACCTAATTCAGGTTTGTGACCTTTCCACCCAAAAAAACAAGAGAAAAAAAAAAAAAAAAAAACCAAGTTCACGTTTTTCTCTTCCAATTCTGCTTAAGATGTGTAGTATAAATACTTTGATGCGTTCTTGTCACATGTACCTTTTCACGATTGACTCCCTTCCACTCTTTGATTCCTGATATTCCATCGCCAGTACATATTCCAATGGTTCGAAGTAGGTGGATTCGAAAGGAACGTCGAGGGTTCAAACTTTGAGGAAGTTAAGAATGTTTGAACTTTTCCCAGGCTAGCTGTATAATGTGAGAGCAATATTGGCCCGTGGAATGACCTGATAGGTTGCAATGCCAACCCGTCGGTTGTTTCTTCCGTGCCAATTGACTCCTTGTGCTGTCCATGTGCTATGACAAACTTCTACTAATGAGTCTTAGGAACCTGATTTACATCTCTAATACTTCTTTGTGGGACTGGGGGTGGCGAGTCCCTTAGTGGTTGAGATACAATCTTTTTGATTCCTGATATTCCATTTCAACCCAGACCATATTCCTCGTTTTTCTTAAATGTTTCGGAGCGACTGGCTCTAATGTGTAAGCTCTTATATTCTAGGTATACAACTACAATAAGATTGCTTATGAAGTATACTTGAGTTTGTAGTAAAAGATCTATGTTGCTAAAGTATTTAACATGTTTAGGATGCAAGTTTATAAGTCAGATTTAAACCCATGATGATTAGAGAGAGAGAAATAATCTCAAATAGTGATATTGAAGATACAAAAAATTAAAGACATAAGAATCCTTATGTTTCTTGCGTAAGGAGTCTCATGTGTGTTTAGGGTTTTACGCGTTGGGTTATTGTATACATTATTAAGGTGATAAATATATATTTAAGATATCCAGTTATGAACTACTGGAAAGCGGCAAAATAAGTCTTAATTTTACACAAAAATAAACGCTACATTCTCAAATATTGCAAATCAGATCAGGAGGAGGTTGTTTGGTATTCTCACTCTGATTTTGGATGCCAATACGATCTCAAGTTCATTTCAGGCTATATATATACATCTGCTAATTGAAGGGACTACATGGGATTTTGGACACACATTTGTAGTTTCTCGCATTTTAGAAGCACTATTGTAGCATTTTATAAGGCATTTAATTATAAAATATGGTTGTAAAATTTTGACATAAGATCCAAGGATAAAGTAAGGATTAGGATTGAAAGGTCATGAGTGCGACAATAAATTGTAAATATTCCAGTTAAAGCAAAAAGTTATCTAAGTTGCACGTAAATGATTGAGTTTTGCGTTGTCTAAAGAAACGGTTAGGTGACAAGTGTCTAAAGCACAATAGATAAACTCTTTACTTGTGGATTTGCTTATAAAGTGGTAATCACCAAAGCTCTTTTATAAGCATACTACTGTTTTGATGTTTATTATTTGAGGATATTTCAGTTGAGTAGGAGCTTGTGTCTTGATGTTCATTTAGTGAAAGACACATTCTATAAGGTTATTAAGGTTTTGTGTATTTTTACAGAATACGGTTTAAAGTTCGATTACTCTCTGAACTTTGATCTTACTAAGGATGACTAGATCAAAATAAACACGTTGTAGTCATATTGTATGCAATTTTTATGCTTTTTTTTTTAAAAAAAACACATATCTTTTTATTAATTTTCGAGCCCCCTTTTTCGGTGGTGGGAAACTGCTTACAAAATATGGGCTCTTTCTTTTTGAGCCTCATTTAGTATTCTACCATTTTTGAGCCATATTTTGTGGTTTACAGCTGGCTTTCTCTTTTCTTGCCTTTTCTCTTTCATGTTCTCAATGTCTTCATTGTTTTGTCCGTCAGAATGCTTCCCTGCACATATGGCGGAGTTTCTTTTGCATTTGAGAAGGCTATGAGTTTGTTGTTCATCATCCCGTGTTGTGCCAAGTTATGTGCTGCTGAGTTGGTTTCCCTATGGCAGTGCTTTACCGTTATCCCTTTTTCTTCCATCAGTCTCTTTATCCTTGCTATTGTTTCTTCCAGTTGGAGTTTTGCAGATCTGGGTTCTATTTTGAGATCTTTGTTTTTGTTTTGCAGTTTTCTTACTATCCCTTTGCAGTCTGTTTCGATTTCAACCTCCTCTGTCTTGTATCGCATTTTTCTTGCGAATATGCAGTAGTATAATATGGATAGCATTATGGTTTGTGCTTCTGCTAGTGTTGGGTTTGTCACCGGTAGATGAAAGGAGATTGCATGCTTCATTTCTCCTTGTGAGTCTCTCATTATTGCTCCTCCTGCGGCTAGGTTTCTCCCTATCGCTGCATCCATGTTTATTTTGAGTTTCCCAGTGGGGGGTTGTTCCCATTTTAGTATTTTTGCCGTTTTGACTTGCAGTTTGGGTGTTATCCCTGCATCAATGAGTGTCTGTGAGTTGCTTGCTATTTTGGTCCCATTTAGTGTCATGCACCAGTCTCTGATGTCATTTTTGATTTGTGCCTGTATTCCCTCGGTGTTCCATTGTTTGTCTTCTTTGATTACTTTGTTGTATTCTTTCCAGATGTTCCATGCTATGATCCCAGGCGTTATTTTCTTTAGTATCCCTTCCATGTTTTGTTCTGATCCTTGTAGCCACCATGCTATCAGATATTGTCTGAGTTGTTGTCTTTCAGGTGTTGGCCCGTTTAGTATTCCTGAATAGTAGGTCCATATTGATTTTGTTTCTGAACATTGTAAAAATATGTGTTGTTGTGTTTCTTCTCCTTGTTTGCAGATTGGGCATCTTGTGGGGTGTATGGTCTTGAATTTTGAGATGTTGTCTGCCATTGATAGTGATTTGTTTAGTAGTTTCCATAGAAAGATTTTGATGCTCCCTCTTTGCTTTTTATGCCACAGCAGTTTATGTGATATCATCGTTGGGCTTGCATTTCTGGTGTCTTCATACACTTTTTTGAGAGTTATTTTTTCTTTGTCTTCATATCTTTCCTTGCAGAAATTGTTCACTGAGCATATTCTCTTTCAGCTTTGAGAGTCTGTAGGTTTGGTTGTTGTTTTTTCTCTTTTCCCCGTACTTTTTGTTCATGTACTGTGCCCAGATGCTTGTGTTGCTTTGATATTTCTTCCAAATTTTGCATGAATAGGCTTTTTGTATGGGTTCCAGACTTCTAATACCAAGACCTCCCTCTTCTGTGGGTTTTGTGAGTGTTTTCCATTTCTTCCAGTGATGTATGCAATTTTTATGCTACATCACTACACTTGATCCACATATACAGCCGGACTGGCATATGTGACAATTGTTGGATTCACTACAGCTTGGTGGCACAAGCTGCTTTGATCCTATATATGTTAGCTTTGTTGATGGACCAGATTGGAGATATTTTATATTAATAGCGGATTTCTTTTGAGTTCATGAGGTTATCATGTTCTTAATTAAATATATATTACCTAAGTAGGAGATATTTGGGTTATTATTTAATAATAATCTAAATTATGAGTTTACATATGTTTATTTATTCTCTATTATATTAACGAATCCAAATAAAAGTGACTACTTGGTTTAGGTTGTATTTTGAATATCATATAAAGTGTGGACACTTAAAGTGTATATACCCATATGGTTAATATATAATTATTATGATGGACAATGTTATATATTATAAATAAGGGGGTTATGGTCCGAAAAACACACAATAAGTTTTTTTCGGTTCCCATTAGCAAGAAAGAGTAAGGGTTTTGACATGCTGCTTTGGAAGATCTGATTCGAAAGCCACGACAAACGTATCTATAGATCTAGGTATGTTTCCAGTTTAGTTTTGGAACTATGTTTATGATGATTTAGTATGTCTGCGATCTTATTTATTCAATAGTATTGGCAATTATGTTCCATCCTATTTCATCTCAATTGTGATTTTTTGTTTTTTATTTTTCTTTCTAAAATGTTCAGTCCTACTTTATTGTTTTTACCTTTGATGGTCTTATGTTTTGATCATTTTATCAGCGTCCGATACTCCAAGCCCAAGAGAATCTGTTGCCTAAACGTATCTTTTAAATCTTAACCATAGTCTCTGAAGGAGTCTTTTTACCGCATAAAAGACTTGGCATATCTCTCCACTTTGGGATTCTTGCTTCAGTTGTATGATAACGTCCTTAGTGATTAATAATTACGTATCCACTATATTATCTTCAATAATACTTCTTTCCTCTCAAACTATAAATCTATTTCGATTTTTTAACATTGTATAAATTACAGCATGTTAAAAAAAATTAAATAGACTTATACTTTAAGGCGGATAGAATATTAATGTTAAACAAACGCCTGAAGCTATCTCTAGTCTGCCAAACTCGAATTCCCTAAGACTTAATTTTTGATCTACTGATTGTGAAGTCTTTTGTCTCTAATGTATCAGTCTTACTTTCAAGATTAGGGGTGGCAATACGATAACACGATCCAAACCTGACACGCTCCTCACGGGTATGGGTATAGCCTTGGCGGATTTCGTGTCCAAATCGGATAAGACCAGAAACTTGCCCGCTAAGAATGGGTTGGGTCCATGTACACCCGCGAGTTACCCATTTATATCCGTTATACCCGATTTTTTAAATATATTTTAAATATAAATTATATTTTATTAAAGTAAAAATTGTAAAATAAAAAAATCCTCAAACCTAAAGACATAATCCATGATTCCCAAATTCTCATTTCCTTCCTTCTTACCCTCTGCTCCCCGCCGTCCCTATTCACCATTCTCCATTTCTCATCTCTTCATTCACTCTTCACTCTTCTCAATTCTGACTTCTCACTTCTCACTTCTCACTTAAGCGGCAACCGGTAAGCAAACAGTCTTGGTTCTGTTCCGACAAAGTTGGTGAAGCCGAATGAGAGGACGAAATTCATTACAAACGGAAAAGGACATTGTAGAGATGGAGATGATTCAAAGTTATGACTTAATTTTTATTCTCTAAATTTTGAAATACTGTCTGTCTGGAGGATTTCCATTAGGGACACTTTGTCACTGTTACCGTCCTCATCCTCCTCGCCGAAGATACTCCTCTTTTCTCCCTTCTTTTTTCGCATGACTTTCCACCTTCTTAAGATTCATGTCAATACACCTTATCTTAACATATATTCTTTTTGTGTATTTGTTTTGTTAAATGATGGATTCTTATTTTTGATTTTGTATATTTTTCTTATGGATCATATTGCTGATTATATGTTAAAACTATTTCTCTTATAATTTTATGTTATAATTTCATCTGGTAAAATATTGTTGTTCTTCTGGTTATAGCAATGTTCTTCATAAAATATTGCGTCACGTCATGGGTAAAAATCGTATACCTGAAAAATACATGAAATGACCCCTACACGACCTTAAATATTTGTACTTGTCAAGTTTGTGGGTATAACTGATACACGACACGAAACCTGACATGTACATGTTTGAGTATCTACTTCTATACACGCGAAGCAAACGAGTAAGGTATAATTCAGATACTTTGATACCCGAAATCCAAAAAACACAAAACACGACCTGTTTGTCATTCTTGTTCAAGATCAATACCGACTCATTCCATAGTCTCAACTATGAAAACAATATCATATGAAGACAACATATTTCATAGGACTTTCTCATTAACGGGCCCAATAAGCTACCCATATTGGTTAATCTAAAAAGGCGAGGCGTTAAAGTCAACCTTTTATGTAGGCCTATTAGGAAATTGTTGTAGTCATTCTGGAATGGTCTTTAAATTTTCCATCATCTTTATACGTGTCTTTGATTATTCTGAAACATTCTATTGTAAGTTGTAATATCTTTCTTACAATAACTCTACATATGTTTTTTCGAAGAATTCTCTCATATGCTTCTTTACTACCAATAAATAAATACCATGCGTGAGTTCTACTGTCACAAATTGCTAAAAAGAGTAGCAATAAAAGCATACGATTCTCATTTGATTTTGAATTAATGTGGGAAAATCTGTTAAATTTCTTGATTAATATATCCTACTTGCCAAAAATAAAAAATAAGAAGAAAAAAATATGCTATCGGCTAGCGCTACCTCTGCAGTCAAGATCAATGTGTTGGTGTGATCAGGCGAAGTCAAGTCAAGTTGGCCTATGCTTGCATCAGGTACAAATTAAAGCATATAAATATAGTCTTTGTTTCTTTCCATTTCTAATGTAGTTAAGAACATTTTATTCCTTGACTTTGGAATATGATGGAATAAAGCAAAATGACTCGTTAAATTGAACGTGCTTCTTATATTGTAAACTAACAGTTGATTAACACAACTTAATGCAATTTTTATTATGGTCCATCGAAAAACAATCTCTGCGTGTTTCTAACACATGAGTATGTTTACGTACATCCGATCCCCCATACTCTGTCATAGACAAGAGCTTCCAAAGTAATGAGGTAGTATTGTTGTTGTAAATATAACCTTTGCTTCAGACATAATTACTGCAGCTAAACATCAACTATATGAGTTCTAGTAAAGTATCTCTCAATTATTAATACTTTCAACAACTTATCATACGTCTCAAAATATCACCTTAGATTGAGAAACATAAAGATCAGACAATCAAAGTAATGGGCTTCCTACAAGGATTACAAAGGTACACAACTAACAATATTCCATGCATGAAACCTTGAGCTACACGGAATTGCATGCTTGCAAAAAAGAAAGAAAAGATGAAACCTGAAAATGAGAAATAGAAGTCCTTGCAAAAAGTCATCCTTATGCATTATCTAATTACCCCGAGAAGTCAAAATTAAGGATTTGATTGTTGAATTTAATGCCACAATATTGCATTTATAGAATACTCTTATCTAATTTTTCCCCTATTTGTACCGCATTTAGGATTTTTTTTCTTATTAAAACTACAACATCTTTTCAAATCTCATGAAGATAGAAAAATTAGAAGCCATTAAGAATTTATTTAAAAATCATGTGGTAATTGTTAGGTCCTAACAACAAAAATCATTGTTTTTATGAAAATCAGAAACTAAATGGTGAATATCTTAAAAGAAATGGATACTGATCGAAATCTCGTTATACTAATTTACTACAACTTTGCATATGATTACCGACTAAATTTATCAAAAAAAAAATAAAAAATAAAAAACCAAGCAGGACCAGTTTAGATTTGATAAAACCCGGTTCCAATCTGACATTTCCGAGTTGTTTTTCCTACCACTTATCTCTCGTAAGAGAGTGACTACTGCTAGCCTATCATTCATTTTTTTAAAACCTGAGAAGCTCAAACTTGAGTCTTTAAAATAAAGAGTAAAGTAAATATAAGGTTTTTATCATATCGTAAAGTAACTATTAATTGATATAAATTGACGCAATTTTCATTATAAGTAATCGGAAAACAACTTCGGTATGTTTCTAACAAATAAATATAAATTGACACAATTTTCATTATGAGCCATCGAAAAACAACCTCGGTATGTTTCTAACAAATAGATATGGTTGAATACATCCGATCCTCATACCCCGTCACAATAGAAAGCTTCTAAGACAATAGTGTAATGTTGTTGTTGATCCTATCACTAAATACTAAACACATCAACCACCATTTCTTTTTACCCCATCATTAACCTTAATTTGTTTTTCTTTCAGGTGTGATGAAAGGGGTTTCTTTTTCTCCTTGAGCTCCATCCTAGTCACCGTTTTTCCCGATCCCCCATGGCCTAACCGGTATCTCATTTCGCCAACATCTTCATTTTTCAGGAAAGAAAAATACGTTTTGAACTACGCCTATTCTGTTTCCAAAAAAAAAAAAAAGAAAAACACTACGCCTATTCAAGAACGTTCTAAGAAAGTTCGTTCACCAAACCTCAACACACAGAAAAAAGGAACACACAGCAAATACCACGCGTCACCAAAAAATTCGAGAAAAATTTCTTTTCGTTCCGAGAGAGCCAACATAAGTAGGCTAATTTTCACTTTCCCATAAAGAAATGGAGCAGCCGGCGAGCGGTGGGACAAAGGAAGAACCAGCCAACATTGAGCGGGCCGATTCCGGTGACGGTGCTGATCAGCATAACCCTGCGAAAAAGGATCCGAAGACTCCCGGAGAAATAAAGCTTGAAGAATTGAGATCAAAATAATGAGGGGACAGTAAAGGTGGAGAATGATGACGCTAAAAATGTGGAAATTAATGACAAGAAGGAAAGTAGTATTAATTTAAATGATAAAAAAGAGACCAAAGGTGGAAGCAACATATCGGCGAGTCTGACAGACGTAAAATCGAAGAAATCAGTACGGTGGGATGAGGATTTGGTGACCGAACCCTCCATTACGAGATCACCTGAGGACCGCGGATCGCACCAATATGTTTCTTATTTACATTCCTCTGATGATTCGCCGCCCTTTAATTTCAAAGGTCAGGTTTCTTCTCTTTGCCTATGTAAGTTTTTACTTTTCTCCTTTTTTTTTGCATTCTTTATTTTGATTGCTTCTGCTTTTGGTGTAAAATGGGTATGTTTGACCAAGTTTTGTTCTGTTCATCCACTGTCAACTTATGGATTTTGATCACTTTTGTGTTTTAACTTAAATTGTCAGTTTTGTGCTTGATGCAATTGGAAATTTTCCATTTCATGGGGAAAAAATTCCTGGAAATGCTTGAACTAGTCTGCATATTCATTTTGTGGCATGTTTCGATTGTCAGAAACTATGGAGAGTGTGAAAGACGTGCTAGGAAGACGGGCAAGAAGGTTGGGGAAGCAACAAAGAAAGCAGAAGACCTCGCTGGCAATACCTGGCAACATTGTAAGTATGGACCTTCGTTTTTTATTATTATTAAACTTTTTTTTTTCTAATAATAGAACAGTGTTTCTTATGAAAGGTGGAGGAGCTCTTTCTACTAGTACCAACCGTGGGGATAGGATTCCCCCACCTATTTTCTCTCACCCCACGCGTCACCTGACAACACGTGGCAGCAAGGGGTGGTGATGCTAGATGAGGGTCATCCGCATCTAGCCTCACCACCCACCCACGAGGGGTGGTGATGCTAGATGGGGTCACCCGCATCTAGCCTCACCACCCCACCCTGCTGCCACATGTCGCGTGGTCATGAGTGGGGTGAGGGAATTGAGGGTGAGGAGATCCCATCTCCCAACCGTGTCTATGTCTATATGCAATAGTTGGCTGTATAAAGTTGAAGTACAGTGATGTTAGTGTTTGTACGTTCGAATTCAAAATGGTAAATATGTGTCATGTTGTAGACTAGATTTTTAGTTGAAGGCTATGATTACTTTGGCAGAGAGATGGTTTTGTGATGTGCATCTATAGAGCACCATATATCAATGAAAATCACTAGAAATAACTATTTTAAGCCTTTGTTTTAAAAGTTTTTCTTATATTCAGTTGGGTTGAGCGTATACAGGATCATATCTGGTCTTTCTCATCAATAACTATGGGTGTCCAGCTTCTTCTGAGACTTTTTTCACGGTTGTTGAATCATTTCTCCATGTATTTGGTCCTAAAAATGCTTTCTGCTCACAAAAGAAATTGACTAGTCAGCCTGACATCTGATGTTTTGGTTTATTGTTTTTGCTAAACATCTTCAGTGGAGGGTGAATTATTTCGGAACACACCTGTAGAAGTTAGGGAACTTCTGTGCCTAAAATCAGTTTGAACTGTCAAGAAGCGTCCTGCATCCAGCAGGGTACTGCACCAAAACGAATGGTATGAAGGAAACTTTTAAACAGAGTTATATATTATTTAGTGTTTATGCTCGTAGGACACTTTTTTCTTAGATGACATGGACCATAAGTTCTTTTTTTACTCGGGCATTTTTTTTAAAAAAAAGGAAAAAGACCTCCCCGCATAAGTGCAAATGGCAAATTATTTTCTAATTCCGCCCTTGGATGGTCATTTAGAATTTAAACTTCTCCCAGTTTCTTCTAGTAATAAATCTAATATAATTTGGCTTTTGATCATCAAATCTTATGTTATTTTGTTCAGTATAGATGTGTTCATTCTTGTTAGTATGGTGCTTGAGCTTTCATTTTGTTCCGATATAAAATTTGTCAAATTGAACAATTTGCTGCATAGCAGGCTATGTGAGTGATTCAGCCTCAATCTGTATCTTCTCTTGCTGAATCAATATGCACTCATAGACTTATACGGAATGGTGCACCTTTCTCAGAGAGTCCTTCAGCGCATCTGTTTTGCGGATATTTCTTCTAAAAATAAAAATAAACATAAAAACATGAAATGTTAGGAAATTTTTTTTTTGCTTTTTTTTCTTGTTGGGGGGGGGGGGGGGGGCTGGAATCTGTACATCTGAAAGTCCAAGTGTTGACTATCATTACCTTATTTCTTTTGGCGTACTCTTACAAGTATAACAATCAAGGATGAGGGAACCTATTTGAGTTATCCTTTTACATGCTAAAAGCTGTGTTGCTGGGTGTTCTTCTTTATTACCACTGTTTTTCTTTATCCTGGTGGAGTGACGATGTCACTGTTTTATGTTAGATAGTTGACTTCCTTTGGGTTTTGTTTGGGCACTATTTCAGTTATGGCCCTTCTTCCTATGTTTATTATTTCTTAGTTGTTATAATCCTTACCTGTAACCATGTGTACAACAATGGGGAATGACATTTTAACAACTGCTGCTTTGCGATTTGACAGCAGGAGAAATGGGAGTCTTCAAATATAGTAATTATTTACCTTGAATCTTTATTCTTTTTCTTTATCTCCGTTTTGTTCGCCGAGGGGTGGCGGGGTTAATATTCTCTATTAGAGTTATACAGTCGATATCGAGGAAGTGTTTTCCTTTAAAATGATGCAAAGTGCCTGCCTTTTTTGTGTTCACTCCTTGAAAATGCGTGCACTTGTATGATTTTGTATGTTTCCTTTTCTAGGAAACTCACTGTCTAAACTTTTTGGTTCCTTGAATCAAATTAGAGGGATTCTTTAGTTGCTTTCCTTTGCCCTTCCGCACAAAGACACCTAATGATGAGTGGAATCTCTTAATCAGTTTTAACGGGTTCGTGTCTGTTTTACTCAGTAAAAACGAGCCCCAGTTTTGCTGATGCCGCATTGGGCAGAATCGCTCAGGGAACAAAGGTTCTGGCAGAAGGTGGCTATGAAAAGATTTTTCGGCAAACATTTGACACGGTTTTGGAGGAACAACTTCAGAATTCATTTGCCCGTTATCTATCAACATCAGCCGGTCCAGTGATGGGAGTTTTATATGTTTCCACCGCAAAAGTTGCATTTTGTAGTGACAATCCTCTCTCTTATAAAGCTGGTGACAAGACTGAATGGAGCTATTATAAGGTAAAAGTCAATGTGTAGCTTCATAAAAATTTTCTGCCAAGTTTGATTGATGGTAGTTTCAAATGAGTATTTTGACTGCGATCTGTGTAATTGCATTTTCTTCCTTCACATTGGATTTGGACAGGTTAACTGTATGTCTGACAAAATCCAATTTTTTGTTTTGTTTTTGTTTTTCTTTTCTTTTGCATAATTTGACACCAAATCTCTATCTGCCATTGCTGTTGTAGGTAGTTCTATAGTTATTAGTCTTGTTGTTAATATTGAAAGTATGAATGCAAAAGGCTTTGCAATGTCGCACTGCATGGAAATTTATTTTCGCGTGCACAAGGTGCATTTTCTTACCAGTTAACCTGAAGGTGATCTTAAGTAATTAACTGGTAAGAAATTCTTTGTTGATAACCTCTCTGGACGTTGGGTGGATCGTAGCCATTTCAGCAGGCTATTTTCTCCTTTTATGCTTTCTCCCCCCCCCCCCCCTCCTATGGTGTATGTTTTTTGTGAATCTGGAGGAAGCCGACACACAATAGGATTTCTAATCCTCTGTGCCAAAAAGGAAGGGTTATTTTCTGTCTTTTTTCACAGGAACCAAGAGGTTGTATCTAGCCATAAGAAAATTAGAACTTGTTCTTAAAAGCTAGCTTTTAGAAGGGTAGAGAAGGTAAAGATGCAAGAGAAAAGAATCAAACTGTAGTGCTGGGCTGTACATAGACTTGCAGTTGTTTCACTCTTCCTTAGGCCCTACACATGAAATACTTTTATCTATTTACTGCCTGTTTTCTTAATCTTAGTGGAGTTTTCAAGATTTCTATCTGTCCTCTTTCTTAATCATGGTGAAGTTGGCAGCGGACATACCTTTTACCCCTCCCAAAATTCTCTGGTAAAACACCTCATCGAGCGTCCCTGTGTGGGTCCCTTGACAACGTTGTACAGAAGCTTCTTTTTGTTGTTTAGAGGAGTTAACATTTTAGTACCGACCCTACATAGTGGGAAAAAAGTTCTGAGTGGTATTGTTGTATTATACATATTCTTAGTTCTAGTTTGTCTAATTCTTCTGATTTGTATTTTCCATTGTATTTAGGTGGTTATACCATTGCATCAGCTGGAAGCAGTGAATCCTTCATCAAGTATAACCAATTCAGCTGAGAAATACATTCAGGTAACATCTGTGGACAACCATGAGTTTTGGTACATGGGCTTTCTGAATTATGAGGGCGCCATGAGTTCCCTGGAGCTGGCATTGCAATCGAACCACCTCCAATCTGTCTGAATTCATCAATGCTCTCACCCTGGTGAAAGGCATTAGAGGATGCAAATGATGTTCAAAGGTCCATTCTGAGGAACATGCTTCGCATACTCCGAAAAAAGGGAGTCTTAAACAAGAGCCTTTCTCCAATCAAAGTTGTACATTTCAATAATAAAATCTTAATGGGACAATTTCATGGATTTTCCAGCTGAAAAAATATTTAATTGCATGTACGATTCATTCAATGCAAAAAAAAAATTTTGAGTCAGCATTTTTCTTGTTTTTCCCTACCCGAGTCTTACCCCACCCTTCTGCCTTGTCGTCTTTCTTCTAATATTCCAGTTGAAAATCTGGCCCACCAAATAAACTTGAAGGTACCATAGAAAGCGGAAAGAATATGCTGACCAATAATTTACCGTCGCTAAATAAAATTGTCTTTTTATTCTAAGTTGTATTATATATAATTATATGTATGTGTACCAGTGTATGTGTTTCTATTTATCATTTTGACAATTGAGACAAAAAGATGCTGAAAATGAATATCAAAATGACTTTGTAGTAAAAAAAATAAAAAATTTCATATGTAATTAAAAAAAAGGCAAGTAGAACTTACAATATATGTAGCTCTTTCTTGGGAAAAAAAAGATGATCTTCTCGTCATCAATATTGACATTTTTCTCATATTTGAAACTATTCATTGAATAAAGAATAAGATACACTATATATAAAATAAAATTTTCACTATATAACCGTAATAAGCGAACTTTTTAGTTTTTACCAAAAACTTGCATTTTAATCATTCGTATAATACAATCACACACAACTCAAACGAGAAAAACTAAATAAATTTTCAAGTACTTCCCTCCTTTGCTCATGGTAAAAAAAAGAAAAGAAAGAAAAACTGTAAAAAAGAAAAAAAACGAAAGGCTACAGCCTTTTCAGTTTTCACCAAGTCTTTACGGTTTTAAATAGTTGACGACTCCTTTGTCAATTTACTTAATTGCCCTCCAGCTACCCTCTGTTTCTCCGTCACCTCGCCGATCAACTCTGCTACAAGAACATCTTCACGCATTCGGAGTTTTTGCTTCTGGCAAACGAAGAAGTGAATGGCCTCCCTCTCGACATTGATCGGAGGGCAGAGGCTAATTATACCGCCGGGAAGTTCCAGAGCTCGTTCCGGTCACCATGATCGCGAGTTATTTTCCCGACAGGTCTTTCGAGAACCGGCTATTTGTACATCGAAGAAAAGGATGATCCGAGTGCGGAAGGCCACGGTTTCTGTCAGTGCAGCAAAGGCTGATATTGATTTTAGCGATCCAGATTGGAAGTTGAAGTATCAGGAGGACTTTGAGTCTCGCTTCCGTATTCCTCATCTGACCGATGTCTTCCCCGATGCTGTTTCCTACCCTTCTACATTCTGTCTTAAAATGAGGTAAGGAATGACAAACGACGAGCTTTCTTGTTCTTATGTTGCTGAACTTTACGTGCTTGAATGATCGGGGAAGTTTAATAAGTTTGGTTCAAGTTTCTCTTTTTGAAGTTTGGTCAGATTTTCGTTTTATGTTGCTCTTGTAGCAGGATTACACTTGTGAGCTGAAATAACGTGTTGTGTTATTGCGATTCATTTTTGTCTTTGCTGAAATAGAGCTGTAAATTTTCTAAGAAGTACATATTGGTAAACTAGATCATCCGGAATTTCAAAATTGCATCTTGGAATTCTTGAGTCATATTCTGTATTTTATGATAAATGGTTCCACTGACTCAGAAATGATGGAGACTGGGGGCTGTGTTTTTTAATTGTCGTGTTAAACATCCTTTGTCACAGGAGTCCAATGACAGAGAATTTTGCAGGAGTTTATCCGTCTGACGAGGAATGGCATGGATACATTAATAATAATGACAGGGTGCTGCTTAAGGTAGAACGATCTCCTTATGTACAACGACCTTCCATTCTTTTTGTAACAGCTTCTGGAACTTGTTTAAAATTGTTTTATAGCTGCATGAAAGATTTGTATAAGTTGCTTTGCTTATATGAGATGTGAGTTTCTGTATTATCATCTATGGACAATTTTTGAGTACACATGGTTGTAGAATTAAATCAAAAATGTAAAGTATTACACGAAACTATGAGAATCAAGTTGACTTAAGATAGAATGATATATCCTTTAAATGAAGTAAAAATTATGTTTTTTTTCAACCTTGAATTTTCACACTGTTTTGAACCTTGAGAAACGGAACCAATTGAAAATAATTAGAACAAGCAACAACGTGATTAGATGTCCGGAATTAACATCGTATGATTAGTCAGTTATGAACTGCTTGCTCCTTGATAGAACAAACTTGGTTATGTTTTGTAGTCTTTAATCTATGTTGTGTAGTATGCGGTGAGCTTGAAGGAATTGCGTACTTCTACAGATTATTGAAAAAAATTCTGCTAGTAAGTAATCATGTTATTGGAAAAAAAAGAGAAGCAAAAAAGGAAAGGGAAAGGAAAGGTGACAATGTGTCTTTCCAAATGGTAAAACGGTTGACGAAGTTGAAATTCATGGAAGTGCACATATCTGTGTTTTCTGCAAGTTTGACATGGGCATAACAGTTCTATGGGATTTTGCCAATGAAATGAAGATAGTCTGTCTGGTGCTCCCGACGTCTGTTTGGCAGCGGGTTTTAAGAGAACTTCGAAAAAGAAAGTTTCTAGATTGTTGGGTGTTTCTCTGCTGGAAGCAATTTACATGCATCTAGGGATTCAATAGGAGGACATGGGCATTAATTTCATGCTTAACCACTAGAATCTTTCAGTAGCTTTATTTTGTTTCCTTTTCCTTTCTTAATTATTATTATCATAATTATTTTTTAGTATTATAGGCCCTTAAGAGATTATTTTGCACCATGTTTCAGGTCATTCATTATTCCTCTCCTACATCTGCTGGTGCTGAATGCATTGATCCCAATTGTACATGGGTGGAGCAATGGTACTTTTTTTCTTTCCCACTCTTGATTTTGTTTGACTCCTAAGATGATAGTGCTTATGTCCGGACATGTGTACTTGTCTGTCATACAGAAAATCTAGAGATTTGCAGACCCATGGATGCAAAATTTATGGTTCTTGTTTTATAGAAGAGAAAAACAATGAGTCTAAAATGACCGGATTAGCGAGCTTGTTGATGCGCATAACTAGGGCAATATGGCGGGGTTCCCCCCCCCCCCCTTCATTTTGGTGGATAGAAGTTTTGAAAGACCATCAAATTAACTTATGTACTTCTCATCATGTACATTATGAGCCTCATGATTTCTAGTATGTACATAAGAATAAGATATGATCTTAACGTGGAATTCTGACCGCGTATATTTGTTGTGTATTTGAGAATAATAAATACTGATATTTTTCTGGGGGGGGGGGGGGGTTCATTTCACAATGTCAAAATTAGAGTGTTAAAATAGTTGTAATCAAGTGTTACAATAACTGGCTTTGAAGTCCACAAATGAAACCAAACGAGCAGGCATAGCAAAAACTTTATAATAATATAGAAATCATCGGAGATGAGTGCAATATATGTCGGAAGGGCGTTGGTGACCGTGGACGCAAGGTTTCTAATATTGACGTGTCCTTGCTTCATTGACTGCCCGTTATTTATGTTTCGAGATGTTCTTCACGTATGTATAGTCACCACTGGTATATGTTTCTGTTAGTTACTGTTTCACCTTTCACTTGTCCGCCACTTATCCATCAACTGAGATATGTGATCTTTTAATGTCATTCAGAATATCAGTAGGTTCACTTATAAATACCACCGACCTCACTTGTACAATGTTGAATTTTATGGCAGGGTCCATCGGGCTGGTCCTCGTGAGAAAATATACTTCAAGCCAGAAGATGTAAAAGCTGCAATTGTTACTTGTGGAGGACTTTGTCCTGGCCTCAATGATGTCATCAGACAGGTGGTGGATTCAATATTGTCATTGTCCTTTATTTATGTAATACTAGTTGGTTGGGGACTGAAGTTCACCTTGATTAAGTTCTTAAATCATGGCAATTTATTTTATTAATTTTTAATATTTAATCGTTATGTAGTATAAAATTTTCAGTGGATAATGTAGTGAATAGATGCTGACATGTTTCAGAGAACAACTAGCTCTGTATATGGGATATGGGTTTGGAATCATTTTCACTAGCGGTAGAAAGATTTTAGAAGCTATATACAATTTCCTATGCCTGACGTATTTTTTCTAATGCTTTAGATAGTGATCACTCTTGAAATATATGGCGTAAAGAAGATAACAGGAATTCCTTTTGGCTATCGTGGTTTTTCCGACAAAGGTGTAGCTGAAATGCCTGTAAGTTCCTGAAATTATCTTTTACTAGTAGCTCCTTGAGTGGCATAAATGGTCTTTAGAAATCCTGTTCTTTTTGCAGTTTGCAAGTCTTTAATTTGTATCATGAGTTAAGTCCTTTCTTCACCTGATTCATTTTGTGATCAGGAAATGTATCAGTCGTACGGCTGATATCAATTTTCATGGATGATTGTTGTTGTTGTGTTGTTATTATAGTCATCTGTTTCAATTGAAAGATTATGGGCATAATATATCTGGATTGTGTCCTGCAATTATTTCATCAAGTGATTCGGGAGACTGTTCGATGTTTTTGTCTTTGAACTCATTGATTATCCTTGGTAAACCTAAAAGGTCTAGTGGAGAAGGGTGTTCCAGAAGATCAATGATTTGGGGATCTCAGTGCTTGGCCCCAGAATTTTGATCGTTATATCCACCTTAAAAAATCAACATTGCCTACTTAGAACCTGAACTTTACCTTACCTCTTGGTTTATGTGCCTTATGGCTTTTAGTCCTGATGTCTTTCAAGCTTGTTTTCATTGCCCTTAAATAATCATGTATTGAGGTTCTTGTTAAGGCTATAAATGTCAAACTGCTAACTCTTCTTTCTAATTGCTTAAGCTTTTAGGTGAGATGGTAAATTAATAAAATATCAAACCAAGAGACCTTAGGTTCAAATCCTGTTGCACACTTTCTGAAAACTAATACTATTGCAACCATCTACTATTGCTACTCCACGTTACCGCTACTATTACTATTATGTCCGTCTGGGCTCCCATGTCAGGAGGTGTGTTAAGTCTGTAAAGTTAACTAGTCTTCTGTCTAATAGCTTAAAGTTTTAAATGAGAAATGTAAGTTATCAGTGCCCATGTAAAATGGTTTTAGTCAAAGTCCGTAATCCTGTTATTTCAGGTGCCAAGTCTTTTTAATATTTGATGTATTTTCTTCTTTGGTTTTGAGTGGCATTTTCTTTAGCTTACTTGTTTAGATTCATTTTTGATATCTAGTTTTCCAGGAACTTACCCAAAAAAAAAAAAATCTAGTTATCCAGGACAGTGGTTCAAAATATTCATCTTTCTGGTGGAAGCTTATTAGGAGTTTCACGAGGCGGTCCTTCTGTTAGTGAAATTGTGGACAACATGGAGGTGCTCATTTGAACTTACTTATGACATACTTAAGGTACTGTAATAATTTCACAAATTATTACTAAAACAAACTTTGATAACTTTTCCACTTTGGTGGCAGGAAAGAGAGATCAACATGCTGTTTGTGCTAGGTGGGAATGGCACACACGCTGGAGCTAATGCTATCCATGATGAGGTTTTCTGGCCTGTTCCAAATTTATGCTTTAATGGTTTTCTTATCATCATGCGCAAGTGTATGAATATAAGGTGAAATTAGTCAACAATTGTCTGTTATAGACAGAGAAAATGCAAGAAGGCATAAGCACTTAAACATGAACTGACAGTAAGAAAGAGATGAGACGGGGGAAATTTCTGTCTTCGTGAGAAGATTGATTTAAATTGGAATTAGTCAGTAATTGTTTATTATGACCTTTAAGATAAGGAAAGTAGACACAGGTGAACGCGTACTCACAATAAAAAGAAATGCTGTAGAAGCTTTTTCATAAGAAACCTTGTTACAGGCAGTCTACATAATATAGATCTTCTCAGAAGCCCTTGTTGCTTGGATTATGTTCTTGGTTGCTTCCTTTACCTTTTGTTTTGGTTTATTTTCTTGTTGGGTAGAATTTGTTTAATCAGTTATTAGTGTTACCTTATTGAGGTGAACTAAATATGAAAGATTTGAAGTATGCAATGTGATGCTCATGCAAGAGGCAAACTACGAATGAGCCAGTATTGTAAAATATGCAACATGGAAATTGTAACCATAATTAGATTACTCTGTTAGCTTGCTGTTTGGTGTTTTTTTTTTTAAAATGCTGAAGGGCACCTGTATATTTTTGTGTATTGTGATAATGGAAAATAAGTTTTAGGTTTTGGAGGAAACCTGGGGTTTAAAATAAAGAAAACTTCTGTTGCAATGTGGAGATATGTTTAATGGGCGGGATAATTAAAAGATCCTAGAGGATAATATTTTAAAAGAAAAAGAAAATACAATAAAAAGATCTAAAAACGCTTAATAGGGCAATAGGATATTAGGTTCTCTGAGAGGATTCAAATGCTAAAAATTCTACCTTTGTTGAAGTACAGCTGCTATCTATAGCAGAAATGGAAAATTAGTTTCTCTTTTCCACCTTCCACGAACATGTAGCTGTGAAGAGTGTGCCAAATGTAAGCCAGGATAAACTTAGGAGAGGATTTAAATGCTTAAACTTCTATAATATTTGAAGTATGTTATTTACAGCACAAAGACACAAATATCCTTTTCTCCACCTCCCTTGAACAGGTTTTACATAGCTTTTAACTTCATTATTATCAAATTCCCTTACAACTTGTGCTGATTACAGCATTCTTCAAATTATTTATTTTTTTACACATAAAGAATTGTAACTGGGCTGATTTCCATGTATGTTTGTTGTTTAGTGTCGTAGAAGGAAGCTGAAGGTGACCGTAGTTGGTGTTCCTAAAACTATCGATAATGATATATTGTTGATGGATAAAACTTTTGGATTTGATACTGCTGTTGAAGAAGCACAGAGAGCTATTAACTCAGCTTATATTGAGGTACTCTATTGGGTACCCGTTCTTCAGGCCTTTATTTTGCTTTAACGGGAACTGATTATTTTCAGTTTACCTGTTGAGCTAGCTTTTTTCTTATCTTCTCTTTATGACCTTCTACTTGTCTTCTTAGGCTCATAGTGCTTATAGAGGCATTGGTATCGTGAAATTGATGGGTCGTAGCAGTGGATATATTGCTATGCATGCATCCCTTTCTAGTGGTCAAATTGACATATGCTTGATTCCAGAGGTAAGTGTCTCCAGCAAGATAAACATTCTTCTTTGTGGCAAAAACTGACATCTTGTTCATTTCTTAGGTTCCTTTTAATTTGCATGGCCCTCATGGCGTCCTGAAACATCTAAAGTATCTTCTCGATAATAAAGGTTCAGCAGTACTATGCGTTGCAGAAGGAGCAGGACAGGTGACTTAAATTCCCTCGTACCCGGATCAAATTGTGCACTATTTGGCAGCAGTTCATCATTTTCTTTAAGCATTTTAGATTGATGCGTTTAACATTTGGTTCCTTGTCAAGCAAGCATCTTTGGTTTATCAAACTTTGGAACCTCACTTTTCAGTAACATCTATGTTGCTTGTCTAGAATCCCAGTGCAAACACCCCTCCCCTTCTCTAACGAAATTCTATTTTTGTGTGTTTCCTTTTGGAGAGGGAGTGTGTCCTAGTTTAATTTTGACGTCTTAATTTTGTGAAAAATTGAGATAATGTTTGTGACAATCCTTAGATTTTGAAGGGCAATGAAATAACTGATGTGAAATTATGGAAGTATGCAATATGTTCTTATTTCCCATGTTATCCTTAAAATATGCTCCCAATGTGCTAAATGGTGGGAGATCATTGATCTTTAAAATTATGTTGAATGGCAGAAGAGAAAAGTTTTTGAAGTCTTCAAGGGGAATAAGTTGGGTTTTGGAAGATGAAAATGAGAAATGCCAAATGCCATCATCATTACTTAAACGGAATGGTTTTAGGATATTGGAGTGTTTACGGTTACCTGTTACTCAATTTTTTGGCAGCTTTTGCCCTTTTTCTTTTTTCCCCTGGTAGTAAAAGATCACTTATGTTTGCATCTCACTTGGTTAACAGAATCTTGTGGAGAGCACTAATGCGAAGGATGCGTCTGGAAATATCATTCTTGGTGATATTGGTGTTCACATTCAACAGGAGGTTTGTGTGTCCATTTTCTGTTGGATCTGTCTTATCTGAATAATATTGCAGAATCTTACATGTGTACCTATGACCTTTTGAGCCCTACTAAGTTTTATTAGAAATTTAGTTTATTCCTTCATTCTTTTGATGTGCTCCGGCTTTGTCCTGGCTGTATATCAAAATTGAGGCAATTTTGACGATGATGTTAGATCAGATTGACAGGGACCCATGAATTATACTGCCTGGGTAACAACTTATGAAAGTTTATGAGCTGAATCTTCATGTTACGGGAACTGAGAAGCTGGTTGCAACACCTTATAATCTATTCTCCTAAGAACCTTAATGCATGTGAGTTTTTTTTGAATGGGTCATGATCTTCGATGCCAGTAAAGTTTTTTTTAGCTCGTTAGTAGCAATGCCGCTCTGGTGTAATAGTTGGATGTCAGTGTGGACTGGCAATGCAATGAGATTTATGAAAATGAAGTATCCATGCTCGGCCTAGAGACCCTTTTCTTTGACTATAGCAGTTAGCTCGTTCTGTGGCCAGTCAGCTAGAATTTGTAAATCTACAGCAATCAATGCATTGTGTTGGGTTTCCACTTTGTCTGCCTTCTGCATATATCAACCCAGGCTTTGATATAAGAATTAGGGGTGGTTCATCATGATCCCGCACCTTCATCTTGGAACAGTGTTCTTTATCCTACTTGGATAACGTTCTCACTTGCCTTCTCCATCATTTTCCTTGAGAACAGAATTTTAACTTTTTGAAATGATTTAATAGTAATGTGACAAAGGTTCAATAGGCCAGTTGTGGGCCAGTTGAGCTTTGGCACTTTGTGTTGACTTTGGGATCTCCTGACCCCCTTCAAAGGGGGTATTAAATGACCTCCCGCCACGTGGCACACAGCCTCACCACCCCCCCTGTGTGCCACGTGGCGGGCGGTCCCAAAGGGGGTGAGGAGTTGGGGGGTTAGAGGATCTCAATCCGTTGACTTTGTAAAGCAAGAGTAAAAGAAGACTTTAAAATGTCTTAGTTAAATTATTAAAGGCCTTTAAGTGATCATCTGTGAAAGTGTAAGCACTTTAAATTTGGTTATCCTTGTCTTGTGACTGAGGATGGCATTGCCTGAACTTGTTCGGAATCCATTTATGCAGACAAGGAAATACTTCAAGGAAATTGGGGCTCCAGCTGACGTAAAATACATTGATCCCACTTACATGATCCGTGCCTGTCGTGCAAACGCCTCAGATGCTATACTTTGTGCTGTCCTTGGTCAGAATGCGGTAAGTCACTTCTCTTATTCTTTTTCTAGAGCAATAGTAAAGCCAAGTTTGTTATGTGAATTTGGGAATTGAAGCTGTATATTAACCACAGCTTCTTGGTTCTGCTTTTTGTCTTGTGTATAATTTCCTTCACTGTCAGGGTATTCCATAGGGAGAAAAAAGATTTGCTTTTTCCTTAGTTTTGCAAGTAGGAAGCGTGTTTTCTTGAATAGACGAGAGATGTGGGACTCGATTTACGGAGTTAGACTGTTTCTCCTTGCTCTTAAAGATGATTTGTGATATAACATGCGTTATAGTCCGCAATTATCTTTTTCGTGACATATAGATGTGCTTCAGGCGGGTCAACTTTGCTTTGTTTAGTCGGTGTAGAGGGACAACAGAATGATCAACTGGCTTGACCAGCCTTGTTATCTTGCTTGTTTGTTATCGGTATCTCAGTTTTCTGCAGTGTTGGTTATATCAGAAATTGAACAATGGCGTTATCCGTTGAAACCCTGTTCTTTGTTGTTCTCCTATGTTATTTCTTGGTACTGTGGTGTTATCCCGCTTCATGTATGTGTTTGACAGGTTCATGGTGCATTTGCTGGATATAGCGGAATTACAGTGGGAATTTGCAACACCCATTACGTCTACTTTCCAATACCTGAAGTTATTGCTCAACCCAGGCTTGTCGATCCCAACAGCCGCATGTGGCATCGTTGCTTGACATCAACAGGTCAACCGGATTTTGTTTAATTTGACGCACCACTCATTTGCTAATCCCACACCAAGTGGGCACAAGGGTCCAGTGTTGTTGTAGGTATACGAAACAATTTATACAATAAAAAAGAGGATTTGGATCCTTACTCCTTAGCGTAGGTTCACGAATTCATGGAGCAAGAAAGCCTGAATACGGAGAGTTGCAGCTAAATTACGGACATGCTGTGCTGTCCAAGTAATAATTCAGCCGTAAAGCATTCTTAGTTCTTTTGGACGTATCCCCTTAAACGATCAGATTTTATAAATTACTAGCAAAGGCGCTTTGCTATCCATTCTTCCTCAATTGCCACTGATTTGTATTCATGTACACAGTTTGACTGTATTGAATCCCTCGTCTATTTTGTGCCATTTTATATCTATTTCCACTTGTCAAATCTGATTTAGTCTGAACTTCGATGGAAAGCTTGAAGGCTATATGCACCATTTTCTGTCCAATTAGCTTCATCATATCATATGTTATTTTCTTCCTGACGATGCGTCCTTCCTGATGTCGATCAATATAACCTAAGGCAGTTTCAGTTCTCTTGTAGAGTTTGTTGCTCGATATATCAGCTTTGTATTTGTATCCTACTTCTCTAGGGTTTTGAGGCACCCTTTCAAAGATGTGGAAGGATGACATGAACGCGATAACTATGGTAACCGTTCAAATTTTATTTTTAGTTTTGTTTCGTTTTGTTTTATGCTGTTCATGGTTTATGCACTGGCTTTGAGTACAAGAAGTATGACAAAATCGTGTATGCAATAATTTTGAGTACAAGTAGGCACTAGAAGAACGAACAAAGAGTGTGTAATTCAGGTTCATGTAATCACTCTTTGACTGTAGCAATTTTGAGAAGACGATCAAAAAGTTTGCTAAAAACCTCAAGCTATTTGTAAGCAGTTGACAGTGCTTCTACCAGATAAAAAGCAAATAGTGGAGACTTATGTGAATTTCAAATGGTGTATATGGAGGTCTCACCAGGTTTTTCAAATGATATTCGGAATGGTAAAAGTCTGTAGACTCAGGAAGGCACTTACGGGCTGGAACAGTATTTTCGTGCATGGTTCAGGAGATTCACAGTGGCTATGAGAAAGAATGGGTACAAACAAAGTAACATTGAACATACGTTATTCTTCACGAGATGAGGAGACCTTATCACATGTCTCATTTTTTATGTGGACAATATGATCATCACACGAAGCGATATGGAGGAAATATCACGACTTAAGGAAAATTTATTCACAAAATTTAAAATGAATGACTTGAGAAGGCTAAAATGTTTCCTACAGATTGAAGTACTCCAGCCAGCCGAAGGCGTTTTT
>AP025040.1:6002615-6025319 GCA_036186865.1 Eustoma russellianum | reverse complement strand
AGCCGAAGGCGTTTTTATATTCCAATGAAAGTATATACTTGACTTACTGATTGAGGTTGGAATGTTGGATTGTAAGTCCAACGATACACCAATAGTGGTGAATCACAAATTAAAGGTCACAGAAGGAGCTCCGAGGTAGATCGAGAACAATATCAGAGATTGGTGAACAAGTTGATTTATATCTCCACACTGGGGCAAACATTGCCTATGCTGTTGGAGTGGTAAAACAATTCATACATAGGCCTCAACAGAACATATAGAAGCAATTATACGGATAGTGAGGTACTTGAAGGAAACACTAGGACGAAGTATATTTTTTAAAGCCATGGATACATGGATGTGGAAGTATACGCTGACGCAGATCACGCAGGCAATCCGAACGATAGGCGATCCGCTTCTAGGTACTTTGCACTCGTTGATGGTAATCTTGTCACTTGGAGAAGCATGAAACATAATATTGTTGCACTATCTAGTGTAGAAGCAGAATTTAGAATAACTGCAAAAGGGGGATGGAGGTGTTAATGGTAAAGAAGATGCTACATGAGATTGGGTTTTCTTTGAAACAGCCTGCTCAAGTGATGTATGACAACAAAGTCGCGATCAGTATTCCAAAAAATCCTCTGCAACATGATCGAACTAAACACGTTGAGATCGATAGACACCTCATAAAAGAAAAACTCGACGACAGAATCATCGAGCTTCTGTTTGTATAGACAGAAGATCTACTTGTGGACATACTTACAAATGTAGTTGCTGGAGGATATTTGAGTCAACGTTGTTCAAGTTGGGTGTTGGTGACCCTACTACTCTAACTTGAAGGGGTGATGGAAAGTACGAGGTTCAAGGAGCTAATCAAAGAAAGATAAAATCACCGAATCAATCAAAATCAAATCCAAATCAAATATGTATTTATTCTGTAATTAGTCAATGTAATCACCTATAGATAGGATCACATTGCAAACTTCAGTCTCAGTAAAAACGGATTTTTCATTTCAAGGCTGTAAGAATGTGTTTATCTTATTTTGATAGTACCTTAGCTATAGAATATGTTCTGCCTATCTATAGGCTCAATAAGAAGGACACTAAGATAAGAGGAATTTATAAGATAGGGAAAAGAGGACCCTTGCAATTCACACCGTAATATTAAAAGAATATTAATATAAAGTCAACGTCCGTTAAAATTAACGGTTCTGCGAGATGAGAGGCCGTTATGCAATAGAAATCAAAAAAAATTACGACATAATAATAAATATTGGAAAAAAGAGATTTACTTGGTTTGACCATATGTGTATTTCTATGGAAGAGAAAGACAATTCATTATGTCACTCCATATGGAGTCACAAATATATAATATAAATAAATACATAAAAGAATTAAGTCATCGGTTCTAACATGGCTAAGGTAAATTGTCAAACATAAGAAGTTTATGATGTATTTCTAAACGTACAAAGAGGTATCCCCATAACGCCAAATTTGAACGGCCATTAAAGATAATTATCCCCTCTGCAATCTATGGCTGACCTGGCGGATTGAAAGAGAAAATCATGTTACAAGAAGGCAACAAAAGACAGCTATAATCTTAGATGTTACCAATAGTCAAAGTTTGAAATTGATATTATCGATATTTATGGGTTGAAAATGATGTTATTGTTCACGTCGTTATGCAATCGACACAAGTATATATGCATACTCTCCACAAGCATGATACACGTCATATTACACTAGTTTATAATCCACAATCCTAACTTAAAAAAAAAGTGAACCCCAACCAGTAAGGTCTCTGTCACACCCAGTTCCAAAGGTAGTGTAGGGGTGTAAATCAGGTACCCAACAGCCCACTAGCAAGAGCTTGGTCATATACACAGTAGTCTGCATAAGGAGCCCCCAGCACTGTAGCCAAGCCCACTAGCAGGAGCTTGGTCATATACACAGTAGTCTGCATGAAGAGCCCCCAGCACTGCAGCCAAGCCTACAGGCCAAGGAAGCTCCCACACGGGCCAAGCCCACTAGCAGGAGCTTGAGCCAAGGAAACTCCCACACGGGCCAAGCCCACTAGCAGGAGCTTGGTCATATACACAGTAGTCTGCATAAGGAGCCCCCAGCACTGTAGCCAAGCCCACTAGCAGGAGCTTGGTCATATACACAGTAGTCTGCATGAAGAGCCCCCAGCACTGCAGCCAAGCCTACAGGCCAAGGAAGCTCCCACACGGGCCAAGCCCACTAGCAGGAGCTTGGGCCAAGGAAGCTCCCACACGGGCCAAGCCCACTAGCAGGAGCTTGGTCATATATACAGTAGTCTGCATAAGGAGCCCCCAGCACTGCAGCCAAGCCTACAGGCCAACGAATACTCTTGCTGGAAAGGGGCTTTCTTGTCATTGACAAGAATCGAACCTCTGACCTCCTTTTCGAGAACTCCTGTCCGTAACCAGTTAGGCTATGTCCTCGGGACCACAATCCTAACTATGTATATAGGAAATAGGAATCGTTCTCACCGAAAAAATTAGTCCTAATAACACAAGTGTTTCAATTGTATAATTTATTAATTAATTAATGAAATAAAAATCAATAATCAATATAGCAATCTTCTCTACTGAAGTTACTATCTTTTTTCAATTAATTGGTTCACGGATCAACAAAAGGTTAATTCTTGTTATGCAAAAAGTCTAATAATAAGACCAATCAAACTACTTTATGCAATCATATTATATGCTTATGAACACCAACGATCCAAGACACAGAATTTAGCTAACCAATTAAATTGATTAACTCTGTATCCTTACATTAATCTAGTCTTTAAAGATTCAAAGTCAAATAATTATTTGCTGAATTGATTATATACCACTAGTGTAACCAATTTCTAGCCATGAAGTCGAAAACAAAAGCTTGTGATCACAAACTGGAAACATGTTATGGTTTAATTTGTCTGGTGAAAGTATATCGTGCGAGAGTTCTCATAAACACAGATGTTTGTAGAGCATGGAAAATAAATTCAGGGATGCAACGCCTCCAGCCGTCGCGGTAATACAAAGGATGCAAGCGTTATCCGGAATGATTGGGTGTAAAACGTCTGTAGGTGGCTTTTTAAGTCCGCCGTCAAATCCCAGGACTCAACCCTGGACAGGCGGTCCCCCCCCTGAAATCATGCTCTCGCTTTGTGAATGAATAAATGTGTTTATTGTTTTTGTAGTTGAACTCTTCCTGAATTGGTTAATATGGTTTGGTCTATACATCCAACATTGTTTCCAATCCTCCAAATCAAGTAAAAATAGGGGTTAGCACAGAAGGTGGTGTTGTGTCTTTGGTAGAGTATAAGGATATTTGCTAAAATTTCTAACAAAGTCTGAGGGTATGGAAGTTTCTCTTTCATTTCCAAATAGGCGGTTGATCTGTTGGATTCATATGGAGCTTCAAGATATGGTTATCAATGTTCACCGTGATCATGCATTATGAAATTGGAGTATCCAGTATAAAACATGAACAACAACAACTATCATCAGTATATTCCAACAAAAAGTTGTGATGGTGTTATTAAGAAGAATTCTTCGGTCTGTTTTCAGGACTAACAAACAATGTCTCGTAGCTAAAAATAGGACTTAGCCCAAAAGACTGTGCTGATGTTTTTCCTTTATTATGTCTAATACCTTGTCCTTTTTTCTTCAGGAACCAAAGTGGAGGATATGGAGACTTGAACGTCACGCTAGAAAAGAAACTTTCATATTTTCTTAAGCAAGCTGGTTTTCCCTTCGATTTTTACTAACCAGGACAATATACTACTTTTGGATAGCAAGGCGAAATCTTTCACCCTGGGCCTCCATCACCCCAGCCCTAAAGAGTATTATGGAGGATACAAATCAGAAGCCCATCGTTCTTTTAGGTTGAGTGAAGACTTACGCAGTGACCCACATAAAGTGACTCCTGCAAACCAGGCCTTCGGCCTAGCAGCAGTGGGACACCCACAATATGCGTATCCATGGAATCGAACTCTTGACCTCTTGGATCAAATCTCAACTTAAATATCAACTGGACTATGTTCTGGGGCGGACAATATACTACTATTTAGGATGGTGCTCAAAAAGAAAATCGTATTTACTACATTTGCATTCAAATTTTAAGGGTATTTCAACAAAGTTCTTTAAAGTTAGACAAATAAATGTGAGTACATATATAATGGGAAAAATATCTCTGATGCATGCATTCAAGTTTTTAACAGGAATGAAATATTTCTTTCAAAGAAGAGAAAAGAGAAGACATTTGTAAGTAGATGAAGAAATGCGGTTGCTTTTCCTAATTTTTATTTGTGGTCATGAAATAGATTACGCCAAGAATTTTGCAAGGAACTTTCTAAAATTTGACCGTACGTACACTAAAGCATAGAAGAAATCGACCTAAAATGTTTTTGAGCATGTCATTTGTCAATAGAAATTATTAAGATGATATATCTTTTTCCATCAAAGAATATTCATCTGTATTTGATGGGCGGCATATCATTTTTCTTTGTATACCAACTTCGGAATCAACGAATCTGTACATGACAACTATTCTGTATTAAACAATTTACAAAATATCAAAACATTTTGTCAGTAATTACGAACTTGCCTTGCATGTTCCTCCGACTGTAGGAAAAATATGCTATACAAAATCATGATTTTGCGTTTTCAAACATTGAATTTATCGATGGTGATGAATAAATGTCCACTATGTAACTGTGTCACTGTTTTAATTATAACAACAACACTCAAAGCTTTTCTGTATGTGGTGTTTTAAGTATATAAACAAAATTTAAAATACTTTGAAAACGTTTCAGGATATATAAAAATATTATATTGGACATTTACTTACCAGGAAAGAGGCTTGTATCTACGAGTTAGAGTTTTATGCTAGCATATCATCTTCGTGAACAATTTAATTAGTACTATCTTATGTCCACGTAAAATTACCGGACACTAATTATACCTCTGTCAGCCGATCCTAATGCCAAAAGGCCTGTCCAAGCTAAAAGATAACAAAGAAATCAGTCTCATTTTTGAGAGCTATTAGGCATAGTAATAAAGTAACACGCAAATCATCATCGCCCAGATCGAACACGCATTATGTCTATCATAAATCAGTACACTTTTTTATTTTTATTTTGTATTACTTTTTTTTTTTTTAAATTTTACCACACCTATATAAAGAAGGGATAAATTCAAACTCGCTTCATTAGAAAGCACAATGATTTTTATCCTTAAACAAATTCAAATTCATAAACCACTATATTGAAGTGCCAGCAAGCATTAATACAACTAATATATAGTATCATAAGTTTTTGTTCTGATATACGTTCCAATCTCTTAGAAGGAAAAACATGTGTTCACGATGCACACTTTTTTGCGAATGAGTAAAATGTCTATTTTGCTTTTTTAATTAGCTGCCCTAATTCTGGGTTGGTCAATTGGTTTAATTTATAGATATGTATTGTCTGAAGATACCCATTTGGAGCATTTTCTTCTATTTTTCTTCCCTTTTTTTTTTGACTGTCTTCTTGTGATTGATCGTTGAAGGTATGTGATTTCTTAATCTACTGCCTAACATTCTAATCATTGATATTAAAATTTTCATATCCACCTCTCATGTAAATGAAATATACACATGATACTATACAGTCTTACATGCTAATTTAAATAATCTAGAAGTCCGTCTACCTGAAGTTTGTTGAGAATATTGTCTCACATTAACCACTTTAAAAAATATATATATAGGTTATATAAAGATGATGTACAACCACCTATTGTCATAAAGTTTTGATTAGATATGAGTCTCACCCATGTAAGTCAAGTTTTAACATGGTATCAGAACAAGTTTAAAATGTAGACTCACACATTGTCTGACCCATGATTGGTCATTTATTGTCTTCCCTCACACAAGTTCAGATGTTGATGTCTGGCTTGTGGTGTGTGATTGAGGACGGATTTAAGGCGTGTATGTATGCCAAGCTACATTGCTATGTAAAAAGGGCGGGTGTTTATGTTCCACATTGGTCACAAAGAAAAAATATGTGTTATATGCCTTATGGTCAACAGATATTAAAACTCACTTTCAACAAAGTTGAAAGAAGGTTCGAGAGCTGTGTTAAAGAAAGTATACGAAACTTTCGCGTCGAACTTGAGGTAGAAAATTTTAGGGCTGGACTGAATTCTGCTAATGCTGTGCTATAACAGACATGGCAAAACCTTGGTAAATGGATCTTCTACCCTAAGACATGTCAACTTGAATATGGAAGGAGTTGAAGAACACCAGCAAATAGTAACTTCAAACTTGATAAAGATCAAAACACAAAACCGTTCGTGCATATGGTAACAAAATAGAGACCAACATTGATAGTTAATTTTAGCTGACGGCTAGCTAGCGTGTGGTGTGTTTACATATTATATTTCCAAAGGTTTCTATAGAATCTCATTTCTTTGATGTCAAACATATCCTTAAAATATTTTAAACGAGCAATACCATATGGTATATTTTGTTTCAAAGATGCATGTTTTGGTCTTAAAAGGGGTAGCAATTGAGTTTTCGCGGTTGAATATTAATGATAGAAAGCCTATACCCTGTCATATAAATTTTATTAGGGCGTATGTTATATGTGTATGATCTAGACTTACAATGTTTCGGGATTTTTCGTATAAATTTTTAACTTTGACATTATGGTGCATGTCTTACTATCATCCTAGAGGTATTTGTGGTAAGACATTCATAGCTAGATATGAATTGGTACGGCGGAGATCTCTGATATTGGAAGAGTGTCTCTGATATGTTCATAGAATTAGGAAGCCGGCAAAAATAATGCTGTCTTGTTAGAAACAAATGCTATAGACGGTCATACATAATAATTATCAAAAATTTTGGTTTTTTCCCCATTCAGTTGTCCTATATATACACACCCTCCGGAAGCAATACACCTTACAATCAATTTCCTTTTAATTATCCTTTTGCCATTCTAAAATGGGGAGACTCGCTGGTCTGATCATGTTTATGGTTTTCATTGGCGCAATGTTCTGGGAAATGGGCAGCTCATCAGCTAGTGAGGCACTGGACAATATTGAACACAACGATCCAAATGATTTGCGTTTTGCTGATGAAAAAGAAGACAATTTTGGTGGGTTCGGAGGCTTGAACAGAGCGATCAACTTGAATCGGAGATTGCTAGAGACTTGTTGTCATATCTGCGACACATGCAAATCCAGCTGTGACTCTTGCGACCACTGTTCTGTATCGTACCATTGTTGTGATGCTTGTGGTTGCTGTAATGCATATAGGCACCGTCACCCGGAAGGCATTTGAGGAAATAGCTTGTCATCCAAAAACGGGAACATTATGTTGTTTGATGTGTTTAGTGTTTTTAAAGGTTCTTCAGTGGGAATTCCATCACAAATGTTTCTAGAGCTTGGAACATAAATTCCTGCATGCACCCCCCCCCCCCAGGGACCGCCTGCCCCCATTTTCTCCTAGTGAATCATTCTCTGGCTCTCCCTCTTTTTCTCCTAATAAATCATTTTCTCCTCCCTCTCTTTTTGAAGATAAACAATGTGTTTGATGTCGTTGTAATCTCCTTTTCTCCTAATAAACCGTTTTCTCCTTCCTCTCTTTTTAAACAAAAAGATAAACAGTGTGTTTGATGTCGTTGTAATATATTGGCATGGTTGTTATTGTTGTAGTGTGTTTGTGATGTTCACTTTTTGTTAATGAATAAATTTATGTGCTTTGTCTTTGTAGTTGAACTCTTCCTGAGCTGGTTAATTAAGATAGTTTTGGTTTATGGATGAGTATTGTCCGGAGATATCCATTTGGAGCATTTTCTTCTTCTCTTTTTTGGACTTTCTTCTTGGGAATGATCATTGAAGGCATCTGATACCTTAAGTTTACGTCTAACACATTTTCTAATAATTGATATTAATCTTTGTCCTATTTCATATCTCATGTAAGGGAATTACATATGATATGATATTAAAATATAGTCTATAATCTGTTAGACTATTGAAGTCCATCTTTTTGAACTTTGAAGCTGATGAGGCTAGGCTACAGTTGGAAAAAAATATGAGATCGAGTGATTATATAATGGTAATAATAACAAATATGACAAAAAATTATACTCTTTCTAGAGTGTCCCTCCTCAGGGATTATTGTGTAGGTTACATGGGATTATTGCGTAGGATATGGATTTATCATACAGATTCAGGATTTCTCGTGTACGTTCTTTATTTGTCATTTAGGTTAAGATTCATGAAAGTTTTAGCTATGTTTTAATATTATTGTATAGGTCTTAATAGTCAGACTTCTATAGCCGGATATGATTTAATAGAGGAAATCCGGTGACATTTAAAAGAGCCTCTGATTTTTAATTTTTTTTACAAAATCGTTTGTGTTAAAAGTCAGATTTTGTAAAAAGCGTATTGTATCGTATCACGCTGGGTTGCATGAATTTTTTTTTACTGATGTGCGATAAAAAAGTGAGTTTTTTGTATTAAAACGAATTCTTTTTCCGTTTCTTATCTAACAGTTAACTAAATAGAACGAATTTTCATCCCGCATTCACACGACGTCGCAAGATTACCCGTCGATTCACTCCCAGGCGACCAATTTGACGAGAAAAGGCTGTGAAGGACGGATTACATGGTGCTCTCCTCTTCCCTACTCTCAATCCCGAATCAAAAACTTCTCCTCCGTTGCCGCTGTTCTTCATTTTCCCTCGTATTTCTATACAGGAAACAGAGCAGCATGACTTCTAATTTGGCTGCAAGAAATCAACAGAAAGATGGTGCCTTTACAACGATCAAAGAAAGGGTCACCCACGAAAAAGAAATTAAAAAGAGCAAGTTTATTGCTATTGCTGGACCTATCACTGATGAGCGCTCTGCTACTTCTTTTCTGTCCGAGGTTTGCTATCTTGCGATAGACTTTCTTCATATGGGTTTTTTCTTTTCATTAGTTATTTTTTCTTTTTCCCAAATTTTTCTCTAATTTTTCTGCTACTGTAATCAGGTTCGAGAACCGAAAGCTACTCATAATTGCTGGGCTTACAAGGTGCATGCTGTAGTTGAATGATACCTACCACTTTTTATATGCCTTGTTGAAATGCTTCTTGTATTGCGCGCTTAAATGTCTTGATGTTTTGTTTCTAGTTAAATATTGACTGATAAGCAAATTTGTATTGACTTAATGTTGTGTTGGGGATAGAAAGCAGAAAAGACAGGATAGTATTAAGGAGATAAAGAAATGCGGTTGTTTTTCTGAATTTTTATTTATGCTTTGGAAACAGATAGTGATAAGTGAGTTTCTTTTGACAATGTGAAGGTGGGAGACCAGTTTCGGAGTAATGACGATGGTGAACCATCTGGAACAGCTGGGAAACCGATTCTGTCAGCTATTGAATCTTCTGGAATAGATAGAGTAATGGTGGTCGTTATCAGGCATGATAGTTCGCTAATTGTGTAATGCAATGATTATGTGATTGTGTTGATTTTGGTAATCGCTTTTGTGGGAATGGTATTTTACTTTATGAATGGTGGATCATGTGTGTGTGATCATGATCATCAAGTATAATTGTCTCTGTTGGGTTTGCTTTTTTTTTGTTGTTGTTTTTGTTGTTGTTGTTGTTACGGATGTGAGGGGTCTTTCCCTGTTACATATCTTTGTCATTCTAAATTTCACGTTTTAGGTATTTTGGTGGAATCAAACTTGGCACGGGAGGTTTAGTCAGGGCCTATGGAGGAGTTGCTGCTGAGTGTTTGAGAAATGCTCCAACTATTTTAGTGAAATCAAAGGTAATAAATGTTACTTTCTGAGCAACAGCCACGCCACAATTTTTTATAATTTCAATGGATCTCAAATGCCTTCAATTATAGGTTCCAATGGGTTTGGAGATTCCATTTGATCTTCTTGGTGTTCTTTACCATCAGGTGAGGTTTCTTAACATGTGTAAGTAGCCATCTTCTTTTCTTTCCTGCATCCTTTATTCTTATTGAAATTTTTCGAAGGATGCACATGACGGTTATTCATTCTGAATCCTTGTTTGCAGAGTGTTTTTTGTGGTGGTGTGGCTTTCTATCGTAGGCTAAATTAATTTGTCCATTCTTTTTCTTATACTAACGGATTCACTAGATTCTTGTAGAATTAGTAGCTTTTACATCGTGGTTTTCAGTTTATCCCTTCTGGAAATGCTGTTCAATAATGTAATCTTACGTCTGCCCTCGCAGCTTCAATCTTTTAATGTTGAAGACATCAAGCAAGATTATGAGACAGGAAAAGATAACGTTACTATGGTCACTTTTAAAGTTGATTTTGATCGGGTGGAGAGTTTGGAGGAAGCTGTCAAAGCAAATTGCAGCCGTGATATTATCTTCTACAAGAGCTGACTTACAAGCCAGCCTAACTCTTGCATCTAACTTTTGGCCTCAAGCGGTGTCTTCAAGCACTGTATGAATTGGGTGAAAGGCAATGGAATGACTATCGGTACATATACTCTGTCCCAACTCTCAAATATTGGTTCATAATTTACCTTAACATCTTGGACTGAAGGTTAAGAAAACTAGTATCCAACTATTTGACGAGAATCCTATCAATCATCTCCTCTTTAGACAAAATGACAAAGTGTGTTGATTTAATTTATTTTATCCTCCTTTGGCACAAATTTTGTTCTATGGGCTCATCACTTAAATCTCTTTATCATATTTGTGCTTTAATTGATAAAAGTTGCTAATATGTATCTTGATATTGTTATGCTTTAGTTAGCATTCCATGGAAACAGCTAGTTTGAGGATTTAGAGAATTACCTTGCCTTACAAACATTAATGTGGAAGAGTTGACCTATGTGCTACGTTTCTATGTTTTTTTTTTTTTTCTGGTAAATACGTTTCTATGTCTTGGTTGACATTGATTTGAGAACTTCACAACTGGTGCACTCACTCCCTTTTTGTCTGTATCTATTAATTTCTTCGTCTCTATCTTGTGGATAAATATCTATAGACGAACTTTTTCATTCTTGGTTGCCAGTGGAGTGACTTCTGGAGTTGTTGCTTTGTGGCTGATGCAAGCAGTGCAAATTTGGCTTTCATACTGTGCTGGACATGCTGGAATCTTGCCATCTTCAACTTCATAGGTTCATTCATCATTAAGCAACATGTCAATGTTGGTTACATAGATAAGGCGGAAGCTTTTCCCTGCATAGGTTGGCTTTACTCGTTTCTCTATTTCAGCTGTCAATGCCTCAAGTATGTATTACTACGCTTGGAATCTGAAATAGTTGAAAGAATACTAGTCGAATATGTTGGGGGTATATGTACTTTAGTGAACGATGCTTTTGCTATTTATGATTGTCCATTTAAAACGTGTAAAGGTGAAAAGATAGTGATATAGAATTGAAGGCACAGAAAACTGGTTAGTTGAAAGAAATGAATCAAATTCATTATCTCATGTACGAAAACAATGCATACACATTGGCATCTGCCACAGACAACTCAAATCTCCCATCCCCATCACCCAACAACACAATATAACAAATTAAGAGAAATACCAAGGGAAAAGGGAAAACTACTACAAGCACACATTGAGCATAAATCCAGTCGACTGATGCTGAACAGCATTCTTGGGATCCCAGCCTATACTTGAAACCCAAGTGTGGATAACTAAGTACACTGTTTGAAACAGCAAAAGATCCTGGATTTGAATGATGATACTGCAAGTAATGTGTAAATGGCATGCTTATTTGGATGGTGGAGGAGCCAGGAAAGGGATTGCTGCGGGGAAAGGAACCTTAGGCATTGAAGGAATAGTAGGAAATGTCACGGCTGGTAGAGGAGGGAGCGAAGTCTTAGGAACCGTAGGCATTGTGGGCAGAGGCGGAATCTGAGTGCTTGGCATTGTTGGCAATGGAGTCGCAGGAAGTGGGGACAATGTAGCGGAAGGTATCTTTGGAGTTGTAGGCAATGGGGTGGTAGGGAGTGGTGGTAACGTGGCGGAAGGTATCCTGGGAGTTGTTGGCAATGGGGTGGCTGGGAGTGGTGGTAACGCGGCGGAAGGTATCTTGGGAGTGGTAGGTAACGGGATAGCAGGAAGTGGTGGCAATGTCGTAGAAGGTATCTTGGGAACGGTAGGCAGAGTTGGCTGTGGTAACGAGGGTACCGTCGGCACTGTTGGAACTGGAGAGGTCTGCAAAAGGCTGCGTGCCGCAGCTTCGCAAGATTTCATGCTAGAAAACGACAAAGCTACCACAATACATTGCAGCAGAAAGCAATGATCAAAACTCAAGAAAGCCATTTTAGGAAAGTAAATGTCCCAAATTAAGTTGGGCTGAGATTGAGGTGATGAGGAAGGGATAGTACAACTAGTTATTTATAGGTGGGAGAAAGCAAAGTTTCTTGATAAAATATTGGATTAGAAGTCGTGGGTAGGTCTCTTTCTCAACCACATTATGTTCATGCATGTCCAAAAATTCCCATCCAATAGCAATATGAGATATTGAAGAAATCGACATAGTGAGAAGATTGAGCCGGATGTCTGATCAACTACCATCATTGGAATCTGAATAGGGGCATTGACTTGTGAAAGAACATTTTGTGCTAATTTGTTTTTGATTTTTGCTCTATTTAACTTATTCATAGTGCTAGAACATGATATTATCTCTTTGGAGAACGCAAATTCAACATGCAGAGGGAATTCTACACACACTTCACGGATTTAAGTTCCAAAAAGTACATTAACGGATAGAGCTTGTAGGGATACGATTTTCCCAGTAACTCAAATCGCGGTTATGCCACAAGAGCTTGGGCTACCGGAGTTGTTCTACGACCCTGTTCATCTCGGCCCGCCGATTGAGGGGCCGTGGTCTATGAAGGATGGTGTCTGACATATGTTTTCATTTAATCATTAAGTTATAATATTCATCCAATAAGGGTGTATCATAGATTGTGCTAAGATTAAGCCAGTTTTATTCAAATTAGCCTCAAAGCTTGTATAAGAAACATTAGGCAGGATTGGTTTTCATACAACCAAGTTTAAGCATAACCAAACAATAAAAAAATAAAATAAAATCTTGCTTTCGACATTCGGTCGAGTTTTTAGCTAGGCTGTGCAGGGCCAGGACTATCCAGAATTACCGGGTGTAAGAAGGGTGGAAAACAGTAGTTTTTTCCTTTTTTTTCTTTAATATTTATCGTCTCACTATTCAAGACTTTTCAAAAAAGAGTTAATTGCACCTCGTATCCATTCTTTTCCACCAAGTTTTAAGTAGCATCCAATGTTTCATGAAACACACTTGCCATCCAGACTTATAGGGTTAATAGACACCTGGCATCCGGATGACCTGCTGGTCGACCGTTGACCGCTAAAATCGACCTTTGACCGGACTTAACCATACTTTTAACCCGACTTTAACCAAAGTTCACTATTTTACCTTCAAAATTAAAGGAAAAACAAAATCAAAATTCTTGACAGAGCAAATTCTAACAGAAAGTCATATTTTTCCTTCTGCCAAACTATTTGAAGAAATCTTCCTCTGTTAAAATAATGCCTGTCATTTGAGCCACACTTGCAGCCTCACCCAATTCCCGCCATTGAAGAAAAATCTCCACTTCCATTGCTACTTCCACATATCATTACCCCGGCCTTCAATTTCCTCACAAATCTACCATTCATCGTGACCGTGAAAAACATCAAGATTCACTATTAACAAAATCTCAACTTTTACCACATTCAATTTCTCCCCTCCCCGCAGTCTTTCTTCCCCATAATCTGAACTCTTTTCCGAATTATCGCATTTTTTGAACCCAGTTGATCATCAGTTACCTCATTTGCTAAATATTGTGACCAAGAATGCCAGTATTATGAATTCAATCCCTATTCTTCTGCTGAATTTCACTCCGGTGATGCTTTTCTGCTCCTACTGATTCTTTTTCTTGTTCTTCTTCCGAGTTTTTTTTTATTTCATTCTTTGTGCAAATCCCTGCTCATTTTTGTATTCAAGTCCATGATCTTTCATGTACCCGCGCACTAGAGGATTTCCTCCTCGATCTTTTTTTTCTCCGGCGTTATGTCTGACCGTCGTCCCTCTTCTTCATCCGGAAATTCCCAAAGCAATAGCTTCCAGGATAAAGAGAGACCACCAAGGATTGATGCAAATCATGTCGAAGCTAATGATAAAAATCAGAAGGCTGGCAAGAAGAGGCGGAGTGAAACGTATCAGTGGACTGATATATGAGGAGACCAGAGGAGTTTTGAAGATCTTCTTGGAAAATGTCATCCGTGATGCTGTTCTTGCATTGAAGAGGCAGGGCAGGACTCTGTATGGTTTGGGCGGCTGAGATTTGGATCTGGGTTGTTTATTGGGAATTATGCTTTGTTCTCGTTTTGTTTTGTTGGTCTAGGAAATGTAATGATCGGATTTCACTATAATGAAAGCTTACGAATTGTACTAAAAAAAATGGTAACTTTGGCAGTAAGAGTGACCATGTTAGTAAGGATGGTGATAAGAAAATAGTTAGGAGGGAGAGGCCTTCAAGGGCGTGCACTCAAAGGGCTGCTGCTAGGCTGCAGGCGGCAGCAGTGGCGGAGGCTGCTGCAGCTGCTGATGAGAAGAAAAAGCAAAGAAAGAAGGGTGTTTTGAGTAAGGAGAGGTTGACGTCTAGGTTATTAAAGGAGGAAGTGGTGGAGGAGGAGGTCAATTTTGGAGGGAGGATTCGGTTGGTATAAAGGAGGGAATGAGGCTTTAATCATGGTTGAAAACTCTTTGCCGCCAATGACTTAAAGGTTAAAATTAAAAGGAAAAATGCTAAAAACCGCCTATAGGAGGTGCTTTCCCGGTTGCAGGATGGCAGGTGTCTATTAACCCTATAAGTCTGGATGGCAAGTGTGTTTCATGGAACATTGGATGCTACTTAAAACTTAGTGGAAAAGAATGGATACCATGTGCAATTAACTCTTTCAAAAAATAATAAAGTTGAAAGACGTGTTTTATGTCTTTCTCTTATTAGATCTAGAATTGCATATGAGAAGATGCTTGGATTTCATTACCCTCCTTTGTCTGCCAGGCATGTTGGGGAAACATGACATAATCGTTAATTGTAATACTTTATTTTGCAGATCTCATCAACATATTTGAAATTTTTCTTCCGCAGCTTTTGTTATACCCAAATCCTTCAGACCCGCTGAAGGGGGATGCTGCCTCATTGATGATGAAGGACAAAAAACGGTATGAAGAGAAAGTTAAAGGTGAATAACTCTTAATTGTTTATGATGATTGGATATGGTCAAATGTGATTCTTTCATGAAATTTGGTCGTTTAGCTTCCACAGTTTCTGAAAAGGATGATAGTATAGCCAGTTGTATGTTCTGTTTTGGCTAAAACATCAAGGCTTCTTTAACTTTGTCCTTTTGCCTTATATAATCACATTTAAATGACTTTCCAAATCGGCGCATGGGGTTGGTAGCCGGGCTCTGGGACTGCAACAATATATATATATATATATATATATATATATATATATATATATATATATATATATATATATATATATATATATATATATATATATATATATAGTTTCTGTTGCCAATCAACATGTAGGAAGAAGAAAATCTAGAATCGAGACACTTGGCGCTAGCGAGACAGGCCAAATTGCCCAAAAACACAAAAAGAGGGAGACAATATGGTCAAAGTGACATGGCCCTTCTTGTCTGTGTACCAAAACTTCGTGTATATGAACCAAAATTGGAAATTACTCCAAAAGGTGAAAACCCTAGTCAATGCCCCATCTCATGTTACAGCTGATGGTAGTTCATCAAACACCCCACTTAATCTTCCTATTGTTTCAGTTTCTTCAATACCTATTCTTGCTGTTGGATGAGAATTTTTGGACTTGTAGGAACATAATGTGGTTGAGAAAGCCAACTACCAAAGACTCTTTACACATAACTTTCCACAACCAAAACTTCACATTTTGGCACCTATAAATAACTAGTTGTATCATTCCTTCCTCATCACTTCAATCACAACCCAACTTTACTTTATTCTAAAATGGCCTCTTTCTTGAATTTTGATCACTGCTTTCTGCTCCCATTTCTTTTGATAGCTTTGGCATTTTCTAGCATGAATTCTTGCGAAGCTGCAGCACGCAGCCTTTTGCAGACCTCTCCGGTTCCAACAATGCCTACGGTACCCTCGTTGCCACAGCCTACATTGCCTACCATTCCCAAGATACCTTCCGCAACACTCCCACCGCTTCCTGCCACCCCATTGCCTACCGTTCCCAAGATACCTTCTGCGACATTCCCACCACTTCCTGCCACCCCATTTCCGACCGCTCCCAAGATACCTTCCGCTACATTACCACCACTCCCTGCCACCCCATTGCCTACAACTCCAAAGATACCTTCCGCTACATTGCCCCCACTTCCAGCGACTCCGTTGCCAACAGTGCCAAGCACTCAGATTCCGCCTCTCCCCACAATGCCTACGGTTCCTAAGGCGACACTCCCTCCCCTACCAGCCATGACATTTCCTACTATTCCTTCAATTCCTAAGGTTCCTTTCCCCACAGCAATCCCTTTCCTGGCTCCTCCACCATCTAAATAAGCCTGACATTTTCACATTACATGCAATTTCATCATTTCAAATCCAGGATCTTTTGCTGTTTCTTACAGTGTTCTTGTCAGTATTCACACTCGGGTTTCAAGTAGGCTATTGGACATTTGGACTGGGTTTATGCTTTACATTCTCAATGTGTGCTTGTAGTAGTTTTCCTTTTCCCCTTTTCCCTTAACTTTCTCTCGGATGTTATATTTCGTTGTTGGGCGAGTGGCTGGGGAATTTGAATTGTTTGTGGCAGACCGTTGTGTAGGCATGCACATTGTTTTCGTACATTATATATTGAATTTGGTTTGTTTCTTTCTAAAACAAGCAGTGTTCTATGCGATCAAGTCTATGTGATTATCTTCTCACCTTCTCACTTCAGAAGTTCAATCATAAACGGTAAAGACATAATTCAGTTAATCACAAATATACCCCACAGATTGGATTTCTTTTCTTTTAATATTTCAGATTCCAACAACTGTGGTACATAAATGAGTCATTGACAGCTGAAATGGAGAAACAACTGACGCCAAACTAAGAGAAACTTCGGCCTTAATTCTGTAATCAACATTGATATGTCGCTTCATGATGGATGAACGTATATAGTTGAAGATGACAAGATTCCAAGCACGTTCAGTATAGTAGGAAAGCGAATTTGCACTGCTTGCATTAGCCACAAGGCAACTATTTCGAAGTCATGCTACTAACCACAAGGCAACAATTCTAAGTCACGCTACTAACAATAAGGAATCGTAGATTTTGTTTATTAGATTTTCATATGCAAGATAGATATGAAAATAGTAAAAGTTCTCAAATCAATATCAACCAAGAGACGGATGACAACTAACGTGGAAAAAAGAAAGTGTTAGAAATATTTGATAGAGGTAAGGACTGTATCTATTGAAAATCTTAAAAGCTTTAGGTGGCTTCATATAAATTCAAATATTTTCTATATGACCAATATGAGACATTTTACACATTCATGTAGCAATGTAACTTAATACACATGCCTAGAACTTGTCTTTAATGGCAAACCTCAAACTGAACATCAACGTTCATATTCGGGAGATAGAAGAATGATATTAGATGGATACAATAAGCGATGCGATGTATGAGCGGATAAAACAACTTTGATACAATGTTAGAATATTTGATAAAGTAGTTATATAAATTGTGACCTGTATTTGGACAAAACCTTAACACATTAGACGATGATATTTTATTTTTATATAAACCATCTTTTTTTTTGTATACAAATAAAATGAGATAAATTCTCAACAAGAAAGTTAAAGCAGCGGCCCTATAAAGAAAGGGAATGAAAGCACTATTGAAAAGTTAAGTTGAAAATTTTGAACTGCAAAAGGGGTTATGTGGTCTAACAAGAGAGGATGTTACTTGTACTTTGCACGTGTGTATATAATATTAAATAAAAAAGAACGCCTGTCGGAGTGCTTGCCAACTATAATTCTTAAGGAAGCAAAAGTAAGAATAATCAATAGATGTTCCATTACGTTTTACTGATTTTACATCGAAGGAAGACATTACACATCTAAAATAACATCATCAAACACTCAAACCTGAAAAAGATGTATGAAAGCAGGGCATATCAAACATTAGTCATGTGCATATCTAGAAAGAACAACACACAGGCTTTTATTCTCTTTCTCATACAATTCAATGAAAAATTACAAAAGCAAACATCACAATCTCAGACAATAAAAAGACACAATATCACAATTAAAAAAACAACTGAAACTTAAACATGAGACACCAATTAATAGAAAACCATCATGGATGGCTTCTACAGAATCCCATCGGTGATCAACGATGCAAGCAGAGAAATCACTGCTTTGGCTAACGGCGCTATGTTGTCGGTCACATCAGATGGGAGGTCATCCACAAGCGGTGGCAGCAGACCTTGCAACTGTGGGATCATTGGAAGCAAAACTGAGGCCACGGTTTCTAAATCTTGGTATAGAAGTGGTATCATGTCTGAAACAATCTTTAGAACTTGGTTTATTGCTTCCACCGTGGTTTCTGCCAGGTCACCTACCTTGGCCGGATCAAGGAGCTCCGACAACTGTAGAAAAAGCTCCTGCAGTGTCTCGGCTAATTCTTGGGCATCCGAAGAGTCTTCTTTCAACATCCGAGCAGCTGAAGCTTGAAACGGTGAAGCTACGAGAAAGAAGAGGATGAAGAAGGCAGTGATGGAGGAAGCTGAAGCCATTGATATATTGATAATTGATACTGAAACTTTAAGCTTTAATAATATTGGATAGATGATTCTTAATGTTCATCCATTCATGCTATTTATACTCATGCCGTGGAAGCATTAAGCTCTCTCCTTAGCCTTTGCAACTTAAAAGTTAAAACTCTGTTCCGAGTTTGATGCTAAAACTTATGCACATATGTGTGATATATCTAATACATTATTAATAATTAAATAAAACAGAATGTATTCAGAGACTGTAGGCTGTATGCTTACGATGATTCTATGCTAAGCGATTCCTAATTCATCTACCATCATCGAAAACATAAATGAGAATATATTAAAATAAATTGCTTCATCTGATTATGAAATAACATTCAGTTCTAATGATAAATTTTTTATATACTTTATTACTTTTACTAATTATCTGAGGAATTTATGAGAGTAAGGAATAACTAGTAGTACAATAGATTGATTTCACATAAGAATTTACATGCCAATAAAAAGAGCAATGGTTGGTAACTTCAAGAAACCCAATGTATCTATAAATTTAATGGCTTAGCTCACTTGAAAAGTGTTAGAATCTCACATTGACTGATTTGAGAAAAAAAATGCATGGCTTATATGAGGATGACGTACCACCACCCATTGCCTTAAGGTTTTGAGTGGATATGAGTCTCACCTCATGTAAGCTCAAGTTTCAACATGGTATCAGAGCAGGTTTAAAATATGGACTCACCCATTGCCTGGCCCATGGTTGGCCACTTAATGTTTCCCCTCACATAAGTCCAGATGTTCATGCCTGACTTTTGGTTTGTGATTGAGGGCGGGTTGTAAAAGCGCGTGTGTATGTCAAGCCACGTTGCCACGTGAGGGCGGGTGTTGAGAATCCCACATTGGCTGATTTGAGAAAAAAATGCATGGCTTATATGAGGATGAGGTACCACCACCCATTGCCTTAAGGTTTTGAGTGGATATGAGCCTACCTCATGTAAGCTCAAGTTTCAACAAATAGCATGGTAAAATTTCTCCGAATCCATAGTTTTTGACGGTCAATAAGAGAGTTTGGGGGAATTTTAGTCCATTCGCCATATCACTAAAATAGAGATTGGAATAACTTTCATTTTAATCTAGGGACCAGTGAAAGACTACATTTTTGTCAATACTTTACTGTCTTTATCTAAATTTTAATGTGCTGAATGTTTGAACGTCTGCACATAAGCTAAACGAAACTACACTTGCAAAATACCAATATATTGACACCTAGATAAATAATCAAAGAAGTAATCCGATAAAATTGCAATTAAACAGCGCAAACAAAATCAATTGGAAAGAACACACACAATTGCTTCAAGAATCATGGCGAAAACGCAAAATACAAATGCAAGGATCACAAGAATTGATGGAGACGAAAGATAAGAAGAATAACCGTCAAACAGCAATTGGGAGAAGAGAATTATGTTCAACAAGAATTACGAGAAAAATTCTGTTTTCGTAACCGCTGCTTTCCTCTGATTTATGCATATATGCAGCGGGAGAAGAAAGATCATGAATTTACAATAACACCCTTCTAGACATTTAAACTCTCGCTTCTTCATTAAGGGCAAAATTGTCATTTCCATTATTTAAACTCCTCCCGCCAAACTGTTGGTGCAACTGTTCTTCCTCTGCAATTTCGTCGAACACTTGTACTCTGCGCCTCCATTTGTTCCTTCTCCATCTGATTCAGCAGCAAACTTGTTTTGCATCTCGACAATAACCAAACAAACCCAAGTGAACTAATGCGTCTGCATGATATGGCAATTCGAAATTCACTGCATACGATTGCAGAGTCAATATCATTCCCAAACCATACCTTTCAACCATTCATTCTAGAGAGAACTCTATACACTTGTTCAAAAGGTTTACTATTTATGGTTTTCGTGTTTCTTTATATTGATTGCTTCTGTGTCTTTTCCGCACTATTCCCCTAAAACATATACAACCACAATTACGCCAAGCAAAGCAGCTTGGTGGAAATACATACCCAAAAGTGACTTACCTAAGCTCTCTAAAGTGTCAATGAGAGAAAATTAAACAAAAACGCTTAAGGGTAGGTAGTAGTGTGCTCTCAAAACCAGATTCTGAACGAGGTCTAAGTGTTACATAAGCCTCAAGATGGTTCTAGCAGATAAAAAATGGGGTTTTTGAGGTTGAAAGGCTCAAACAATCCATAAAAATGTCTTGAACTCTCATCCTTAGAGCGCACACAGAAATATCTTCTTCTTTACTTTGCTTCAAGAGGTGTAAATGGCTTGGTTCTTGGGCTACGGTAGGTAAGGTACACTAAATTTATGCATACGCCACATGTCACCAAATACAAGAGTTTCTGAGGTCTAAACTATGTAATGTACTCGGTACGTAGTCCAAATGGGATTAGTGCAATCTTCTCTGACTCACTCAATGTTAGGATATTAATATAAACCTTCATTTCACAAATCAACTAGCCAAATTGCCTCTATGCTCTATTGATATGTACATGTATAACAACTCAACTTAATAGACTCAAGCTTAAAAAAGAAGGCATGGACATAAGAGTAAAAAAGGAACCAATACGTAAAAATGGTAGCAAAGACTCCAAAAAAGACCCATAAGTACAATCTTGGTAAGAGGAAAACTGATAATATCCTACTTGTGAATTGTATTGCCCATCCGTTTAGCTATTAGGCTTTCTTTTTTTATCATAATCTAGAGGAGTATAATCTCGAAAGAAATAATTAGAGGTGTTTTCTTCCATTGCTTTTCTTAAAGTCATCCTTTTGGGTTGTTGAGGTCGAGGATGTGGAGGTTGATATATTATAGGGAGAATTGGGTAAAAGAGAAAAAGTGAGAAGGCTAGAAACTTGAAAATCCTGAAACCAACAAAAATGGAGAATGTTACGGGATTATTAAGAAAAATGCCATGGATACGAACTGCAAACAGAACTGAAAACACACATTAGTTGCTCTTCTTGGTTGCTCCCGTCCCAATTTACTCCAACAAATCCTACGCAGTTCAAACAACCAAAACAAAACCTTTATTCAAAATCATACTAAAATGACTACAAAACCATAAGTTTTAAGCTCAAATATGATTCAAGCCACACCTGAAAACCTATACTCCTGTGAACCTACCTGCCCTAAAGCTAATGACTGTGGTCTTCTTGTTGTTGTAGGTTTTGTCTTTACGATATAGAATGTTTTATACGAATACATAGCCTCTGTAAATTTAATGCTTAATAACATCTTCAATGCTCTTGAGTTTTTAGGAAAGTTTCTCACCAATAAAAAAAGGTATAAAAGGTACAAAAGAGACACTTGCGAAATGGGATCCTAAAGTAACAATAATTGAAGAAACAAAGTCAATGACAAAAAGGATGGATTAATAGGCTGGCTAAAATTTTACGAGGCTATGCTACATCAAAGGAAAGCTGAGTCATCTAAATAAATTTATAAGGCATTTGCTTTTAATTCAATTGAACTATGCAAACTAAGGAAGGTGTGTTGGATAATGGTGACACAGAATTAGATAAAAATATAGTAATGGTCGCTAGAAAACTGCAAACAATTTTAAAGAAACGCTCAAATAAGACAAATAAGCTTAGGCTACGATCTTTTTCTACTTTGCAAACTAAGAACAATAAAATTTATAGAAAGGAAAATAACAACAAATGATATAAAAAAGAAATGAAATGCTATGAGTGTAGACAAAAAAGACAATAATATGATTGTCCTAGCAACGACTTTAAATAATCTAAGGAAAAGCAAAGAAGTAAGCCAAAGAAGTCCAAAGCTAAAAAAAGGAGGCGTGTACTCAAAGCAAATACAGAGTGGTATCTCAGATTCAGAATGGTGCATTCAAAAAATAAGGAAAGTTCTATCT